>NKYX01000011.1:0-426910 GCA_002370475.1 Metschnikowia drakensbergensis | reverse complement strand
GAATTTGGATCAAGATAATTTACTAATATATGTCTAAGTATAAAGGTTTAGGATTAAAAGCATATCTAATGTTACTTCTTAATCATCATGATTAATAATTGTCAAGATACATTAGTTCAAACATGACTAATAGCTCGTTATCTCTTGATGAGTACAAATTATTCCTCAACATGGTCAACATATACAGATTATTAATGTCATTTAATTCTTAATAACAAATAGACATTTCATATGCTGCGACAGCAATAGTTCAACATAAACAACACAAAACCTTCCGTCAATGGTCATTCCGTCAATTGTAATTTACTGATTTAGAAACGGTAATAGCCTTATCAATTATGTAAAACGGAGAATAAATTATTCCCCCACTCTTACCTTTTAATACTGTACTTAGATGCACTTTATAATCATATTCTCATCTACCATTACCTCATGCTCATCTAATGCATATGAATGTGGTAGATATAGCCGAGGTATTCTTAGGACTAATACTATGACTGTCGCGAGCAAGCCTATATACTCATATACATAATTTATTATAATATACTTATTAAATCTCAATATCACAGAATATAATATAACTCGATTAATTAATAATGAAGATTAATATATTAAGGTATTCAAGTTTGGAAAGAACTTGAAGACCTGGAACTGATGCTCAACTGATAGTCCTAAGAGATGAATTAAACATTAACAATAAATATCTCCTGAGCTAACTATAAAGTAGGTACTCTTCAAAATAGTTACAGTTACTAGTGATTTGATGGTCAACTGTCAATGAACTGGTATGTGTCGATGGTTGACTGCTAGTCGTTGGTTGTCTTCATGGCACCCATGAATGCTTTCCGGTGACTTGAGCCCGGGCAGCTGAGCTCTGATAGCTGAGGCATTCATTATTATCTATTTCATCATGAGCCTGATCGTCAGTATTAGAAAATCGGAATTTCTACCATTAACCCACATACCATTTATTCTACTGGACTAGAAGTAGATTCAACCAAAATTATTCACAGCATTTCCATCTACCTTGATCAGACCACGATTTAACAGAACGAGAACCGGCATAGAATCGGCATAGAATCGGCATAGATCAGGCATAGATCAGGCATAGAGATTAACTGGCATCAGAACTAGTTTCGCAGATCTAAAAAATTGTTACTAAGTCATAAATCAGTGGGATCATGACATCATAACAATTGAATCATGACATCATAACAATTGAATCATGACATCATAACAATTGAATCATGACATCATAACAATTGAGTCATGACATCATAACAATTGAATCATGACATCATAACAATTGAGTCATGACATCATAACAATTGAATCATGACATCATAACAATTGAATCATGACATCATAACAATTGAATCTTGGACCCCAGATGCTGCACAGATCGAAAGCTCTTCGACGGCTGTGGGCATTCTTGCGTCATTTCCAAGGCCCCACCCCAGTCAATATGGCCATGTGATTGGGTCTTGGTTTTGTCTCCCTGCCTCGGCCTGATTGCCTCAACGGCGCCGGAGCAACGCGGCAAAGTCTCGGCGGCATTTCCCCGAAACCCCAGGTCCTGGGCACTTTGCCCCGCATCACCTCCGGCCCGATGTCTGTGTTCTCCGCCACTGCCGCCACGCAACCGCACAACTCCACATAGCTATTGGCGGGTATACTGTGCATGAGGTGCCGACCACGAGAATCAAGTCCACCTTTCGAGAAACATGCATCAATGTCAAGATAGTGCTTTCTATAAATAAACTCAAATAAATTTTAATATATTTAATAACTCATTAAATTAAGGTAATTGTAAAATGTAATTTGTTTCTATTAAATTACAAATATTAAGGCAGCAAAGTGGATAACAACTGCTGAGATTATAACATATGGTAAATAATGCGTGAAATGATAATACACCTTGGTCTTCTTCAAGGCATCAGTAAAGTCCCACAGCCAGTATGACGACTTCTCGTGGACGACTCGTCGCAGAAAACCATCTACATGGGCAAAGACAAGGTCAGTTTGCCCCGAGTCAATGCAATCACGAATATTCCGTCTTTCCTCATCCCCTCCAAGAAGGCATTGAGTTCTGAGGCAGACTCGTGTGAGCTCCGTCTAGTATGAAGTTGATTTGTGGTAGCATCCGTTAACTTTTGCAATGTTCCTGGCCAATATGTCCTCTAATCCTGACCAATATGTCCTCTAATCCTGACCAATATGTCCTCTAATCCTGGCCAATATGTCCTCTAATCCTGACCAATATGTCCTCTAATCCTGACCAATATGCCCTCTAATCCTGTGACGATCACCTTTTCCGTAATTCTACTTTCCCCCCAATTAAGACTTCTGAAAGCCAATGGCTTCCGAGAGGTTCTGCAGTTGATAGTTCCAAGTAAAGGAGAACTAAAACTATGACTAATGTTATACCATTAAAAGCATTAAGATAAACGACAATATGCGATATAAATGAAAAAAAACCTCCGCATTTCAATTCCCCATGCTTTAATTTGAAATATATTAAATTTTGTCGGGTTGAAAGTAAAATTGGTGTTCAAACGAGGTTTAAATACCATTCAAACAGACATGTTTATGCAGCATCCACCTACGCCTAGGCTGACCATTGATTATAGAATTTATTTTCATAGTATTTGAGGCTCAGCACAATGAGTAGGCCCCTTGTGGGACTATCGGCTTGGCCCGTAGACTGGGTCTTGAGTTGATCACCGGCGGGTCCTGCATACGGCGGGTCCTGCGATGGAGCCAGACGATGTTTCTCCGACAAGACGGCCGCGTGTTATCTAATCCATCTTATCTCTGCGTGCGCCATCTACACTTGGGCCAGTAATGCATCAAATCAAGCTATATAATTCTTCTTTTTTTTTTCTTCTTTTTGCTCTTTTTCTTCTTTTTCTTCTTTTGCTCTTTTTCTTTTTTTCTTTCTTCTTTCCTCCTTTCTTGATCTGGGCTTGGGTGTACTACGTCATCAGGCATATAGTCATCGCGGAGTCCGCTCTATATTTAATAATACCCTAATGTACAAATGGTCCGGGGGACATGCAAAACTGCGCAGCAGTCGCAGGCAGTGACGATGGCTTTCAGCCATTATGCTTAGTTGGCCATTTCGACATCGCCCAAAGCTGCGTCCTTGGATACAGCGTCGGCGATTGCCTCGGCAGCGGCCTCGGCCATTTCCGTGGCTTCCTCCGTGTCTTCAATGGTTCTGACGATTTCCGGCTGGCCTGCAATTGGAATGGCCACTTGGTTGCAGTCGGCTTCGACTGGGACGCCCTCATTGGGGATGATCAACTCGAGCTCTCCGTTCTTCAAGAAGGATGCTTTGATCTCGTCGAACTTCACAACCTTGTCAAATTGGAATCTCTTTTCAAACTGAATCTCGTGATTGCGGTACTCCTGAATCAAGGCCTCCGCGTCTTCGGCGATTTCCTCGTCGGAGTCGGAGTCGGAGTCTGATGAAGATGAAGATTCAGAGTCTGATGAAGATGAGTCTGATGAAGATGAGTCTGATGAAGATGAGTCTGATGAGGATGAGTCTGATGAAGATGAGGACGATGATTCAGAGTCTGATGAAGACGAGGACGATTCGGAGTCGGAGGATTCAGACTCTGATCCTTCCACCTCAATCTCGCTGTCGGACTCGGATGTGAAGTTGAACTTTCCGCTGATAATCAACTCGTTCTCGTTTTTCAAAAAGTTGATTCTCAAATCCTCCTGGTTGAGCGAAGGGAAGCGGAGATTCAACTTGTAAGTGTTGTCGTCGAGTTCCACCACTTCACAGTCTTTGGAGTCTTTCAAGTCTCTGCTCAAGTCGATGACCTGGAACTCGTCGTCCGAGTCGTTGGCGAGAAGCAAGTCCTGCGCCAACTCTTCATCGGTGGAGTCGTTGTCGCTGTCGTAACGGTCGGGCAAGTCGAATCTATGTTTGTAGATGGTGATTCCCTCGTCGTCGGAGGATTCGGAGGAGTAGTCGTCGGCATTAATGACGTTCTCGTCATCGGAAGAGGACGTGTAGAAGTCCGAGTCGACCTCCACAAAGACATCGCTGTCGCTTTCGCTGGAAGAGTCTTCTCCAAGAGTCTGCGCCAAAGCCTGTTTGAGCTCGTCCAATTCCTCATCGGAGTCGAGCTCGGAGTCGCTGTCATCTATCTCAATGTCGGTGATAGACTCAGACTCGGAGTCACACTCGCAGTCGGAATCACAGCTCTTGGAGTCGGAGTCGGAGTCGGAGTCGGAGTCGGAGTCGGAGTCGGAGTCGGCACACTCGCAGTCGGATTCGCAACTCTCTGAGTCGGATTCGAGCAGGTATTCGAGACCTGGTTGGATAACAATTTCCTGGTCTATGTCGGAATCCGAGTCGGAGTCGGAATCCGAGTCGGAAGCTGGGAGCAAGATGATCTCTTGGTCAATGTCGGAGTCAGAGTCAGAGTCGATGTCTGAGGCAGAGTCAGAGGAAGACTCGGAGTCGTAGTATCTGACCAAGTCGTCGTTGACGTCTCTCAACGCGCCTTCAACAAGCATAGCGTCCAAGGCCTCGTTCTCCAAATCTTCGTTCATGTCGATCTCGTCGGAGTCGTCAATAAGGAAAACCTCCTCGTATTCGGAAGGAACATCCTCGGAGTCATAGAACATTTCATCGTCGGTGACATCTTCGTAGGCGTAGTAGTTGCCATGTTCGTCAAAGAATCCGTCTTCGTCGTTAAACTCATCAGTTTCTTCGTCAGAGCTGTCTTGATCGTTTTCGTCGAGGTCGAAGTTGTAGACCTTCTCTTGGCCCTCTTCATCGGAGTGGGCGAACCCGTCATACTCGCTTTCGGAGTCTTCATTGTCGGATTCCGTCAAGGGCTCCTCGATGAATACCTCACCAGAGGGCTGAGGATATGGGTACTTGGCATACCTTCTGTTGCCGTAAGACACGTATCTTGGGCTGTCGTATCTGGTTTGAGGTCTGGCTCTTCTGTAGTCGTTGTGACGGCTTCTGTTGCGCTGCCTCTGGAAACGAGGGCTAGCACCATTTCTGTGAGCGCTAGGGCCGTTTCTGTGAGAGGGTCTGGCGGATTTTCTGTTGTATTTTGGATTGCGGAACAGCATGATAGTTAGTTTGAAACTGGGGGATGAGTGCACTATTTAACAGTTTGAGGGAAAAACTCAGCGTGGAGCGCGATGAGACGTGCGGCTCGCGCAGCTGCCTTTTTAGGACACACACAGGTCCCGCAGCGGGACTTGCAGGACGCATGCAGGACGCATGCAAAGGAGAGGCCCGCACCCGTACCTCTGGTTTTTCGCGCGACTTCTGTGGAATTCCATGGAATTCCATCGAACCCGATGGAACTTTGTCTGTATGCACACCGGTTATCTCACCTCTCTTATTGGCCGCCCCCGAGCCGCCTTTTATGAGCCCGCGTTTGCCACCCATTGTGAACGTTCCATTACCTTCGAAACACGCTTGTGGCAGTGTGCAGTTCTGTAGTGATATCCGGTTCCTCAAGTATGGCCAGGGAATTTCGGGTCCGTGTACACCGGGCGCAAGCAGAAAAGCAGCGTAGGGATCGGCCTCAGCCGCCTGAGAGGGCGGATCGGCTTTGTGGCAGGTGTACGGGTCTTGCGGTGCGGTTACCCGGATTTCCCAGGGCTATATAAGCGCGCGGTCCCTTCCAAACCAAAATTCTCCGGCCAAATCTCTTTGCCATTTGGCTTAGATCAAGTGTAGTATCTGTTCTTTTCAGTGTAACAGCTGAAACGTCATCATTGATGACAATCTAATATTGCAATTTTTGGGCCGTTCGCCTCAGTGCCTGATGGGCTTGCTCACACGCTGGGGCACAGTGTCGTTACCATTACACCTTGGGTTTCTGACGCGAATTTTAATCGCGCTTTGTGAGGCCATAAAGTGCGAATAAAACAAGCAGCACGTAACTGACGACACGCAACTAACCCAGACCTTAGAGACAGAAGCACCCTAGAGACAGAAGCCCTAGAGACTAGCACGTAGAGCACCAGTCCAGAACAGAGGCGCAGCTGAAAATGACACAGCCGTAGAAAACGCGTCACGTGACGCGTCGCGTGACCCCAACTGATCTCAACTCCACTCCTATCCAAAGCCATGGGCACCCCAGGCTCAGAAATACCGACGGAGCTTTTCCCCAAGATAAAGCCTGCAGATGCACGGCTCAGAGGGACCACTGAAAGCTGGGATCTAGCGGCTACGGCGCTCGACGAGGTGGCGACAAGAGCCGCCAACTCCCCCTTCGACAAGCCTGCAGAATACGACGACGACTTGGGCGAGTCCTTCGCCACAGGATCAGACCTGGACTCTCTCAATACGGACACCGGCATCCAGCAGATGTTTCAGGAGTACCGGAAGAGGCTAAAAAAAGGCAACTCGGCGGGTGGAAAGAGAGGTGATTTGGGGGGCGCAAAAGGTGATTTGGGGGGCGCAAACAATGGGAATTTGGGCCTGAAAACGCGGAGCCAGGAAACCAGCCGGGAGTCGGCGAAGCCGCCGAGCTTCTTCCCAAAAATTGAGTCGTTCGTGGGCCACCAGTCCAGCCATTCGACGCTGCTGAGCCTAGATGCAGGAACGGGCACAGGCGTGTCCAAAGAATGGGACCGAAACACAGTCTCTCTAGATAGCCAAATTATGCATGCGCTTGCGGCCCGGGAAGACTTGCGGGAATTCCAAGGGAAGTCCGCCGGCAGGTTCCCCTATGTGGCGTGGTACGAAGCCGCGGCACGTGACCGAGGCGATACGGGGTCCACGTTTGGGATTTCCGACCTAGACGAGTACAGCCAGTTTGTGGAGTTGACCAAGTTGAACCAGCGCATTGCCGACAAGGTGGCGGGATGGCAGAGCGCCGGCCAGAAGCCGCTCCAAGTCCTAGACGCACATGAGTTCCAGCAGTACCACCAGAGGAACCTCGAGAGCGGTGTTTCCGAAACAGGCAAGGCGAAGCGGCGCCCCAGCTCGGGCCGAGCCAGAACCAAGCGACGGCTCGAAAAAGTCCTCCCGGGGACCGAGAGAAGCCGTCACTATCTTCATCGGAGCCTCAAAGTACGCCATCTCCAGATGATCTCCTTGGGTGGAACACTCGGCGTTGGTCTCTACTTGAACAGTGGCAAGGCGCTTTCAATGGCCGGCGGGTTCGGCACGCTTTTGGCGTTCGCGTTGGTGGGGCTTTTGGTGTTGGCTACGGTTAACTCGTTCTGTGAAATGGTGACGTTTGTTTCCGTGGTGGACGGCGTTTCCGGACTCAGCTCGCGGTTTGTGGACGACTCGTTTGGGTTTGCCACGGGCTGGCTTTACTTTCTCAGCTTTTCATTGGGCCTTGCGGGCGAGGTCGTGGCTTCGATCATCATTTTGAGCTACTTCCCCAGCACAAAGATCGGCTCGCATGCAGGCGCCACTGCCGGCTTCACCACGTTATTTTTGGCGGTGTGTTTCGCCTGCAATATGATCCCGGTGCTGATCTTTGGAGAGGTTGAATACTTGTGTAGCCTCTTCAAGGTGATTGTCACCCTCGGCGGCATTATCATCATGATCGTGATCAACAGAGGTGCCATGGGCGATCAGGGCGTCACTGGGTTCAAGTACTGGCAGTATCTGAAATCCGACTTTGAGCAGAACATCATCTTCGGGCTCTTCCGGCCCTCGTTCGATCTTTCCAGCAATGGATTGGACGCGTCTACCAAAGGCATAGGCGGCAACTTGGGCCGCTTCCTCTCGCTTTTGACCGCCATCAACATCGCCTCTTATGCGTATAGCGGCACAGAGATCGTGTGCATCGCCGCGTGCGAGGCCAAGGACCCCAGAAAGGCGCTTCCATCGGCAACCAAGCGCGTGTTCTGGAGAATCTTGATCTTCTACTGCTTGGCGCTGTTCATGGTGTCGTTGAACTTGTATGCAGGCGACCCACGGCTACTTCGATACTACAGTGGCACCATGGCGGTTTCTGCGGATGAACTCAGCAGCAACTTGGTGATCCAGTATCTGGGCGGAAGCAACTGCCAATACCGGAATACGGCGTATGATTCGCTTGGCAGCGGGGCCCAGAGTCCATGGATCGTGGCGTTCCAGAGTGCCGGCCTCTGCGGCTGGAGCGTGGTCAGCAACATCTGCTTGTTTATTTTTGCGCTTTCGTGTGGCAATTCCCATCTCTATGTGTCGTCCCGAACGGCGTTTTCATTGGCACTCCAAGACATGGCGCCGAGTTTCTTGAAGCGGTGCAATCGCTTCGGCACGCCTTACAATGCGGTGATTATGGCCATCCTCCCGGCGCTCCTCTCGTATACGTGCGTGAAGAGACTGTCCACGGTTGTGTTCCAAAACTTGACGAGTGTGATTTCGGCCACGGGCGTGTTCGTGTGGTTTGCCATGTGCATCTCCTTCGTGAGATTCTACTACGGCCTCCAGAAACGACCGGACACCGTGGGTCGTGACGACAAGGCGTACCCGTACAGGTCGCCGCTCCAGCCGTACTCGGCCATCTTCGGCATCATCGGCTCGGCGACCGTGCTATTGTCCATGGGGTTTGTGGTGTTCTTGGACGGCTATTGGAACGTGATGTTCTTCTTCTCCAGCTATGGTGCCCTCATGGTGTTTGCCATTCTATACGTTGGGCACCGCATCATCAAGGGCCCAAGCTTCCTGCACCTAGAGACCTTGGACTTCGACAGCGGCCGACGCGAAAACGACATCTACGTGTGGGACGGAGGAAGAGAGTACAACATCCGGAGCCTCAAGGATCTCACCTACAAACTCGCCCACATGATCGCATAGCGCACCCGCTGCCAGAGGACCGGTTCCATGTGCAATGTGCAGGACTTGCACCTCTTGCGGACAGCATGTGCATACGCGATGCAGGACACATGCGCGCCCATTCCTCACTGCTCAGCCCAAGTCCGAACATCACCCGCTACCAGGCCTTTTCCTCCCCGGACCCCTGATAACACCGAGTCTTTTCCGAACCGATTTTCCGAACCGATTAGCTCTCCTTGAAGACGCACAGGATTTTCCCCCGCTCCGTTTTTGCTCCTGATGACTTGGATCCCCACCGAGCAGTTCCTCCACGGAAGGCTCTTCAAGCCATTTCTCCCCTTCGAGAAGCACCCCACGTTGAAGAATGACAATTTCAAGAACTTGTACTCGGGAGACGAGGTGTACATTTTCGAAACTAAGGACGACAAATGGGCACGTGGCTACTCGTTGACCCGCCCTTTCCCCCACGACTACACCATCCATTCGGTGAACTTGGACGACTTGCCGGGCTTAAACATCCAGGTGGTTGTTTTCCCCTTGAAGTACGTGGAGGTGATCGAAAAGCTTCCCCTTAACTTGATGAAAGTGGCAGACGACTACAACAATGTCAATGTGGGTGAGGCGTTAGCGCCCACCTTGAAGCAGCTGGAGATGCGCTTCAACGAGGCCACCAGCGGTTTGGCGCACGGAGCACGTGCTGTGATTCCTCCGTTGCCCTTTGACAGCTTCACGTTTGCCGGAGACTTGGTCAGCGAGATTGTGTATGCGATGAACCTTTTAACATCTCACATCTTTGCCTTGTACTCGATCGGAGAGTTCCGTCTTTTCAACAAGCTCTCCGAGATCTACCAGGGCTTGGATGAGAACAGAGTCAAGTTGACGCACAATGCGTTGACAGAGAACGAGGTGCAGGTGGCTAAGGAGACCGCCACCTTTTTGTTGAATAAGATCCCCAAGAAGTTGGCGCTGAAGGCTGCTCGCTTGAATGAAAAGTCTTACGATTTGGATTTCAAAAACACCGATATTTCGGGCTATAAGGCCATCTTGGCCAGGAATGCCTTTTCTGGCGCCTTGGTGTCGTTGGACAATGCGTCTCCGTCACAATTGGCGTTGAATCAAGAGTTGTGCGCCTTGTACCCGAAATTTCCCATCAATGCCCATTACAACCGACTGGCCTTCATCTTGGAGCCGGCACCCAACAAGAAGCTCGTGCACGAGCCGCCGTCGCACATTTTGGTCGATTTCAAGTCCGTCAGCGGCTCCTCCAGCTTCCAGCCCACCGGATTCGCCGGCATGATTGCCTACTTGTACATCAGGAACACGAAGAAGCGCTTGACTGAGGCGTTTGCCGTGCATACGAATTCCGTGGACGAGTTGGTGTTCGTGGAGAAGATCTCCGCGGCGCTTTTCCGGAACATTCCCGCCTCCGAGGTCGAGAACAACCGAGTCTACTTGGTTGCTGTGTTGACCGAGGAAATCGATTTGCCACACAGGGATTTGGCGGTTCCGCAGATCAACAGGGTCAAAAAGGGCGTGGCTGCCGGCGTGGCCGACATTACCCGAATCTTCTCTCGCAATCAAGGTTCTTTGGCCTCCGGAGCTTCGCACCAGTTCTCCATCAAATTGTACGGATCTTACCTTTCACCCCAAAAGTTTGACTCCAATAAGGTGGAGAACAACGGCTGGGGTGAGGCTGTGGACAGGATCATCAGCGGTTCCAAAGAAGGAATCGCCGTCAACCCTCGTGCCGAAAAGTTGGTGGTTTCTGTCAAGGAGTTTAAGCACCAACTCACGGAATCGGAGGATTACCTTGATGTGACGGCGTCTGCAAACGGCCATGCCACTGACAGCAAGAGCGCTCCGATTGCCAAAATTAAGCCAATTTTCTTTGATCCGTTGGCCGAAAATTACGAGCGGATATACTTGAAGATGGGAAAGATCATTATGCTTGGGCAGAACGGGAAAGACGACTTGTTGACCGTGGAAATCAGTGCACCAAACGACCCCGGAATTGCGTTTGCAAAGGCCTCCAACCAGATCGAAAAGCCCACGTGGCAATTTGTATCAACGCTTTCCAACGAGGTCATCGGAGAAATCGTTAAAGTCAACGGTATAGCCAAGGTTGCAGGCAAAAAAACCCCCAGACAAGACGCCATCGCCCTCTCGTTGTTCGTGAATGGAAAGCTCGTGGGTACAGGCGAGGTGATGTACCGAAACGGCAGCCGCTTGGTGGAGTACAATAAAAAGAGCTTTTACCCGGTCGAATTCTATGGTCTTGACGCCAAGAAGCTGCCCATCGCTCTGGTGCAAATCCACACTGAGTACATTGGAAAGGACTATAACACCGAGACGTGCATAGAAAACATCTTCCAGTGTGAGAGATTTCTTCTCTCTGGCCCCCAGGGAATCGATGAGCTCAACAACTCGTTGGTGGATTTCCGCAACTTGGATATCTATCAGATGGTGCGCTTTTTCCCGGAGCTTTTGGCGTCGTTTTTCAAAATTGCCGACATTTGCTTGACAAAGCAAGGAACCCCCCAGTACGAAATGCTTTTGGACATCACGTTTAAAACCATCGTGCAGTTGTTGGACACCATTTTCGGAAAACAAGACCAGTATCTTTACATGTTTGATACATTTGTCCATGAGAAAGAGATCCAAGCCTTGGTCGGTATCTTCCTTTTAAACAAGATCTCGGAAATCTTCACGCAGGCACAGTCAAACTGGAACCCTATGTCCCGGTCAGTGTGCCGTATTGTGGCGCTTCTTATTAAGTTGGCGCTTTACCCCACGCAGGATGGCGGCGGCAACCATTTCATGGCAGCGTTGAAGTCGCTTTTCAAGTCCGCCTCCTTTTTTCTCAACATCCAGTCTCCGGCACTCATCAACGACCAGGTGCTTATCATGGAGTTGCCCGACTTTGTGCTTGCATTTGAGGACCACTTGAATCAGGCAGAGTTGTTGGATGTGGTCATTGCATTCATCGACTCGGTGGGCGTCCGAGGATTGGGTGTCGACGAGGAGCAGTTTAACAAGCGCAACATTCCCGCCACCAAAGATCACAAAATCGTTGTCACCAAGATGCTTCTCATCCAGAGGCTTTTTGCCTGCAAGCTCTCTAGGAACATCGAGACCATGAACCACTTGGTGGGAAAATGTGTGGTTTGGTGCATGGAGATATACTTGGGTCCGTTGGATGTTGAGGCTACCCGGTTGGCCTCGTCGGTGATGAACTGCGTGTGCGAGCTCCTTCGAGAGAAATTGGAGAACCCGGCGGTTGTGCCTATTTGCTACTCTTTGGCCAAGCACTTGGGTGCTCTCTCGCGGACGTTCATCAAATACAACAAATTCACGCGAAGCTATGACTTCTTCAAAGGCAAGCGGGAGTTTTCGCAGTTGTTCCAAAGCGACTACCCGTTCCCGGAAGTTATCTGTGACTCTGTGGTGGAATCAGAAACTGTGGTTGAAGTTTTGGTGGAGTTGGCCACGATCTTCGTGTATGTGGCCAAAATCGGCCATGATGCCGCTGGCCCCGAGGGTTTCCACTTGATATTCGGCGCCGAGATCAAAAATGACTTCTTCGACCCCATCAAGTGTACTTCCAACAATGGCCTCAATGAGGACATCTTGACCATTTTGGCTGGAATCCAGATCATGAGACAAGGTAAGTACTTTCCTGAGGACAAGTGGCTTTCATCGTATGCCATGATAGCCGAGGGCTGTTTACTGGCCTTGGAGCTTCTTCGTGTGCTCATGATAGCCCACTTCATTCCGGATATGGACCACCCTGAGATGTTTGACCGCTCACTTTGGGGAAGCTACTTTAAATCCCTTTTGAAATTGTGCACATTGGCGCCCGTTTCAGTGGAGCATCTTTCCACAATCCCCAGAAAGGCATGCCATCAAATCACCGGCTCCATCCGGGACCGAGTGGCCGATATTGTCAATGAATTGTGGGATGCGTTGGCTTGGGATGCCACGCCAGAGGACATTTTGCGCTTTAACCTCACCAAGTTCGGAGGATATCAGGTGGAGTTCATCAGCAACAATTATGCAATTGTCCAGGACTTGATGTTGTTTGCATTGCAAAGAAATAACGCGTGCCAGACGGTAAGTGTGAAGATCATCTGGACAACTCTCGTTTCGGAGTACATTCTCAGCGACTCCATTGTGGACGTGGAGAAGGAGTGCCTTCTCGGGCTTCACGAGATATACTACCGTACCGCATACAAGCCTGGGGTCAATGAACAGCTCTCTTTCATTGAGCGGCTCAAGACCACTATCCGTCTCGACCGCGAGGATGAGGCGTACCCGATGATGGTGAGGTTCATTCTGAACATGGCAGGTTTCTTGGAGGTGTTGAACGACTTGAACCACGTTCCCGTGGGCCCCGAATTCGAAGACGACCGGACTTTCCACAAGTTGAACATCAATGCTTACTTGAAAAACGCCAACATGCCAGAGTTGTTCCACTCGTTCATCAGTCTGATGTTCGAGGAAAATGTCAAGAAAAACGATTTCATTCAAGCCGCCTTGAGTTTGGAGTTGTTGGCTTCTACCTACACCTGGGACCACCAGTTGGTGCTCCCTGCGTCCTACAGGCCCAAATTTCCGGAGCAGACGTCTTTCGAGAGAAAGGAGGCTCTCATCAAGATGATAGCACAAAACTATATCAAAGGTAACAGTTTGGAGCGAGCTACTGATACATACAACGAGCTTCTCGAGGCCTACAACGAGCACACGTTTGATCTCAAGTCGTTTGCCTACGTGCACCAGAAATTGGCCAAGCTTTACTTGGACTTGGAGTCATCCGACAAGTTGAGTCCTTCTTTCTATCGTGTGGCCTACATTGGAGGCGGGTTCCCCGAAAACATTCGAGGCAAGGAGCAGATCTATGAAGGGCACCCGTTTGAACATATCACGTCTATCCACGAGAGATTGTTGAAGTTGTACCCAGGGGCTCGAATCGTCACCGACGACGCGCAGGCCTTGGAGCTTAAGAAGAAGATCCAAACCGGACGCTACTTGCACGTGAATGCCGTGGAGCCTGTCAACGAGATTTCAGACAAGATCTTAAACACATCCATTGGAGTGAGGCAGTACGCCAGGAACAAGAACCTCCGGTTTTTTTCGGTGACCAAGAAGATCCCCGGATCGACATCCGTCTTCGATCTCTGGACTGAGGAGATCACGTACGAAACCAGCGTCTCGTTCCCTACACTCATGAAGCGAAGCGAGATCAAAAGCACTACCGTGGTTCGGTTGTCGCCCTTGGAAAACGCCATCCGCACGATCATCAACAAGAACAATGAGATCGTGCAATTGGAAAGTATCATTAACATGGCATATCGAGAGAAATCGGACTACCGGTCGCTCCTCAACGACTTGAGCAGACACTTGGCAGGAACGGTGGACTCGCCCGTTAACGGCGGTGTGGGCCAGTACCGGGCGTTTTTCTTGGATCCACGGTACGACGGCAAGCCGGACTATGCATACAACATCCGGCTCTTGCGCAACTCGTTCCATGACTTGACCACAATCTTGAACCGCTGCTTACATCTCCATGGGAAGTTAGTAGCGCGGAGCATGAGGCCTTCACACGAGGCGTTGGTGGAGCTCTACCGGGCCAACTTCAAGGAGGAGATTGAGTTTTTGAAGATCAACACCGACCACGAGTCATTGGCGTACAACCACAACATCACAGCTGCACAGGTCGCCAAGGAGAAGAAGCCGGACACGGCGCTGACGCAGGCGCTGACCATCATCAACAACAGCAGTCTATACCGGACGACGAGTAAGTCGTCCAAGACGTCGTCCAACTCGGAGTCCACCGGTGCGTCTGGGGTGTCGGAGCCCAGTATGGGGTCTTTTTTTAGCGACGCCAAGTCGAAGAGAACGGCCTTGAACTGGAGACGAGGGAGATAAAGCTTGAGTGAGATGAGAGAAGGATGTGAGATCAAGTTGGAGTGAACTGGATTGAGAAGAGGAATAGCTATGGGTATTCCGAGAACAAAACTTCATCAGACAATGCGTTCTGCCTACAACACATCAGTCCATCAAATTGCTACAACAGACCAGTCCATCAAATTCATTGTCCATCAAATTGCTACAACACATGCTTGTCCTCAAATTGCTACAACAGACCAGTCCAGCAAATTCATTGTCCATCAAATTGCGACAACACATGCTTGGCCTCAAATTGCTACAACAGACCAGTCCAGCAAATTCATTGTCCATCAAATTGCGACAACACATGCTTGGCCTCAAATTGCTACAACAGACCAGTCCATCAAATTCATTGTCCATCAAATTGCTACAACACATGCTTGTCCTCAAATTGCTACAACACATCATTCTCCATCAAATAGACTGATGCTCGATGCTACAATGAGTGCTTCAAACAGCTCGCGGTGCCTCGAAAACCGCCTCTTGCCAGAAGAGGGAAGAAAGCATGGAGGCTCGAAGTAGCCTGTATAAGTCGCATATAGCACAGCCTGCTTCAGAGCCTGCTTCAGAGCCTATGACCAGGGTGACCTGCATACAGCGCCGCGCGCCGCGCACGTGACCAGAAAATTCCTCGTCGCACCCCAACACTCCTCACATCCGCCTCCCAATCCCCATTTACCGCCACCGCCCATTTACCGCCATGTTCAGAATCGCCGCCCGCGCCGCCCGTGTTCCCGTTACCAGAGCCCCCCTTGCCAGATTGGCGCAACCCGTGCGTTTCTACGCCGACGCCAAGATCACCAAGGAAGAAGTCACCTCGCGTGCATTCGAGGCCTTGAAAACCGTCGCTGCTTTGCAGGAAACCAAGATTGCTTTGGAGTCCAACTTCCAGAAGGACTTGGGCTTGGACTCGTTGGACACCGTGGAGGCCTTGGTTGCCTTGGAGGAGGAGTTTGACTTGGAGATTCCCGACAAGATCTCCGACGAGATCAAGACCGTGGGCCAGGCCGTGGAGTACATCTACGAGGAGGAGCAGAAGTTGTGAGGATGCGGAGAAGTGAAAGTGAAACGCCGGGCGCCATGGCAGCGTGGCAGCGCTGCTTCCGACACAGCTGTATATAAGTAAAGAAGCAGAAGACAATGTGAATGTAGAGGCGCCTGTGCATGCTGTGATTGGTGCTGCGCAGGCATTTGGTGTACGGGTTTGGTGTACGGATCCACGTGTACGGGTTTATAGGAGGTACGGGTTTGTGCGTTTGGATGTACTGATCTGCGTGGTACCCAAGCGGCGGTTCTTCATCCCTCTCAACACCAATGACCGCCCCCCAACAGCACACCCCCGCCGACGAAGACACTCGCCAGAGACTCCTGGATGCCTATCTCAGCAACACCGACGACGACGACGCAGAAGAAGACGCCGACGAAGACAATGGCGCAGTCGAGTACCCCGGAACAGTGATCCCGGACCTCAACCCCGAGCAAATCGACGCCGACGCCGACTTGGCCAACGAGTACGACTCGGCCACCGACTACATCGACTTGATCCACTTGAAAATCACCAACTTGGAGGATCTCAATCTCCTGCGGTTCACCGATTTGGAGCTGCTCTGTTTGAGGCAAAACCTCCTCACCTCCGTCAGCGGAATGAGCAACTTGAAGGCGGACAAATTGCAGGAATTGGACTTTTACGACAACCGCATCAACCACATCAGCAGCAGCATCAACCAATTCACGCAGTTGACCAGTTTGGACTTCTCCTTCAACAAAATCAAAAACATCAAGAACATTGACCACTTGCACCAATTGGAAAACTTGTATTTTGTGCAGAACCGCATCAGGGAGATCCGCAACTTGAAGACGTTGCGCAAGCTCAAAAACCTCGAGTTGGGAGGAAACCGCATCGAGGAGATCGGCGCCGAAATGCTCGAGTTGCCGAGCGTGGAGCAGTTGTGGCTCGGTAAAAACAAAATCAGTCGCTTGCTCAACTTGACCAACTTGGCCAACCTCCGCGTGCTCTCCATCCAGTCCAACCGGCTCACCAAGATCGAGGGCTTGGAGAACTTGGTCAACTTAGAGGAGTTGTACCTCCTGCACAATGGCATCTCCAAGATCGAAAACTTGCAAGGCAATAAGAAACTCACTGTGCTCGATGTGACGT
The DNA here is from genome assembly GCA_002370475.1 of Metschnikowia drakensbergensis. Classification (NCBI taxonomy): domain Eukaryota; kingdom Fungi; phylum Ascomycota; class Pichiomycetes; order Serinales; family Metschnikowiaceae; genus Metschnikowia; species Metschnikowia drakensbergensis. The sequence goes on along the minus strand of NKYX01000011.1, from coordinate 410,036 downwards.
CCAACCGCCTCACGGACTTGGCCAACTTGTCGCACTTGAAACACCTCACCGACTTCTGGTGCTCGTACAACCAAATCTCGTCTTTTGACGACGTGTCCCGAGAGTTGGGCGGCTTGCCTGAGTTGGACACGGTGTATTTCGAGGGGAACCCGCTTCAGACCTCGAATCCGACGGCATACAGACGAAAGCTCCGCTTGTGTTTGGGTGACTCTTTGCAGAAGATAGACGCCACGTACGTGAAGTCATGAGATCTCGAGCTTGTGATGACAGGCGGGAATTTGAAATGCCCAAACGGGAACCGTCAAATGCAAACCCGAAGCTAAAACTCAACATCTGACCTCATCAGACCCGAAGTCGTCGGTCCCGAATTCATCAGACCCGAAGTCGTCGGTCCCGAATTCATCAGAGCCTACAGATGACCGGCTTCATGCTACACACACTCCGCAGGGTGCTTTATGCAGTCCGCCGTCTTTTCCTCTGACCGCACCGCGGGGTACGGCCTCGGCTGCCGGGGCGCCCGCAACGGGCCGCGGACAGACGGCAGCGGACGCGCAAGTTGCAGTGCGCGGAAGTTGCAGTGCGCGCATGTGCAGAACGCGCATGTGTACTTGCCCGCGGCGGCACGTGACCCGCACGTGACCCGCACGTGACCCCTTTCTCCGGACGCCAAGCCCGTTGCTTGGGGCATGGCATTGGGCCGGAGTGAGCCTGTGCCAAGTCGGGGGCATGCGTCCAGTGGGGCATCTCTGCTGTCTGCTGGGCACTCTTTGCACGTGCGGCTCCGCCTCCCCTCGCCGGCTTTCACATGGCGCGCTCTGCTCGGAAATCACATGTCTCCCCACAACATATAAAGGGCCATGTGCCCGATGGCAGACTTCCAACCCAAGTTTTCACCCTGATCCCGCTTGATCTTGTTTACCACGCTTGATCTTGTTTACCACTGACCGCTCGATCTTTACCACTGATAACGTTTGATCTGTTACGCTTGATCTGTCTACGCTTGATCTGTCTACGCTTTATCTGTCTACACTTTATCTGTCTACGCTTGATCGAAACACCGCTCATTACACGCCTTCATAGCAGCTTATCTATTCTGCTTCAAAATGGACTCTTACGCCAGTGTCAAAGGCACTGTGGAGTACGGCCAAGGGCCCAATCCTAAAAACGCAATTCAGCAGGAAAGAGCTGGCGCCACGTTCAACGTCGATCACATGAACTACTTCTTGGAGGGCTCCAAGGAGCGGGCGTTGGAGATCCGTAAGTTCATCAGCCAAATGGAGAGAGACCCGATTTTGGCGGCCTCCACCAAAGACTACGACGCCACTAAAGCAGAGCACCGTGAAGTCACCATCCAGAAGATCAACCGGCTCTCGCGGTACATCGAGGTCGAGACTTTTGACGCGTTGGAGAGACGCTTATCGATCGTGTCCGTGTTCGATCCTTCGTTCCACACCCGTTTGGGGGTGCACTTGGGCCTTTTCCTTGGGTGTATTCGGGGTAACGGAACGCCGGACCAGATGCAGTACTGGCTATTGCAAAAGGAGTCTGCGTACGTGAAAAATCTCTATGGCTGTTTCGGAATGACCGAGTTGGCCCATGGCTCCAACGTGGCCGGTTTAGAGACCACCGCCACCTACGACGAAGAGGACGACGAGTTTGTTATCAACACGCCGCACTTGGGCGCCACCAAGTGGTGGATTGGCGGCGCCGCCCACTCTGCCACCCACTGCACGGTGTATGCCCGCTTGGTGGTCCATGGAAAGGATTACGGCGTCAAGACCTTCGTGGTGCCTTTGCGAGACGCAGACCACAACTTGATGCCGGGCGTGTCGATTGGTGATATCGGCTCCAAAATGGGAAGAGACGGAATCGATAACGGCTGGATCCAGTTTTCCCAGGTCAGAATTCCCCGGTTCTTCATGTTGCAGAAGTACTGTAAAGTTTCTGCGGAGGGCGAGGTCACCGAGCCTCCCATGAACCAATTGTCGTACTCTGCTTTGTTGTTGGGAAGAGTGACCATGGTCAAGGACGCTTTCAGATGGTCCGCCCGCGTGCTTACCATTGCCATCAGATACGGAGTGGGAAGAAGGCAGTTCAAGGCCGCATTGGCCAAGGAGGGCGACGAAGAGTCCAAGATCTTGGACTACCCCTTGCACCAGCGTCGTTTGATTCCGCTCTTGGCGCAGACCTACGCCTTCTCCAACGGCGCCAACAACTTGGCCGAGTACTCGGCGCAATCAATGGACGAGTTGGACGCCGCCGTTGCGAAGGACGACAAGAAGGCTTTGGAGGCCGGCGTGGACAAAATGAAGTCGCTATTCATTGCGTCTGGCTCGTTGAAGTCCACATGCACATGGCTTACCTTGGGCACCATTGACCAGTGCAGACAGGCGTGCGGAGGACACGGGTACTCGGCGTACTCTGGGTTCGGAAAAGCCTACAACGACTTTGCCGTGCAGTGCACTTGGGAGGGAGATAACAACATTTTGGGAATGTCCATTGGCAAGCAGTTGCTCAAGAAGTTCACCGCAGTCAAGGAGGGCGAGGTGGCCACGGGAATTCTCGAATTCTTGAACTCGTACAAGGAGACACTTGGCGACAAGCCGGTGTTGACCAAAAAGGAGGACTTGAAGAACCCCAAGCAGTTGATCTACGCAATCCAGGTTGCTCTTGTCAGAGCATGCGCCAAGGCCAACGAGGTGATGGAGGCCAAGGGCGGGGATAGCGATTACATTGGCGCAGACCTCGTGAACTTGTCGAAAATGTTGGCGCATTTCTTCTTGTTGAGTGCCTTCTTCGACAAAATCCAGTCCACCAACGATGAGAAGTTGGGCGGCGTGTTGTACTTATTGGCGCAATTGTACGGGTCGGCCATTGTGTTGGAGGGCTTCTCGGGTACGTTTTTGACGTTCCAGGCGGCCACCACGGAAGTCATGGCGTTCAACTCCACGGAGCACATTGGCGAGTTGTGTGCCCAGCTCCGGCCCCACGTGATTCCGTTGACAGACTCCTTCATGTTGTCCGACATGATGATCAATGCGCCCATTGGATACTACGACGGAGACATTTACAAGAACTACTTCCGCACCGTGAACGAGAACAATCCCGCCAAGAACAGCAAGGCGCCGTACTCTGCGGCCATCGAAGCCATGTTGAACAGAAAGCTGCTTGAGGAGAGACAGCGGTTCGAAAGGGAAGACGAGGCTGCGGAGATTTTGTCCAATTAGACAGTGACATTTATGTACGAGTAAATAGAATTGGGCCATTGAAAAAAGGCCACCTGTATAAGAAGGGATATGACCGCCGCTGTCGCTGATGACCGAAGCACGGCTGCTCCGTCCAACAACTCATTCTAGACTGGTGTCCTCCGGCTTGTAGTTATCCAAGACTATCCTGTAAATAAACGATGGCGCAAAGCCCCCCACGTTCGTGATGTAAATGTCAATGTGTTCCGGGAGAACATAGTCCGCCAAAGGGTTGGTGACCACGTCCACATTCTCCATGAGCTGTGCGTTGCCGCAGTTCAACACCTTCCCCGAGTTCCCAACCTCCACAAGATCCTCTCGGTTGAACGGATAAAGCGGCGACAACTTGAAAAGCCCCGCCACGCCAAACACTGGCGTCTTGTGCTCCTTGGCGCACTCCACCACATTGGCCACGCCCAGGTTGGTCATGCACCCGCCATTGGCAAACACCGTATTGGCGCCCAAAATCACCTTGCCCACACGCGGCATCACCGCAAAAACCGCGCTGTCGGGAATAAGCACAGTCTGGATGTGGTTGTCTGCAAGCGTCTTGACAAACTTGTGCGCTTCCTCGGTGTCGTTCGGAAAACACTCCGTCACCAACACCGTGAAGTCTCTTTTCGAACGTGCCTTGATCAAAAACTGCAACACGGTATCGGAGCCTGGCGTGGCCGCCAAAAGCAACTCGCCCTCGTGGATCAAGTCCGCAGCCATGTTCTCAAGCTCCTCCTTGACGTTGGAGATCTCGTCCACCAAGTCCCGAATGCCCTGGATCACAATGGACCGCATGTCGCTCAGCTGCTTTTTCAGGAGCCGAGCGCCGGTGGTTTTCGTGCTGTTGGCGGCCGAGAGCAAGCTGAACATGGACGAGATCATGGGCGTGTTCTCTGCGTCGGCGGCTTCCGAGTCTGTTTCGTCCCGGATGATGGCCAAAACACGCCGGACGATGTTTCCGGGTATAAACTGCCGCGGGCTCAGCGCCTGTAGAAGAAGGCCGATTTTGCGGATCAAACGGATGAGTTCCAGGGGGTCGGACCAGCGGGCGGCGGAGATGACTCTCATCAAGACCTGCGCCACGCGGAGCGCCACGTCCTTGTCACCGGCGAGCTGGCGGCGCTTCAACTGCGAGAGGAGCGGGTCGATGATGGCCTGGATCTCGGTGCTGATGTCGGGGGTCATGTGGCGGGAGGATGAGAGGGCGTTCGCTTGGGCGCCATCACGACTTGAGATGTACGGGTGGGGATAAACTTTCACGTGATAGTCACGTGATATATTGATCACGTGATAGTCACGTGATATATTGATCACGTGACCACCACGTGAGGTATTACCACGGCCCACGTCCCTCCGTGCCACCATGTCCCCCGACAACACCCTCCACCAGGCCTTGCAGCGCCTCTACGACAGCGCCTGCCGCTTCCGCGTGTCCGTCGACACCATCCAGCGCTTGGCCAAGCACTTGACGCTCGACACCTTCGTGGACTCCGAAGCGCTAGCCCCGCCAACGACCAGGCTCTCCATAGCGGGCCAGCTACTTCTTTTGGACGTGGATTTCTCCGCAGACAACCTGATCACTGACATCTCGCTTTCCCTGGGCTCCCACTCCCTGGCGCTGCCGACGGCACTGCCTGCTGGGGACCAACCCCCAAACTTGGCGGACGGCTTTGTGGGCCACGTGCAGGACGGCTCCGTGGACCGTTATACGGTATCGTTGAAAAAAGCAGGGCCTTTTTCGTTTTTCCGGAACGCTTATGGCGTGTCTGCCGAGGCGGTTCTCCGGGCCAACTTGAAAGGCCCGTACCTCGGCGCTTTCCCCGGCAATTTGGCATATCTCGCCACGCTCGACCGGCTCTCTCCGCCCGAAGGCGATTTGATTGCCGTCATGGATCATATTGCGCTTTACCTTGCTCTTGTGCATCACCAAGAGACGCAGCTCGACCCCCGCGCCGGCGTTTCGAACGGAAACTTGGCTCTCTTCGGGGCCGTTCACCTCAACGATGAGCCGCTGGGCCGCTTGGGTGTTTTTCTCGATTTCTGGTCCGAAAACTCCCACTTGGGGACGCCCGTCCTGCATCGCGCCCGCTTGAGTGTGCACTCCTCGGCCGTGCCGGTGGATTACTTTGTGGACACGCAAACGAAGCCGTGGAGGATTGGGGGCAGAGACGTGGTGTTGGCGCTCGATCAGGAGTCGCTCGAGTCCATTGCGCTGAATGCGCCGGTGCAGAATTGGGCCCTTGTGGTGTCTCTCGATACGGTGGTGTGGCTTCCAAAGAACCTTGCGGAGTACTTGGGGTTGGCCGGTCCGGACCACGTGGAGAGGGGAGGTGTGGAGAGGGGAGGTGTGGAGAGGGGAGGTGTGGAGAGGGTGAGAGGTCTGAAGAAGGAAGGTCTGGAGAAGGAAGGTCTGGAGAAGGAAGGTGTGGAGGTGAAAGACGACGCCCCCGGAAACGTCACGTGTGAAAACGACGCCCAGGCCCGGATCTCGTTCTTCTTCGAAGACAACTCGGCGTTGGTCCCCGTCAAGGAGTTTGCTCTCCCCAGCTTGTACCATCTAGCCAAGGTGCTTCCTGCATTGAGAAACCAAATCACAATGTCCGCCTTGATCCACAGCGTTTCCGACTCGTGGCAAACCGTCAGCGATGAGGCTTCGGAGCTTCTGCCCGAAACAAGCAAGAGGATCCGCCACTCGCTCAAGTTGTCGGACGACGTGCCGGACGAAGAGCTCGCGGGCTTAAACTCCATTCCAAACGACATCATGGGCACGCAAAGAAGCGAGAGCGGGCTAGAGGACTTCATGAAGGACGACTACGGCGACGAAGAAGAAGGCGACGTCGTCAAAGCGAAGGAGCTCACGTTTTCGCTCGTGGAGATACTCTACAACTCGCCTACTTGCGATTACGTGGTCCTGGTGGCGGGCACCCTCACCGACACCCAGAGCATAGACACGCAAGTGGTGATCCGCAACGGAGAGATCTTGGGGGAAGAACTGCTGGGGAAGCTGGGCAAGCTGGGGAAGCTGGGGAAGCTGGGCAATCTGGGCAATCTGGGCAATCTGGGCAATCTGGGCAATCTGGGCAATCTGGGCAATCTGGGCAATGCACTGCTGCAGTATGGCGGGGAGACGGGGCAGTGGCGGTTCGTCCAGGCCCTTGCATTAAGCGAAGATGTGCTACTTGCGCTAAGCGCCATCGACAGCCAGTGTCAAGGCACCGACAGCCAGTGTCAAGGCACCGACAGCCAGTGGCCGGCTCGCGCCCTTGACCCCGCCAGCGAGGCGTCTACCAAATACTGGACTTCCTCTATGTGAGAAGGCAGCTTGACACTATATACTTAAAGCTTCACTCCAACGTGGATGCTGGCAACGCCAAACGTCAAGTTCTCGTAGCCCTGCTCCGGCACGTAGAACCCCGCCTTCTCGATCATCTTGCTGAACTCCTCCTGCCGTGGAAAGCGGCGGATGCTCTCCACCAAGTACTGGTACGAGTCTCTATCATTGGCAATCAACTGACCCATCAACGGCAAAAGCCCAAACGAGTACGCCTGGTACGCATAGTCGATCACCGGGTTGTCCACATGCGAAAACTCAAGGCACGCAAAGATGCCGCCCGGCTTCAACACCCGGTACGCCGTGTTCAACCCGGCCTGGATGTTGGTGAAGTTCCGGATGCCAAACGCAATGGTATACACGTCCTTGGACGCATCGGCAATGGCGTCCATGGTCTCGCCGTTCTGCTCCACGAACTGCACGCGATTGCTGCCGTCGTTCCACTTGGACGCCTCGTAGCGGATCTTGCCCTCCGCCAACATGTCGGGATTGATATCGGCCACGGTCATGGTGGAGAGACTGTCTGCGTATTTGGACTTGGCGTGCTCCAAGAGCCCGAACGCAATGTCGCCGGTGCCTCCGGCCACGTCGAGAAAGTCCAAGGGCTTGGACGAGTTTGGCCTCATGCCGGCGTCCAAGCGGTTGATGAAATGGTGTTTCCAGAGCCGGTGCACTCCGAGCGACATGGCGTCGTTCATGACGTCGTAGTTGGACGCCACCAGCGAAAACACGCCACGCACCATTTTCTCCTTGTCTTCTTTGTTGATGGTCTGGTACCCGAAATGGGTGGTTTGGGGGGCGCTTTTGGAGCCTTCGGCGCTTGTTTTGGAGCCTTCGGTGGCGGTGTTTTTGGAGGCTGCGCTTTTGGAGGCGACGCTTTTGGAGGCGGCGGCCTCCGCATAGCCCCTTACAAGGGAGGGGCCCGTTTTGGCATGGCTGAGTCCACGGAGAAAGAGGGACATTTGCTTAGTGGCAGAAATTGCGTGGTGCGCGTTATGTGAGGGCGGCACACCCGTACATCCGAGACAGGGTCCGTAGTCTTCGTGGGAATACCGAGCCTACGGCTGCCCGGTGAAGTCCAGGGCACTTGAACACGACTCGTGCAGGGTTACAGTGACGGTCGCCAATTGGTAAGGTCTATTCGTTAGTGACTATGTCTTTAGGCCTGGACGATTCTCACGGTGTTGGAGTGTCCGGAACCTCTGGTCCATCCCTGGATGGTGACAATGGAGTCGCCCTTGTTGATGATGCCCAACTCGGAGGCCTCGGCAACAGCCCATCTCAATCTGGACTCCACGTCCTCTTGCCAGTTCTCGACCTTCTCCTTGTCGTAGATGAATGGGTAAACACCCCTGTACAAGTGCGAGAAACGAGCGGCTCTGCTGTTTCTGGTGACCATCATGATAGGAATGTTAGGCTTGTACTTGGACACCAATCTGCATGTCTTTCCGGACGTCGACAACACCACGATGGCCTTGGCGCCTTGCTCGTAGGCTGCAGAAACGGCAGCAATGGCACACGTCTCGGTGGTTCCGGTTGGTCTGACGACCAACGATCTAAGCTCGTTGAACAAAGAAGTGTAGGAGATGGCCTTCTCGGCGATGATGGCTGTGTTGTGCATCATGGAAACGGCCTCGAAGGGGTAGTTACCCTTGGCGGTTTCTCCCGACAACATGACACAGTCAGCTCCGTCCAAGATGGCGTTTCCGACATCGGAAACCTCGGCTCTGGTGGGTCTAGGGTTGTAGGTCATGGACTCCAACATTTGCGTGGCACAGATGACTGGCTTGGCGGCCAAGTTACACTTGGCAATCAATTGCTTTTGCACGACGAAAACTTGAGGAGCTGGGATCTCAATACCCAAGTCTCCTCTGGCCACCATGACACCGTCGGTGGCCTTCAAGATCTCGTCGAAGTTGTTGACACCCTGCTGGTTCTCGATCTTGGCGATGATCTGGATGTCCTTACCTTCCTCACCCAACACCTTACGGATCTCTTCGATGTCGTGGCCGGTTCTGATGAAAGAGGCAAAGATCATGTGCACACCGTTCTTGATACCGAAGCGGATGTCGCTCTTGTCCTTCTCGGACAAGGCTGGCAAGTCCACGTCGGTGCCTGGCAAGTTAACACCCTTGTGCGAGCAGATCTTTCCTGCGTTGACAGACTTGACCTTCAAGGTCTTGCCGTCCACGACCTCAATGACCTCGAAAGACAACACACCGTCGTCGACGTAGATGATTTTGCCGGGGGAGATCACGTTGGGGATGTTCTTGTAGTCGATGTACATGACCTTGTCGTCACACTTCTTGGCGTAGGCGTCGTCGGTGGTGAAGGTCATCTCGTGGTTGGCTGGGATGGGGAAGTCCTGCTCGCCGACGGTGGTACCAGTTCTGATCTCCGGTCCCTTGGTGTCCAAGGCAATGGCCAAAGGACGGCCCTTATAGAGCTCCTCGGACTTTCTGGCGTTGTCGATGACGCTCTGGTGGTAGTCGTAAGAACCGTGAGAGAAGTTCATACGGACAATGTTCAAGCCGGCCTTTCTCAATTTGACCATCACCTCGGCGTTGTTTGTTTTAGGGCCGATGGTGCCGATGATCGACGAGCGGCGCAAGACCTTGTCGGGGGTTTCGGTGGTGTTCAACTGGGTCAACCAGTGTAAAGATGCTTGAGACATGGAAAAAGGCGTGAGAATGGTGAGGAAAAAGGGCGGATTTCTGCGTATATATATTGAGCGCGGTGGGACGGTGCGATGTGAGCCGGAGTAGAGTCCGAGTCTGTGTGCAGGCGCGCGCTGTCTATGTGCATGGCTTATCGACACATGGAAGAATGCACTTGGCCGGGTTACGCCCGCCGCCCCGGTGCACGGGTCTGCACGGCCCGCCTGCTTCCGGCCTGGCCCGCCGCGGCGCCTCCTCGGGGCTTGCGCCGGGGTGCCGCCGGTGCGGAATGGCGCAAAAGTCCGGCGCTTCGAGCCAAACGTCCTGGACTCGCCCGACAGGCGCATCACGTGACCCCCCGTATGCAGTCGCCCTGCTCCCCGCTGCCGCATACCCGTGGACTCCAGGTGGCCGGAAATGAGGCGCGATGGGGTGATGGGTCCTGCATACCGCTCATGCGCTTAGCCCGCTCGCGATTTATGCAGGCGGCCTGCTCACATGGCAATCTGGGAGATTCACTCAGATCGTGGTCCGATACCCGAAACAGGAGCCTTCCCGCTCAAGGTGCCGATTCGGGCACAAGACGCAGTTTTGCTTTCCAGGTCGCACGAGTTTTGTGCGGGCGTTTTGGCTGGCGTGGCCGGACACGATGCTCACGTGATGCAAGTTCCGAGGGCAGTGCTCAATAGCCGTGCCAGCGCCTGGCAAGCCGGTGGCTCCGTTCGAATTGCGGAATTCCGCTCATACGGACCCACTCGCAAACCTAGAAATTCACCCCCGATTTCAGAGCAGAAAACGACCTGAGTCAATCGACCGGAACTGCACATAGAGCCCGCGTCACGTGGGCGCGTCCCCGGCTCATGTGCACCTCCTCCATGACCTCCGCCGCCAACTCCGCCATCCACAGCTATGGTCTTGCCGATTGCAATCGGCGTGGGCGTGACGCTCGCTGCGCTCACTGGGAAAGCGGTATTCCGCACTGTCAACCGCTTCAACCGACTTTCGCCGCAGATGATCGCAGCTCTCAACCACATACGCCTTGACACAGGGAATTTTGACTCCAACGTCACGAAACTGGAGGCCGAAGCCTCTCATATCCGATATCTCAAGTCAAGATTCAACGCCACGGGTTTTCCCGAGAAAATGACTGAGCGGGAGGCTCTTTTGGTGATGGGGATAGAAGCTGCAGACATATCCAGTCTAACGAAGGAGACTTTGAAGCAACGATACCGAAAGTTGATGGTGATGAATCACCCAGACCGCTCTGGTAGCGTCTACTTGTCGCAGAAAATCAACGAAGCCAAAGACGTCTTGGACAAGAGTTATTTGTTGAAGAAGTGACGGAATTGCGGAATTGAAAGCACGGGCATCAAAGGATCATAAATAGGCATGGAGGTAAGCACATCGACGGCACGTAGACGAACATTTGGCTGTTTCAACTGTCAATCATAGGATGGTACTGCACACAGCGTGGTCTTCCAACAGGACAATATGCTTCAGGCACACGAGAATCCTGGCCGGGACTCACCTATTTTAGTGAACAATTCACTGTTTAGCGTCAATTCACTGATTAGCATCAATGCACTGTTAGCATCAATTCACTGATTAGCATCAATGCACTGTTAGCATCAATTCACTGTTCAGCGTCAATGCACTGTTCAACGTCAATTCACTGTTCAGCATCAAACTTTCGCCAAAGCATCCCGAACACCGACTTCTCAAATCGTAGACCACATTGGGTGCTCAATGTACATGGCCGTTCACCTTTCCGTTTTCTCCACTCTCCCAGTTACCATCGTTCGCAGGATTAGGAATCTCAAATGAAAACAGCTTTTCCTCCTTGACTTCCTCCTTTGAGGCCTTCTTGCCGCCCTCAAAATTCTCCTTCACCCGCAAGTAGTGCTCGAGTTCCTCTGCACTCACCGAAGGCACCAACTCGCTTTGCGCTTTCTGGAAATCCTCCATCGTAACCAAAACATCGATATCCTCGGCCGTGGCCACGTTGTCAAACCACCAACGGCTGGAAGCTTCTTCTTCACCCCTCGAAACCCGCTCTGCATTCAACTTCTTGAGTTTGGTGTCCACTGCGTTAGCCGTTCGGGTCATGGCGTTCAACATCGAGTCACTGCACAACGCATAGAAGTCGGCTCCGGTGAATGTAAAAGTACACCTTTCTGCAATGAGCTGAAGATCCACATTATTGTCGAGTTTAAACTTCCGCGTGAGTGCCTCGAGAATTTTGGCCTGTTTGTCGTTGGTATCGGAAATTCCCAAATACAACATTTTGTCGAATCTTCCGGGTCTCAAAAGGGCTTCGTCTAGCAAATCGGGACGATTGGTGGCGCCCACAACGAAAACGCCGTCTCCGCTATTTTCGCCTCCGCTCATGCCGTCCAATTCCGCCAATAACTGCGACACGATTCTGTCCATGACCCCTCCAGAATCTCCTTGATTTCCTCTTTTGGGTGCAACTGAGTCCAATTCGTCAAAAAAGATCACACACGGTTTGGCATCCCGTGCTCTTTGAAACACTCTCCGTACATTAGCCTCTGACTCTCCAATATACATGTTCAACAACTCAGGACCCTTAACACTGAAAAAGTTTAAGGAGAAATTGGTGGCAATTGCCTTGGCAAGCAACGTTTTTCCTGTTCCGGGTGGACCATAGAACAAAATTCCCGATCTTTTTTTCAAGCCGTTACTAAACAATTCCGGATGCTTTAACGGCATGTCAATAGTGTCCAAAATCTCATCTTTCACCAAATCCAATCCTCCGATATCCTCCCATTTGACATTAGGGATTCTGGGTGCACCAATAGAGTCACTAAATTGAGACCTGGCTTCGTTGATCGCCTTTTCAAAGTCCTCTGGAATGAGCAATATGTTCCCGCCATTGCCGATTTTGAGTGTTTTCTCTAAACTGAGGCCTCGATTGATAGAGTAACTCATGCACCGCTTGATAGCCAACTGCTTTGTTTTCTTAATTATGGAGATCAAGTCCCGTGGCGTAAGCCCTGCAGATTGGAGCGCCAATGCTTGAGCGCTGATATCCCTTCTCTTCTGTACTCTATAGCGGGATATATCGGGCCTGCCCCGGAATTCAACGGTGTCCTTGAAGAATTCAGGGATATCGGTGGAGTTGGAGAGTTGCGCTTCGTATTTGAGTAAATGACTGAAGATATCGAGTCTCTCTGACTCAGAAGGAACTCCAACATTTATTTCAAATGTGATCGTTTGCCGTAAGCTATCACTCAACTTATCGATGTCATTGCAGCTAGCCACAAAAGCCGTGTTTTTGTATTTGCCCAAAAAGTCTTGAATTGCCTGGATCACTTTTAGCGAAAGAGAAGTCGCCGAATTTGCCCCTTGCTCGTTCGGATCAGTTTTCACGCATAAATTCTCAATATGCTTGATGAAGAGAATATTGTAGTTGGTGGGATTCTGGACATCGAGCTGCCCATTCAATTGCTTCTCCATCTTTCCGGTCAAAAGACCAACAGTTTTGAGCTCTGCACCGGGCTTCACAAAGTCGAACGCGTCCAATTCTATGAGGTTAAGCCCGAGCTCAAGAGCAACACTTCTGACAAGCATCGTCTTTCCCAAGCCCCTAGACATGGAATGGAGCAAGACCATAGTTTTAAGGCCGAGACTGGCACCCACCCCAACACCTGTGTTGAGCACTTGGAAAAATTCTTGTGCATACTTGAAATTAGCAGGATTCGCTTCAATGGCACTGTGGTAATTGAAGATCGGGGGTAGGCCGAGGTAAGAAGCCCAGCAATTGAAAGAATTTTTTGGCAATTTGACAAACTCTACCCCAGATGAAGTCAACGCAGTTTTGGCTGGATCTATGCGGTACTGACCCAGAACGCACAGTTCTTTTCCAGATATGTCCATTACTTTGAACCATGCCACAGAGTCAGGATTACCCGTAGGCGTAAATTCCGAATCTGTGATACTTTCTGTTCCTTCCTTTGCTTGCTGGTGTTGGATTGATACGTCAAAGAGGGCTTTCGATAGCACGGAGTCAATGCAGACAGGGAAAATATCGCCTTTTCGCAAGCACTTGATTTTGGAGTGGAAAGTAGCTTTTAACTCAGCAAAAAAGCTCTGCTGGTATGTCTTATCCATGGTGATGGAAGAGACCATTCGTGAAATTGTGACGGAGTTGGCAACAGGAAGCACGTCGTGAAAACTCTTGGCGGGATTCTCATAAGGCTCTATTTCAGCAAGAGCATTTGATGGGTTCTCGAGATTGATCAAAAGCAATGGCGACAAATAGATGGTTCCGGTGTGAAAGGACTTGTTTGGCTCCAACACAGTGAATAGCTTCACCACCAATGATTCCAGAGCCACTTTTAACGTCACCAAATCTCCACTGAAAACGGGAAAGCCCAATCGGGAAAGGTCTTCGTTTGTAACAAAAGCATAAAGTTCTGTGTCTTCTGAAGATACCAGGACTACCAAAATGGCATGGGAGAGGGGCCGAATATGCAATTTCGGCCCATTTTGCTTGGGAGGGGCATCTAAAACCACGGACTGCAGAAGATACAGCGACAAGTCGACATCCAAATCAGAGTCTGTGAGGTCTTCTTCCGGGAGCACCCGCTCCATGTTTGGACCCCTGATGAAAACCACGCTTGTTGCTTCAGATACCAAACCCTGGTATAATGGCTCACAAAGGCTCACAGTTCCGTTCAAGGCACTGATTGTATCATTTTGGGCCACGACTCCACCATTAAACGTAATGTACTCGTTGATAAACTTCTCTTTGACCACTTCCAGCGGCGTGTGACTGAAAACGTCATAGATGGCACCTGGAACCAGTACAAACACTTTGTCGAGCAGCGGGATGGCGGTATGGTCAATAGACTGTATTACACACCCAACTGCAGTCAAATTGGAGCCAAAGCGGGAGAAATTGGCGTGGTTGGTGATGACAACCAGGTTTGGAAAATCATCATGAATCGCCGAGACTTTATAGATGTTTAAGTTGGGAAAGTGATCAGGCACGCCAATTGGCTGAAGAAGTACGAAGCGGTCTTTTCTTTCCAGCGGCTCATCGTGCTGAGCACCAGGAAACAACCTCATGAAGAGATCCATTGACACCGACATCGAGTCCCGCGGCAGAAGAGTAGGGTCATTGACGACTTGGAAGTTTGCACTGGTGGATATGGACGGCACCAGCTGGGGGACGGCCGAAATTGCAGTTGGCATTGTATAAGTGCCTGTTTTTTGACCTGTGAGTTGTGGGGAAAGGAAGTGATGTGGAGTGTGAAAGTGGAGAAGGTGCCTCGGTCGGAGCGCGAGACATTCTGGGGAAGACTGCAGATAAGCTCTCGACACGAGCGTGTAAAGGGACATGGGCCAGGTTCATTGAGTTGAATAGGTGCATGAAATGGGTATTCTGAGGTGTTTCAGCGTAGTTTCAGCGTAGTTTCAGCGTAGTTTCAGCGTAGTTTCAGCGTAGTTCAGTGTAGTTCAGCGTGATTTCAAGTTCTAGCCCAGCTCCAGGCAGCTCCTTGATTCAGGCAGTAAACTTTGCGGAAAACAAAAGTTCAAAATTGCCAGTCTGAGCATTTCCTCACTATATTGTGGAAAAGAATGGTGGAGGTGGGAGCAAGGGGCGCAAGGGATTGGCTGCGTTTGGCAGCAAAAGGCGCGCCCCTTCGCGAGGACTATAAAAAGGAACAACTTTCTCGAAATATAAAGACGTCTTTTTTTTGGCCAATGAAAATCGACTCAATCCCGCACTGGCCGCGCAGGAGGAAGACTGTGGATGACTCGCAGGTATCAGCCAACGAAAAGGTTGCAAAAGAACTGCCCGCTTTTGCCACGGTGGGTATAACCAGCGGCATGGCAAATCAGCGTATAGTGAAGAGAGCTCTGCAGAAAGTGAAGCAGACACGAGCTGAACGATGAGCAGAGAGTGGGTCGAGAGCAGCCCCGAGTCGACCAGCCTAGGAAGACCGGTAACGAAACGGAAATTCGTTTTCGCACCCACTTGGATGTTTTCGTCACGTGACTATGTGTCGGGCCTGCATTTTGCGCGGGCGGTTACCCGGCCACACCAGTGCATCGCTCTATAAAAACCTACAGTGCTCGGAGGTGGAAGACCATGGACCAAAGTATGTGCATTGCTATATTCAAGTGATGAAAACCTATTTTTCTTACCATCTTTGAGCTCTTTGAGGAGCCGCCGTTTTGGCAGCACTATGCCTCGTTTGCAATGACTGGTACTTTGTCATAGTTACACTGATCGAATATCTCATGGCGCATATACTAACATCAGATCCAAGATACACAACAGTAAATGCAGTGAACAAGTCAGTGAAATCTAGTCAGTGAAATCCAGTCCGTGAACAAGCCAGCCAGATCTGATGGTAGCTTTCAGTGAACAGGTAATCACTGATGGTAGCTTTCAGTGAACAGGTAATCGCTGATGGTAGCTTTCAGTGAACAGGTAATCACTGATGGTAGCTTTCAGTGAACGGGTAATCGCTGATGGTAGCTTTCAGTGAACAGGTGATCACTGATGGAAGTGGGTCAGTTTAGAAGTGACCGCACGTGAAGTAGTCATAAAAGCGGTCATAAATGGCGAACCTCTGAAAGTGATGGATACACTCGATAAATCTCTTGTTCGGGGCCTCCAGTAGCACCAAACTGCTCAACAAATGCCTGCGCCTGTAGGATAAGCAGCAGTGAAGTCAGAAGATGGTCTGCTCTGCTCAACCTTTAAAATTTGAAAAGGTCACCAACACTAATACAGTTCAGATCAGTGGAGACAAGATAGCCCGGTTCCGGCACCAAAGCCGGTCCTGCAGAAGCGGCAGAAATAGCCAAGCTGCAGTCAGTGTCCCACTTGAGGTTACAGCTGCAGTCAGTTTCCCACTTGAGGTGATGTACAAATCAATGCAGTGGTGTAAACAGAACACCATGATGGCATGGTAAGCATGCAGTATAGAGAACGCAGGAACCAAAACTAATTGAAGAGCATTACACGAATACGAAATTCCAGCCGTGTAATGTATATAGCCCGTGGTGTCGTGATTTCAGGTGGATACATAATACTTGGCTATATTACTGTATATCTCTGCCTTGAAGCTTGGAGAATTGATTGACTGCAAGTGAGTGATGAAGTGTTAGATATCGCTTCCTGGACCAGCCATGAGTTATGGAATCTTCGACGTACCCAACATAGGAGTCCACACTAGTGATATCCCCAATGGTACCTAATGATTAAAAACCAACATCTTGATTTGCGGGCTATATCATTATGATTTTTCATTTCATTGTTATATAAAAACTACCTTATATTAATATTTAACACCTTATCTCTATTTAACAATCTATTATCCCGACCTGCATAATATCGCGGGTCGATTTCTTATATTTTCCCTTGTTTACATTCATTGTATCGTTTCATGCTTAAAAAAGGAATAGAGAATTTGATAAAATACAGAAGGTGATTATAATCGCCGAAAGGTAACAGATATTAAAGTAGAAAGATACAATTCAATTGACAAATAAGCAAATAAATGATCATGATAATATTTAAAGATAGTTTTTCTGCATTAAGTCTCTGAGTAGCAAAATTGTTTAACATTTATCTTCAAAATCAAAATAAAATAGACCACCGCTTCAAGAAGCGCTTCAAGAAGCGTGGATAATAAATAAAAAATAATATGTAGTAAGTCAATTAAACTAAAATTATTAACAGAATCGGTAATTATTACCAAGTGGTAATTATATCAAAATGTTGACGGGTCCTTCTACTGCCATGCTCGTGATAGTCGAGGGCATCTACTCAGCCTCCGGTGGGTCTATGGGAAACGATGCGAATTTGCCGAACGCAGGACATTGCTCTCGATGCTTACGGTTATTTGGACTTCATGGGTATCCATGTAGACACAAGGCTGCGAGCAAAGCATTGGGAAATTGACCGGCCTTTGCAGAAAAGTTGACAGCGTTGCAGAAAAGTTGACGGCGTTGCAGAAAAGTTGACGGCGTTGCAGAAAAGTTGACGGCGTTGCAGAAATTGGATGCACACCGAGTCGTCATGCTTGGAGCTAACGTCTTCCCCAAAGATTGTGCAGGGCTTGCACAAGTTCTTCAACAAACTCGAAGACGAGATTCAGGACGTGCAGGAGACGAGATTCAGGACGAGCGGGAGACGAGATTCAGGACGTGCAGGATGGTGGTAGCTTTGATATCCACATTGTCATGGTGGGGTCATGTCTCAGCCGCTTACTCGCAAAGGGCCTTAGTACACTGGTGTCGAACTCGGAAGGTACAAGAGCAATTTCGACCTCTTGGCTGAGATGCTCTCCAAATGTCCGACGGTTCTTCAACTTGCTTTTAATTCCTCCTCGAACGATCCATGGCTGTCGACGCAAGCTCCGATTCCAAAGTGGTTGTCTCGAGGTTGGACCGGCTCTTCCCCAAAGGCAGTCTCATTCTCGGATACCCCATGCGGATCAACTACGTGTCACAGGAGATCGTTAGAGACGACTTGATGAACAAGAAAAGAAACGATCTCCAGTCGGACCTTGACCTAGAGAAGATGCAGTTGGAGCTCGAGCAGAAGGGCCACGACCAAGAAGTGGTCAATCTCTTGGGTGACGGGGAGCATTTATCCAAAGTCAAGCAGTCTCGAAAAGACTATCTTGGATCAGGGAAATTTGCAGCCGTTCTCAAAAGACCGCGTGATCAACCCAACCACCAGCGCGTGAGATCAACAGCGTTAAAAGATATTTGACTTACGGGTTCAAGATATAAATGAGTTATTCAAGGTGAAATTACAAAATGCATTGATAATATACCACATGATAAAGAAATACTTAAGTTAAAAATAGGAGATCCTAATTTTATAAGTACTTAAATTAATAATATTCTTTAAAACTGATACACTATCATTTAAAATCATTAATTGTTTTCATTAAGCTTGATATCTATATTTAAATATCTTGTAAATTTTTTGGTAAAGGAAATATATTACAATTATCAAGGGGGCTAAATATCTTACAACAGAATGTAAGATCATATTCGACTAAGGTCAGCCAAATCAAGTGATGCGGATGTTTCATTAGAGCTTAAATAAAATAGGAATAGTATTTAAATAAGCCCGCAACATCTAGATGTTGCGGGTGGTAATTATTTCCTGTCTATTTATTCTTATTATGTTTACTTTATCACCTTTATGGTCACTATAAACTATTTATCATATCTTCATTTATCTTGATATTATAAGTGTAACCTAAGAAGTCAAGTTGTGCTCCCTAATCTTTAGTCTAAATAACTTTGTTTTCATATATGAACCTCTAGGTAAAAGAAATTTTTTATAGCAGGTATTATATGGCTGTGTGTATATAAGGAATATTTCCGAATACATTTACTGGAATCAGGTAGATTGATATTGTCTATAGCTCATGGTTTTGCATCACCACTAGTTTCAAATTTAAATTAAGAAATGTTTTTGGTAACGGAGGTCTAATATAGTGAATAATTATTCATAGACTAGCATATTTAAATGACTTTAGAAGTATGAGCACACCGAAGGTAGTAATGTTACGTGGCAGAGTTAGTAATACGAACATGAGCCGCTCCCCACCATTGCTCAACAGTGTCTAAGAACCATATAGCAATAATTCGATCATCTGCGTATATAACATACATAAGTGTGGTATCTAAGATTTAAATTTTGTAGATGTATTTACGACTTCATCAATCTAAATGTTTACTCCATTTTCATTCAAAGAGTTGGAAGACCCTGAACTGATGCTCAACTTCCTAAAGAGATGAAACATAAGTATAACAATAGATTATCTCCTGATTAACTATTGTAAAGTAGTTAGGGACATAGCTAATATATTTAAGAAGTTAGATTTGTATATATATTTAAAGGTGAATTCGATTTTAGTGGTAATTATTTATGATAGTAAATAATATATCTCGTGATAGCAGCTTTATAAAAAAAGTAGATCTCGAAATATCTCATTTTATATTGAAGTGCATTATGATCATATTTATATTGAAGTGCATTATGATCATTTATACTCTGTGGTTTAATATGTTAATCTAGTACATGTAGACACAGGCCTAGCCAACGAGGTAGTCTTAAGGTTGTGCAAGGCAATACAACGCTTTGGGGTGGAACATGATCATTTTAGAGTTTGGCAGAGGAGACTCGACCGTTGAATGCATCCAAAGAATGGGTATGTCATAGTCATTCCCAGATCAGGTATCCCATTTTCCTCTTCCCCAGAACCCAAACCTTTGATTTCTCGTAAGGTGCCTAGTGCATCATTCTTGAACAACGCCCGTCGGCATAGTTTCTGGTTAAGACTACGACGGCACATCATCTTCGCCTAACTCGTTCTTGTAATGAAAACGTCCTTGCTTTGCAGTAGTTAGTCTTCCTAAGAACTCCACCTCTGATGCCCCGACCGTCCCTGTTAATCACTACGATTGGTCTACAAACCAACAAATAAACCATCTTATTTTATATTCCATGCTAGAGATTCAGGCGTACCGCCTGCTTTGACACTCATTACTCGAAGTAATACCCTCGAGAGGGCACCAGTCGAATAAACGCCTACTGCCAATCTTCAACGAGTTTCAACTGTGGATCTTCACGTATTGTTGGTCATTCGCTATTCAGTCATTGCCGAAGTGATTTGAACCTTACTTTCTTTTTGGAAAAGAGAAGCTCCCAGTCAGATTCATAAGCCCTATTTGCGGGGCCGCTCCATGTCCAGCCCCAGGATCAAAGTATGGCTCTGGGGCTGAGGCTCATAAAGTGTCACTTGTTTGCGCCGCTTTGGCCTCTGATGGTGCAGTCACGAAAGCCGTGTTAGACCACGGCCAGAGGCCATCAAAGGGTATCGGGTGGAGTGATTACCTACTGTAGCCACTATACTTATACTTCTATACTTCTATACTTATACTTATATACTTCTATACTTACTAACTATACTAACTATACTTCTATACTTACTATACCAACAATACTAACATATCTATACTAACTAGATTAAATAAACTTCCATACTTCTATACTTCTATATTTAGTATACTTATTATACTAAATATACATACTATACTTATACTTATTATACCTACTACAATAAGTATCCTAACTATACTCACTATACTAACTATACTTATTATACTTATTATACCCCCTACACTTTCTACACTAACTACACTTACTACACTAGCTATACATACTATACTTATTAATTTATTATATCAACTATACTAACTACACTCCATATAACTCTATTCTAAGTATACTAAGTATACTTACTGTACTAACTACACTAACTATACTAACTATACTAACTACACTTAGTATACTAACTACACTAACTATACTAACTAGATTAACTACACTAACTAACCTACTATACCTACTTACCATACTAACTATACTACACTAACTATATTAACTACACTTACTATACTAACTATATTAACTACACTTACTATACTAACTACACTAACTATACTAACTATACTTACTATACTTACTACACTAACTATACTAACTATACTTACTATACTTACTACACTTACTATACTTATTATACTAACTACACTTTGACGGAGGCTTAGCCTCGCGTGATGAGTTGTTCGTGGTTTCTAAGCTTTGGAACACCACCCAGACAACGAGAAGGCTTTGAACAAAACTCTCAGACTTGAACGTCGAATACTTGGACTTGTTCTTGATCCATTCTCCAATCGCCTTCATGTTTGTTCTTTCGGGGAAAAGTACCCCGCCGGCTTCTACCGCGGAGATGGAAAGAACTTCCACTATGAAGATGTTCCTTGCTCGGCTTGGAGAGCTTTGGAGAAGTTGGTCAAAGCAGGCAAGATCAGATCCATATACTAACTATACTAACATATCTACACCACTATACGAAGTATATTCTATACTTCTATACTAACTATACTTCTATGCTTATTATACCCACTATATTGACTATACTAACTATACTGACTATACTAACTTTATGTAGTATACTAACTATACTTATTATACTTACTGTACTTCTATACTTCTATACTAACTATACTAACTATACTAGCTATACTTATTATACTTATTATACCCACTATACCAACTATACTAATTATACTTCTATACTTATTATACTAACTATAGTAACTACACTTATTATTCTTATTATACTTATTATACTCATTATACTAGCTATACTCATTATACTAGCTATACTTATTATACTAACTGTACTTATTATACTTATATACTTGTATATCCACTCTACTTATATACTTCTATACTTCTATACTTCTATACTTCTATACTTCTATACTTCTATACTTCTATACTTCTATACTTCTATACTTCTATACTTCTATACTTACTACACTAACTATACTAAGTATCCTAACATATCTACACTGAATATACTAACTATACTTATTATAGTAACTATACTTATATACTAACTATCCATAGTATACTTATTATACTTATTATACTTACTATACTTACTACACTGACTATACTAACATATCTACACTAAGTATACTAAGTATACTAACTAACTAACTATACTAACTACACTTATTATACTAGCTATACTTATTATACTTACTATAACTACACTTCTATACTTCTATACTAACTATACTAACTATACTAGCTATACTTATTATACTTACTATAGTAACTATACTTGTTATACTAGCTATACTTATTACTTATTATACTTATTATACTAACTACACTTACTACACTAACAATATCTATTATAGTAACTACACTTATTATACTTCTATACTAACTACACTAACTACACTTACTATACTTCTACACTCACTGAACCCATATAGATTCAGCGCACATTCCGGAAGCTATACGTAAATCTCTGTGATCACATCACAGCAGCTCGCCTTTCACCTCGGATCATTACCTCCTCGTTGCATGGACGGTCTGCAGCCTTCAACTATACTTTGTCCAGGCAATGGAGGAAGCGCTTGGACACCAAAGCTCCGGATGTGCTCTTAAACCAACTCTGTAAAGCCCAGTTGTGCTCTTAAAAATTAACTCTTAAAGCACAGTTGTGCTCTTAAAACCAACTCTTTAAAGCACAGCTGTGCTCTTAAAAACTCTGTATCGGACAGGGCCCTTCTATGCAAGACAACACGCTACATTAGCATCGCCTGTGGCCAGACAGCCAGAAAGGCAACTTATGAAAAACACAGTGCCTCCGTATACACCCTGCTTCAGATTCCGAAGTATGGAATTCGCTCCATTTTGTCCATACCGTCGCCTATATTCGTTCGTCCTGTATATACAGACACCAATACTATACTATACTATACTATACTGTACTAACCACTAATATATAGTAAATTACACTATACTATACTATAATATAATATAATATACTACTACTATACTTTACTACTACTCCTATAAGCCTATGTGACTTTATACTATACTAATAGCGTATGACTATAATACTAGTACTATACAACTAATACTTTACTGGAATAGATAAGACAAATACTACTAATAGCAATAGTATAATACTAATACTGTAATAGGTATGAATAATGATACTGGCATTTTGCTTCCAGTCAAACAGAACATCGGGAGATACTCTGCTTTTCTCACTTTGAATTCTGTTTTACGGAATATCTGTCTGTCATTTGACGATAAAATAAGATCAAATTATAAGGTATTTATTTCAGATAAATTAAAAATTTGATTACAAAGAACTATACATGGTAAACTGGTTGGGAGATATAACAGAATCAGCACCAAACAGAATTAGTATATGAAGGAAATAAAATAGGAAAAAGTTAAATAGGTGTAGAACAAAATATAGAATGCCAAATACTAGATGAAAATATAAAATAGTTTACAAATAATAATAGATGGGAAAATGGAAATTTGGTGCCTAAAATAGTAGGCGTTACATAATTACAAGATGATTATCACGATTATTCAAATTAGGTAGATTGAATTGGTCCCATTATAGATTAACACATATAGGAATAGTAGACGAAAAATCAAATGATAATCTTTCCAGAAATAGAAATTTATATATTTACATGTTTAGAAACTAAAAAAATAATGATCAAATATAAAACAATACATTTTAATATTGTGTGAATGGATATATACAAAATGGTGTCATCAAAAAGCTTTAAGACCTTAAACCGCTTTGGAAAATGAATGCTAAAATTGAAGTTAGGAGATAAGAAAATAAAAGCAATTCGCCTGATGTTAAGAAAAGAGGCTATAGTTATACCAATAGGAAAAGGTCAACCAAACAACTAAAGAAGGTGTTCTGCACCAAAGTGTGACGATAAATGTTGGCCACGTCAAAAGAAAAAAGACGGAATTAAGGCTAAAAGGGCTTAAATAATTGCTGTATAAATCCGGTTTTTATAATCCGGTTTTTATAAATCGAAAAATATTTATATAAAATTGGAGACACTATGTGAAGTGGACTCAAGATAACAATTGCTGAAGATTATAACAGTATGGTGAATATTTACGCGAAATGATAGTCTATACACCATGGTTTTATCTGAAACTATGACTAATGTTATACCATTAAAAGCATTAGAATAACGACAAATATGCGATAGGTAGAAATGGAAAAACAAAATCTCCAGATTCCAATTCCCCACGCTTGTGGTCAGTGGTTTACAATGTGTAAGGCCCGCGCCAGTTGCTAAGTAAACCACAAATGAACCCCCAAAACGAAGGTAAGTGAAATCGAAGAGTAGTAGTTAAATCCGTCATCCAAGCATTTTCCAGCCATTGCAAGTGCCGCTCCTTGTGATATCGCCTTCCTGCCGTTACAGACCAAGCAGCAGTGGTCTTGGGGTCTGTGCAGTCCGAGATATGGGCCAGCTATATGCAGTGCCTTGGGGTAGACGTGGAGATACTCTGGCAAGTGAGTATTTCCGAGACAGCGCGTGGGTGACGCTGAAAGGCGGCCTCAAGCGCTACGTTATTCACAGAGTTTTTGTATTATGATGAATATACAGAATTATTCCTCGTCTTCGACAACGACGGTTTGCAAACCCTTGGTGGATGGGACGGTGACTGGCTCGACGTAAGCGAACATGGTCTCCTTGGCATCCTCCTCGTCGTTTCTCTTTCTGGAGATTCTCAATCTCATTCTGGTCTGGACACCTTGGATACCTCTGGCCCACAACTGGGTGTTCAATTTAGGGTCCAATCTGATGTCGGAGGTACCCATGTGTCTCGAGGCGAACTTTCTGATCTCCTTGACAGCCTTTGGAGCTCTCTTTTTGAAGTTGACACCGTACAACTAGAGGGTTAGTATATGAATAGAGGCCAGCGGCGGAACAATGACAAAGATTCGGGAGGATGCATGCGTTTGCTTACGCACCATGAGGCTCTGAAAGCAATGTGCTCTGAAAGCAATGTGCTCTAAAAGCAATGTGCTCTGAAAGCAATGTGCTCTAAAAGCAATGTGCTCTGAAAGCAATGTGCTCTAAAAGCAATGTGCTCTAAAAGCCAATGTGCTCGGAAAACCAATGTGCTCGGAAAAGCAAATGTGCTCAAAAAATCGAGCGTGCAATGTCATAGGGATGTCCGCCAGGCTGGTGAGAAAAGCCGCCGCTCCGGTGCGCTTGACCTGGGGCTGTCGTTGGACAGGGCCGGTGGTCGAACTATGCCGGTGGGGCGGAGGTGATGCCGTATAACATACTCTCTTGTGCAAGTTGATGGTGTATTCACGGGTAACAACGTCTTGTGCAGCCATTTTGAATGAAGTCTAAGGTGTAGAAACTGTAAAAGATGGAATGAGTTTTTCATCAAAATTTTTCGCACCGCGGACGTGCCATGCCCAGAATGACCGCGGGGGGGTGCGGGAGGGTGCGAGGAGGGCGGCCTGGGTGCAGGAGCCGCGGAAAAGCGCATCACGTGCGTGCGCGTTGTCCAGGGCTGCTGCCCTGGATGCCGGCCGCGGAGCCTGGGTGCGCGACTGGGCGCCGGCGGTCCTTCGGCAAACCACGTGCCCGGCAAACCACGGAAGGCCGACTCGTGGCTGCCATGCAGGACCGAAGACCCGGAGCAAGGTAGGCTGATCCGACGCGATGCTCGCGCCCGGCACATTCGCGCACACAGGCCCGCGCCCCGCTACAGATGCCATCCTCCACGAAGAGGATGCCATCTCCTGCACGAAGAGGGCGGGGTATCGAGGGCGGGTATCGAGGGCAAGGTAAAGGCCACGAAAGTCGGAGCTCCCGCAGGAGGCCAGAGCCCCCGCAGAAGCGGGCCGCCGCAGCCACTTTTTGCACCCACTCCGGCGGTTATGAGCGCGCGCGTTTTCGCACATCAACCTCGACCCACACATTGCCACAGCTTCCACCTACCAGCACAGCTTCCACCGACCAGCACAGCTTCCACCAGCATGCTTCGCTTCAGACCAAACTACAGGTCGCTAAGGAAGCTCTCGTCATACCCAGTGGGCCACCAGATCCACGGCTACGTGGTGGAGCACGTGCAGCCCATCCCCGAGTTCTCCACCACCGCCGTGCGGCTCAACCACCTCTCGTCGGGCCTGCAGCATTTGCATCTAGACTCGCCCCACGATACCAATAATGTGTTTTCCGTGGCGTTCAAGACAAACCCGCCCGATAACTCCGGCGTCCCCCACATCTTGGAGCACATCTCGCTCTGTGGGTCCAAGAAGTACCCCGTGCGGGATCCCTTCTTCAAAATGCTCAACCGTTCGTTGAGCAACTTCATGAATGCCATGACTGGCCACGACTACACTTACTACCCGTTTGCCACCACCAACAAGCAGGACTTCCAGAACCTCATGCGCGTGTATCTCTCGTCGGTGTTCGAGCCGCTTTTGACCAAGGAGGACTTCGCTCAGGAAGGCTGGAGGTTGGAACAGGCCGATTTGGCGGACCCACTGAGCCCCTTACTGTACAAAGGCGTGGTTTACAATGAGATGAAGGGGCAGTACTCCAACACAAACTACCTCTTTTGGATCAAGTTCCAGGAGGCCATCTACCCGTCGTTGAGGAACTCCGGCGGCGACCCTGCGGCGATCATCGACTTGCAATACAAGGATCTCGTGGCTTTCCACTCGCAAAACTACTCCCCCGGAAATGCCAAAACCTTCACCTACGGGTCTTTTCCTTTGGAAGACCACCTATTGCTTTTGAACCAGCAGATCTCCGCCCTCGCGGTGCAGACGCCGAAAAACGACCGGAAGTTGCCCATTTTTGCCGAGTCCCCCGATCGCTACTTCAATGTGGAGGTGCCGGGGCCTGTGGATGCTATGGTGTCTAACCCCGCAGAGGAGCAGTACAAGTCCTCGATCACGTGGTATTTGGGCGACCCGCTTTCGGGAAACAAACTGTACGAGCATTTCAAGTGGAAGGCCTTGAATTCCTTGCTTTTCGATGGGCACAACGCGCCGCTCTACCAAGAGTTAATCGAGACAGGCTATGCCGAGGATTTCTCTGCCAATAGTGGTTTGGACTCCACCACTCACTTGCTCTCATTCACCATAGGTCTCGATAAGTTGTCTCTTGCAAAAGTCAACGAGCTTGCCAGCAAGTTTAGTGACATTCTCTCAAACAAGGTTTTACCCGAGTTGGCGAAAAGAGAGAAGAGTGTTTTCCACGACCGTATTTTGGCCATCTACCACCAAATGGAGCTCGGGTTCAAGAAACACAAGCCCGATCTCGGCTTGGGCTTGTTGAACTCTATTGTTCCCACGTGGGTGAATGGTCAAGACCCGGTCTCCACGCTTCAGGTGCAGAAAATCTTGACCAAATTCAAAGACGAGTATCTGGAGAATGGTCTTGGAATGTTCGAGGAGATGCTTAAGGAAACGCTTCTCAATGCTGACACTCCTGTGCTCAAATTTACCATGGTGCCTGATCTGGAGTATAATGACCGTTTGGCCTCCGAGGAAAAGAGCTCCTTGGATGGAAAAGTCAAAAACTTATCTGAAGACAACAAGAGGGACATTTTAGAAGCCAGCCAAAAGCTCTTGGAGTCCCAACAAAAAGAGGAAGACTTGTCAGTTTTGCCCACTGTGACCATGGATGATATCCCCAGAAGAGGACTGTTCTACGAGCTAGGCTTCTCCAAGGTCGCTGGATCCGGCGGCAAAATCCAGAAGAGAGTGGCACCCACCAACGACTTGGTTTACGTCACCGCCACAAAGGATCTAGCCTTCTTGCCCCAGAAATTCTACAAGTATTTACCTTTGTTCAGCAATTGTTTGACCAATTTGGCAGGAACGGAGAGTGTTCCGATCACCAGCCTCGAAAACAAAATCCAAAACCACACGGGCGGAATCTCGTTTTCCACCAGTGTCAAGAGCGACCCATTGGACTTTAGAAAGACCCATATGAAGTTTGTGGTTTCAGGAATGGCGTTAAGACAGAACGCGCCTCATATCTATGACCTATGGTACGACATTCTTGCCCATACCAAATTTTCTGCGGACGATGACTTGGTGGTAGAGAAGCTCTTCACTTTGGTGAAAAACCTAGCGCAAAACCAAACTAATGCAGTGGCTGACAGGGGACACTCCTATGCCAACTCTTACAGCAACCTGGAGCTCACCCCCACGAAGTATGTCAACAACCTCATGGGGGGAATCGGCCAAGTCCAATTGATCATGGAGATCAACAAGAAGCTCGAGGAGAAGGGGAAAGAGTATCTCACTTCAGAGCTCTTGCCGATTTTGCAGGAGATCAAAAAGCATATCTTGAAAGGGCATTCTGAGGGTCACACCAAGGGTTTCAACTACAGCATTGTGGGTGAATTGGATAGCATTAGAGAAAACGAAGCTCTTGTTTGTTCGTTTGATGGCAAAATGGCGTCTCGTGAAGAAGCCCGGGCCAGCAGTCTCAAAGCATTGGTGGACTCTTTCAAGCCGCCAAAATTGGCTAAAACCATCTTTGACTTACCCTTCCAGGTGGGATATGCATCGTTGGCTCAAACGGGAGCGGCGTATGCCAGCCAGGACGGAGCAGCTCTTCAAGTTTTATCGCAGTTGATGACTTTTAGACATTTGCATTCGGTGGTGAGAGAATCCAACGGCGCATATGGAGGGGGACTTAACTACGATGGATTAGGCGGAACTTTGAATTACTACTCCTACAGAGACCCCAATGCGGTGAAGTCTGCCGAGGCCTTTGATGTGAGTTGGAGGGCGGCGCAGGAAAAGCTTATGGCAGGAAAATGGGACGACAAGGCATTGCAGGAGGCCAAGATCGCCATCTTCCAGAGCGTGGACGCGCCCAGCCAGATCTCCAGCCAGGGCGTTGCCAATTTCTTGGAGGGAATCAGCGACGAGATGAAACAAGAGAGAAGAGAGCGGTTTTTGGACGTTTCTCTCCAGGACTTGCAGGACGTCAACGAGAAGTACTTGGAGAAAGCCGAGAACAGGGCGTTCACCATCATAGGCGACGCCAAGACTCTCGAAGCCGACGGCTCGTGGGCCGTCAGGTCGTTATAACTGTAAATAGTGTGATCTGTAAATAGTGTGATGTGTGATGTGTGATGTGTGATGTGATGTGTGATATGTGATGTGTGATGTGTGATACTGTGATACT
Source organism: Metschnikowia drakensbergensis (assembly GCA_002370475.1). NCBI lineage: Eukaryota > Fungi > Ascomycota > Pichiomycetes > Serinales > Metschnikowiaceae > Metschnikowia > Metschnikowia drakensbergensis. Next base: position 381,201 of record NKYX01000011.1, on the reverse strand, counting down.
GTGATACTGTGATGTGTGATACTGTGATACTGTGATACTGTGATACTGTGATACTGTGATACTGTGATACTGTGATACTGTAATACTGTGATACTGTAATACTGTGATACTGTGATACTGTAATACTGTGATACTGTAATACTGTGATACTGTAATACTGTGATACTGTGTGATCCAATACTGAGCTCTTTCCGTATTTTGTATTCCGATCTATGTACATATGCGCCACTAACGATGGCTTCTGTTGTAATCCTTGGCCACCAAATCAGGCACCTTTCTTTTCTTGGACTCTGTGAAGAGACAATGTCTCTGGGCTCTTGGGTCGTAGAGGATCAAGTTGAGCCGCTGCGTGTGTCTGGGGATCTTGAACCATTTCTCGTAACCCGTCTTGGCCGCCGAAATGAGCTTGACCATCGTGTGGGTCGTTTTAGCTTTAGCCATGTTGCTGGCGTGGAGGCCGGTGAGAAAATTTGAGATATGGCCGGAAACACCCGTACACCACACATTGACCCACCGACTGCAATTCGGTGGGGAGTCATTCAGATGCTCCGTGAGTGGTTCCGCTGCTGCCAAAGCGTAGCTCCGAAATGAATGCCACTTGGAGTCTGTCTGCCGGACGCAGCACCAAAAGACGGCCGTACTCAGGCTCCAGCTCGGCGAAAGTGCGCATGATGCATGGAATGCGTTCTCCGCCCAGGGGACCTTATATTCTTATATAAATTTATAGGTTTTGTAGATGGAGAAGGTTATATAAGAGTTACTAAAAAAGCTCAAAACTTAATAATTAATAGAAAAAATAATATATATATATCTTTGGTTATAAATTTATAGAAAATGAATTAAATTTACTACAAGCAGCCACCAGACCGCCCAAATCCGTCGTCTTTGCCCATTAACGAGTTACCAGAACCGCACGCTGCATGTTGATATATGTTGATTTCGGGGTCATCAATATTATGTTTATAGACGACAAAAATAAATTATTAAATTAAAAGAAGGTTATTTTGAAAATTATTAAATTAAAAGAAGGTTATTTTGAAAATTATTAAATTAAAAGAAGGTTATTTTGAAAATTATTAAATTAAAAGAAGGTTATTTTGAAAATTATTAAATTAAAAGAAGGTTATTTTGAAAATTATTAAATTAAAAGAAGGTTATTTTGAAAATTATTAAATTAAAAGAAGGTTATTTTGAAAATTATTAAATTAAAAGAAGGTTATTTTGAAAATTATTAAATTAAAAGAAGGTTATTTTGAAAATTATTAAATTAAAAGAAGGTTATTTTGAAAATTATTAAATTAAAAGAAGGTTATTTTGAAAATTATTAAATTAAAAGAAGGTTATTTTGAAAATTATTAAATTAAAAGAAGGTTATTTTGAAAATTATTAAATTAAAAGAAGGTTATTTTGAAAATTATTAAATTAAAAGAAGGTTATTTTGAAAATTATTAAATTAAAAGAAGGTTATTTTGAAAATTATTAAATTAAAAGAAGGTTATTTTGAAAATTATTAAATTAAAAGAAGGTTATTTTGAAAATTATTAAATTAAAAGAAGGTTATTTTGAAAATTATTAAATTAAAAGAAGGTTATTTTGAAAATTATTAAATTAAAAGAAGGTTATTTTGAAAATTATTAAATTAAAAGAAGGTTATTTTGAAAATTATTAAATTAAAAGAAGGTTATTCTGCAAATATATTGTTTAAAATAAGGTTATTCTGAAAATATTTCGTTAAAAGAAGGTTATTCTGAAAATTTTCGTTAAAAGAAGGTTATTCTGCAAATAATTTGTTTAAAAGCGCAAATGTAGCAAAGAAAAATAAAGTATATTTTACTGTAAATATTTTCTAAATGTCATAGCCTCAAAATCATTGTTAGTTTCTTTTATTTTACCAATTTTTTCACCTAGTCATAATTAAATTCTGAGCCTTTCGACTTATTTTTATTCATGTATTAACACCATTTTTGTCTGCAGAAATCCTCACGCCGGCCCCAAAGGGCGTGGGAAACACGTATGGTGGTGTACGGGTGCGTGCGCGGGCTCTTTCAGGCGCGTCCTCACTCTTTCAACACTCATATACACCATGTTGTGCAACTTGTGGCTCGCCATCACGTTCGTCTTGGGCGTCACGTCCGCCTTGCAGGTGGAGATTCCCGCGTTCGAAAACCCCGAGCCCGTTTGCATCCGTGATTTCGTCGGAAAAGACCAGCTCGTCGTCATCAACTTGAAGACCACCGGCTTCCAGGGAGACGGCCAGAAATTGCAGTTGACGGTGTTTGACACGTTGGGCAACCAGTTCTCCAAGAAATCCGACATTTACAAAGACACCCGCATCTCGTTCACGTCCCACGACTCCGCGGCCATCGACGTCTGTTTCCTCAACTTCTTGGAGGAAGGCCGCGGCCTGAGACGCTACTTGAGCCGCGAGGTGACGTTGGAGGTGGAGAGCGGCGCCGGCGCACGTGACTGGAATGCTTTGCAGACGGCGGAGAAATTGAGGCCGGCCGAGGTGGACTTGAAGAGAATCCGGGAGGTCACGCTGGAGATCGCCCAGGAATTGCACTATTTGAAGGCCCGTGAGGAGAGAATGAGGGACACCAACGAGAGCACCAACAGCAGAGTCAAGAACTTCTCCATCATCATTGTGCTCTCGTTGATAGGCTTGGGTGTGTGGCAGATCCTGTACTTGAGGCACTACTTCAAGGTCAAGCATATCATCTAGCCGTGACACCAAGCCATATCCTATACACGTTCGCCAACCAGAGGCTTGCGCTATGGTTTTTATAGCTCATAAACTACTATTCTGCCTGCGTCTGTATCTGCTGGGCTATCTTGAGAAACCTGCATCTGGCCCGGCCTAGTGCCTGGTCCACCTGCCCCCGTGGAACAGTGAAGGCGCTGTCTTCTATAAGATCGGCGTCCTCGCACCGGCTCTCTAGAAACTCCTTCACACATGCGTACAGCGTTTCGTCCGCTACCCGGGCACTCGCCGTGACATCAACGGTGCTCCTGCACATAGCCTGCCACCCCGCCCATTCCGCCAAGAACACCGTCTTGTCCCATTTCTCGAAGAACGCCTCGAGGCTCGGCGTCCCCAAGTCCTCGGTGATGCCGCGGTAGAGCCCGGCGCTGCCGATCATGCTGAGGACGTCGCTAGCAAACCTGTCTTCGAGTGTGTCGTATGTGCAGGTCGCCACGCCCGTCAACTTGCCCAACACCGCCATGGCTGCATTGACCATAAAGAGCTCTGTATGTTCTTCAGCACCTTGCTGGGCTCCGAAGAACGCCTTCATGTACGGCACAGATAAACGACTGACCTTTTCCACGGTGAAATGCAAGATGCTATCCTCACTCTTCTTTTTCTGCACTAGGCTGCGTATGTCCAGTCGGTCTTTCTCGCTGTATCGTTCAAGGTAACTGAAGAGACTGAGCATGGAGACTCTCAAGTCCATCGAGTCCATGTTGTCGTCAAAGTCCAAAGACTTCTTGCACTGGGAAACCCGAACAGACGGGTCGTGCGCAATCAAGATGAGCTCCCTATTGTAGCAGGGATACGGCTTGTTGCGGAAAGCAGCGCCGAGGCCCAGGAAAACTATCTCCACGGTCTTTTCGGGTGACTGCAGATAGAGACCCATCAACAGGATGCTCGGGTGCAGGCGGCGGGCCTGAACGGCGCAAAAGTCCACGAAGATCTTCACAACACCGGCATAGCACGTGTAGCATGAGTGCACGCATGTCAGCTGCGAGTTGAACAAGAATTTTTGGTACTGGGAGCTGGAGTCGGCACACCAGAACATCCAGCGCACCAAGTCCCAGAAGGAGTAGTCTGAAGCCAATTTGGCGGCCAACACATCGTCATCGTATACCTGTATACGGCGCCAGAGACCGGCGTCAGACTTCCGCTTTTTCACGGGGAGCTCGGGCTCCGGCGTGGCGTGCGCCGAAAGATGCGGCATGTCTTTGAAAAGAGTGGCGGCTTCGCCCAAGCCGGAAGTCTTGGCGCCCATTTCAGAGAGGGAAATCACGCTTCGGTAGTCCGGCACGGGGGTCACGTGGGACGGCATTTCGAGGGGCGAGTCCGAATCCTCCGAGTCGCTGATGACTTCGACTGCATAGAGGCAGTCTAGAGTGTCCCGTGAAGCGTTCGCCGCCCTCGGAGAGCGGGTCTTTCTCGGCGACGCAACGCTGCTCCGGTCGGGCGCGAGCAGCAGGAACACGGCGGCCATGTTCTCGGAGAGCAATTTTGAGGCCGCCGACGGCTCGCCGGAAAGCAAACCCACATAGCTCCGCAAGAGCACGGAGCTTCTCTGCAGGAGCGGCAGTTTGGCCAAGGAGCAGTCGTAATCGTGGTTCACGCGGCGCATGTACTCAGTGGAGCTGCCCAAGGCGGCCAGGCCCGGGTCATGTGACCAGTTGGATTCGGGGCACCGCGCCGCCAACGTCACCAACACGTGCAACACGTAGACCGACGGCACCAGGCAAAAGCTGGGCGCGAGGAAGGAGAGCTCCAAGTTACGGAGAAGCACATCGAACTGGGCAGTGTTGTTGAAATTGACCACCAGCAGCGACGGCAACTGCGCGAGTTCTGCCAAGCACAGGTCTAGAAGCTCGGTCTGAGTTTCCAAGAAGCGGCGGTGGCTCATTCACTGGCAGATGCGCAATCTGGCATGGAGTGTGGAGATGGCGGACTAACATGAGCGCGCGCTGCATCGACCTGCACACCAATACTTGCACGACATCAATGCTGAGTTAAGCTGTGGGCATGTGAGACATGGTAGACATGGTAGACATGGTAGACATGGTAGACATGGTAGACATGGTAGACATGGTAGACATGGTAGGAATGTAATAGTCATGCAGTTTCATGTAACAGTCATGGTAGACATGTAACAGTCATGGTAGACATGTAACAGTCATGTAGTAGACATGGTAGTCATCTAGTATACATGGTAGTCATCTAGTATACATAATAGTCATAGCAGACATGTAACAGACATGTAATAGCCATTTAACACACATGGTAGTCATAGTAGTCATGTTAGACATGGTAGGAATGTAATAGTCATGCAGTTTCATGTAACAGTCATGGTAGACATGTAACAGTCATGGTAGACATGTAACAGTCATGTAGTAGACATGGTAGTCATCTAGTATACATGGTAGTCATCTAGTATACATAATAGTCATAGCAGACATGTAACAGACATGTAATAGCCATTTAACACACATGGTAGTCATAGTAGTCATGTTAGACATGGTAGGAATGTAATAGTCATGCAGTTTCATGTAACAGTCATGGTAGACATGTAACAGTCATGGTAGACATGTAACAGTCATGTAGTAGACATGGTAGTCATCTAGTATACATGGTAGTCATCTAGTATACATAATAGTCATAGCAGACATGTAACAGACATGTAATAGCCATTTAACACACATGGTAGTCATAGTAGTCATGTGAGACATGGTAGGAATGTAATAGTCATGCAGTTTCATGTAACAGTCATGGTAGACATGTAACAGTCATGGTAGACATGTAACAGTCATGTAAGAGCCATGTAAGAGACATGTAAGAGCCATGTAAGAGACATGTAAGAGCCATGTAAGAGACATGTAATAGACATGGTAGTCATAGTAGTCATGTAACAGTCATGTAGTAGACATGTAATAGACATGTAATAGCCATGTGACAGTCATGTGACAGCCATGTAATAGACATGTAGTATACATGTAATAGCCATGGTAGTCATGTAATAGACATGTTATAGTCATTTGATAGACATGTAACAGTCATGTAACAGTCATGTAATAGACATGTAACAGAAGAACAGCCATGGTGGTCATGTAACAATCATGTAACAGTCATGGTAGGCATGTAAGAGACATGTAATGGCCATGTAACTGTCATAGCAGTCATGTAGTAGACATGTAATAGTCATGGTAGCCATAGTAGTCATGGTAGTCATGGTAGTCATGGTAGTCATGGTAGTCATGGTAGTCATAGTAGCCATAGTAGTCATAGTAGTCATAGTAGTCATAGTAGTCATAGTAGTCATAGTAGTCATGGTAGTCATGTAGTAAACATTTTATAGTCATTTCATAGACATGTAACACTCATGTGACAGTCATGGTAGTCATGGTAGTCATGTATTCAGGTCGGCAGTAGGCTTACGAAATCACATTCCCCATGTTCCAGACGTCAGCCAAGCAGGCTAGATCTCGCCAGCACGGCCCAAAATGTCGGCAAAGTCCTTGAGCGACACGTGCACGTGCAGCAGCGCAAAAGTGTAGTTGAAGATCTCGCCATTGGACAAGCCAGTGCCACAGCCAATCATATCTATGAGCAAGGAGTCGGCCAAGTCATCGAGCGCCAAAACCCTTTTGATCTTCTGCAAATCCTGCAATGTTAGCGTACACTGCGTGTAGTCCTTTTGCGGGCCCTGCGAGGCGTCCACGAAAAGAGCCCACGCCTGGAGAATGTACTCGTAATTGTCCCTCATTGAGATCAAACGGCCCATGAACTTGAGGAGCTTGTCCACGTCGACAATGTCGGAGATCTCGAGCGTGTCGTTAACCGAAATGGAAAGAGTGAGGTGGCGGAGAAGCAGCTCGCCCACGGCCCAGCGGGGGCTTGTTTGGGAAAGCGACATGCGTCTCGTGTCGTAGAACCACGCGATACACGAGGTGATGTCGTTGGTGAAGCACCGTGGGATGTGCATATGGTCGAGGAGCGCCGGCATGTGCTGGAGGAGGAGGTCGGGCGAGCCCGTGGACTCGAGGACTCCTGCATACGCGTCGAGCACCTCCGTCTCTCCTGCGGCGGTGATCTCCGTGTGTGTGGGCTTGAAGGACCTGCGGGGCATTGCTGTGGAGGCCGCTGAGATGTCTGCACCGAGCCATCAGATGTCTGCACGAAGCCATCAGATGCCGGTCCTGCATGCAGCCGCTCGGCCCGGCCTGTCAACACGCGCCTCGGCCCGGGCTACATACTTCAGAATGGCCGCTTCCCCCGCCATTGTGACGGACCTAGTGGAGGTCACCGACAAGCTCCACGCCCCATGCAGGATCTTCTACAAGAAAGAAAACCTGCAGCCCTCCGGCAGCTTCAAGCTCCGGGGAATGAGCAAAGTGGTCGCCGAAGGCTTGGACGAGGCCAGGGCCCAGGGAAAACCCGCCGTGCAGATTTTCAGTTCCTCCGGAGGAAACGCAGGCCTAGCTGCTGCTTTCGCCAGTGCCTGCCATGGCATATCCTGCACCGTAGTACTTCCCGAGACCTCTCAAGGAGCCATTGCCAGATTGGAGCAGTTGGGCGCCAAGGTCATGGTGCATGGAAGCCACTGGGGCATTGCAGATGCATTTCTCCGAGAGACGTTGATTCCTAATGTCCCGGACAATGTGCATGCCATCTACTGCCATCCATTCGATGACGCAGTCTTGTGCGAAGGACATGCGTCGATAGTAGATGAGATAGCTGCACAGTTGCAAGCCGCCTCCGATCGTGTGACGGGCGCCGCTTCCGATCGAGTGAAAGGCGCCGCTCCCGATCGTGTCAAAGATATCGCTCCCGATCGTGCAAAAGGCATCGCTCCCGATCGTGTCAAAGGCATCGTATGCAGCTGCGGCGGAGGAGGTCTCTACTGCGGAATTGTCGAGGGCTTGAAACGCAATGCCGGCTGGGAGCATGTGCCGATTTTGGTGGTTGAAACCAACCAGACTGCGTGTTTCAACAAGGCGGTGGAGAACGGCCGTGTCGTGCATTTGCCCAAGATCTCCACCTTGGCTACCTCCCTCGGCTCGCCGTACGTCTCGCAGCGGGCGTTTGAATACTACTCCTCCCACGACACTCGGCTCTGCTTGGTCGACGACTTGGACGCCGTCCGGGCCACGGTCCATCACTACGACACTTTCCATGAAATCACCGAGCCTGCATGTGGAGCCACGCTTTCGGTTGCCACCAACCGCAGCGACTTGTTGGACACCCTCGGGCCCTTGCACCCCGAAGATGTGGTGATTTTTGTGGTCTGCGGCGGCGCCACTGTTTCCGAAGACACGTTGGAGAGCTACAGGCAAAGCTTGCGTGGTGCCGACCGCTGCCTTAACTCATAGCCTCGGGCTGTGTTGTGTGCAGGACGCCGCTTGGCCACTGCTCGGTGCATATGCAACTTCTCCACCTTATCACCACACAAAGACATCCATACGAAAGACATCCACACCCGAGGCTTGCACGGCGGAAATTGCATATCCGACGGCAGCATCAAACCCGTACACCGCGGGATCCCAAGAACCCCATTTGTCCCACTTCTCCCACCCATTTGTCCCGCTTCTCCCACCCATTTGTCTCCCACTTCTCCCACTTCCCCCACTTCTCCCACTTCTCCCAAGTTCCTACACAATGGCCAAGGGAAACAGCACGTGGTTCTCGACCTGGAGCGGAGTGCAGAAAAATCTAAACGACATCGACGAGGCCGAAAGCGAGAGCACTGTGTGTGCCCCGGCGCAAACCGCAGAGCAGAAGCACAGAAAGAGCCACAGTCTCGACGAAGACAAGCAGCCCCTAGGGGACAAGAATGCGGCAGGCGGCGCAAATCAGGCGAAAAAAGCGCCGTTTTCAGACCGCAGAATGAGCTTGAATGACGATGCACAGCGAGCAAAGCTAAAGCCCAAGGCTTCCACGCTCTCGCTCAATTCCTTCAAGGGAGCATGGCTCGGCTGGTCGTCTAAAGAGGTTACTATGCACCACGAGAGTGAAGGTCCCGATACGGCCGCAGAAGCCGCCGCAGAAGCGTCCAGCGGTTCCCCAGATTTGAAGCCGCGTAATGTCCCCAGTCTTATGTCCCAAACAAGCTCCAAAAGAGAGGAACCTGAAGATGTTCTTGACGACACGGATGAGGAGGCCAGCACCAGCGAGGCGCTGAAGCGCAAGTCGCTGTGGACATTTTGGAATGCCTCAGACGAAGGCGCCAAAAAAACAACTCCCGACGTCAGCCGTGTGACCAACAAAATCCTCAAGTCCACGCCGTCCATCCCTTCTAAAGAAGACTTGCAGCCCAAACAAAAACAAACCAAGTCTGATTCGATTGATGTTGAGACCTCCACCGAGGAGGAGGCCGTGCTCTATAAGCCGCATTCGAGTGCCTCGGAATTCAACCAGATCAACACCCACAAGAACGAGAACCTCGTGGAAAATGGCTTGGTGCCTCTTTGGGACTCATGTCTTTGTGACCAGACTTCTGCCTCTGCGTCGGCAACCTCTCTGAGTATTTTGCCTAATGGCGGCATAAAGAACGGGCAGGCCTTTGATATGAGCTACTGGAAGAGCTACATATCGCACATTTCTGCAAGACTAGGTTTCAGTCTGTCTGCAGAGGAACCACTGGATGTGGACTCTCCCGAGACTCAGGACGTGGAAAAGGAGCTCAACATGCTCTATGAGCGAAGCTATAAGCTCTACGGGCGGTCTTTGTACAAGCTTCCGCCCCAAAAAAGAGCATGCTTACCCAACTTCAGTCACTACTACAACGCCTCTCAGGACCGGCCTCTGAAGCGTCAGAAAACGCAGGTGGAGGAAGACTCTGAAAATCCGAATCTGATATCTGTGACCAATGATGCGATGGGAAATCTTCTCATCAACTACTCGGACCAGAAGAAAGAGCGGTCGAGTTTTATCAAGTCCAACATTGTGAACCAGAAGCCAGGGCCCTTGAGGAAAATAAAAAAGGTTTTGATCATTGGCGTCCACGGATTTTTCCCCACCAAAATGATCCGACCACTCATCGGCGCACCCAAAGGAACGTCCTCGAAGTTTGCCAACGAAGCGGAAAAGGCAATTCTCCGGTACTTTGTGGAGAACGACATGATCAGCGAGCAGGACTCCAACGACCTCAGTATCCAGAAAATCGCATTGGAAAAAGAGGGCAAGATCTTCGACCGGGTAGAGTTTTTCCTTAAGATCTTGGCCAACTGGAAAAATGAACTCAACGAGGCCGACTTCGTGTTCGTTGCCGCTCATTCTCAGGGATGTGTTGTCTCCATTATTCTCTTAGCTCAACTCATCGAAAAGGGCATTTTGGAAAGGCCCACGTTCAAACGTTTAGGTGTTTTGGGAATGGCAGGCATCAACAACGGTCCTTTCTTCGGCATCGACAAAGGCTTTTTCATGAAGGCTTACTCTGCAATCGAGCACGACTCCATGATGGAGCTTTTCGAGCTCACCAAGTTCAACAGCAAACAATCGGTGGCTTACAAAGAGGCCATGCAGGTGATCATCAATGTGAATGTGAAAATATGTTTTGTGGGGTCAATCAACGACCAATTGGTACCTCTCTATTCAGCACTAGCATCGCATATTTTTCACCCAAACATCTACAGGGCGTGCTACATCGACCACTCCTCTCGAACCCCGGATTTCGTGAAAAAGCTTGTGTCGATATCGTGCCAGCTTCAAAACATGGGTTATTTTGACAATAACGTGATCAAGGAAATCAGCCCTGTTTTGGCAGGGCCCCTCACCGGCGGTGGACACTCGAAGGTCTACAACGACGGAAAGGTCTACGATTTGGGACTCAAGTTTTTTTTGGATACTGACGATATGGTAATCCCGAAAAACCCGCAGCCGATTACTACGCTGAGCTCGAAACCACAAGATATTTGTGTGCCCATAAACAACCTGATATACGTGAAGGAATACAACGTGGGCAAAATCGGCACCAATCCATTCATTTTGCCGTGGTGTCTTCGGGGCCTTATTTTCAATGTGGAAAAAAATTGGAAAAGAGGTAATTCGGTTCATGAGCTGAGATCGGGGCTAGACGAGATCAGAAGCTTGTACGAGCTGTTTGATTCGTGGAGACCCGATACGAAGGCATTGAAGGAGTTAAAATTTCGGCTCAACGGCATCCGTGCCAGTAAACTCTGACAATCGGAGGATAGAGAAGATAAATCGAACTGCACATGAATTATCCACTCTATATGCAAGAAAGCCGATATGCGTGGGGAGCTCGATCTCGGGCGTCTAGACAACGACAGGCGGATCCGAGAAAACCTTTGCATGGCAGCATCCACGCCGGCGTTCCCCCTCAAATTTAGACAATATACGGGATCGTATGATACGCCGCTGGGCTCTGCCGAAGTGATGGCAGAGAGACTCAAAACGCGTAAAACGTAGCGTGGGACGTACGCCTGGGTTGTATGCAGGCCTCACAATCTTTAAATGCAAATGGTGCAGATCAACGGAGAACTCTGCAAAACAAGTCATCATCTCGTCCCGCCGCCGCCAGAATGTGCCCGACAAAATTGCTTGGAACGCTAGAGGTGTGCCCCGCCCCAGCTCCGTCGTACGTGGACGCGAGTGCAGCGCCCGAGCTAACGCTACAAGACATACACGGTGAGAAAGCACGCTTTCTACAGGCGCTTACCCAGTTACTACGAGAGGACTCCCGAAAAAGCTCGATGATGAGCAGGTTCCCAGGCGTGAAATGGGAGGTGCTCGAGACCGCAGCGCGTGGGCTTGTGAAAGAGGGACAGCAGGAGGAGAAAGCCCGCAGGCGACCAGGAAGACCCCGGAAAACAGCACGCACAACACAGGTCGCAAGCTACGACCCAAATAGTCAGCCGGCAGTCCAGCCAAGCGGCTCCCATCAGGCTGGGGCCAAAGACGATGGCAAACAGCTCCACTTCACGAAGCCAGAGCTAGCGTTGATTGTGCTGGAATGGTACAGTCCCAGATCAATCAATTTTCAGTACCTCCAAGAAGAGTGTTTTTTGCGGGACTTGAACTCGATCCACAGCAAAGTCATGCAGCTCGAAACGAGCTATGGAGACAAGCGGCAGATCCTAAAAAACGAGGAGATCCTCGCCTTTGAAGCGTGCCACGAGCTGGCCCAATATACACTTCCCGCAGTGACCGCTCTTTTGCCCGGCTACAGCGCAGAGGCCTTGAGGAAGTTGATCTCCTCTCATTATCCACACAAGTTGGCGTGGAGCCCGGGAGAGACTGCATACATAGTGCAGTGTTTACATCAGCAGATGCCGTTGGGGGCCATTTCCGAGCAGCTTCCATTCCGGAGGCCGTCGGAGGTGAAAACGAAAGCCATTGCGTTGGCCAAGAGACACGGCATCGCCGCCTACTTCGAGAAGTCACGCGAGCAAGAGGAGTACGAGGCGAAAATAGACGCGTTCATCAGCTCGGGGCTCACCCGAGCATCGCTTCAAGCGGCGGAGGAAGACGTGCAGAAAGCCCTCGCTGGCTGGCTCAAGGCCGGCTACTTCAAGGACATAGCAGAGCGGCACGCGGCCAGCACGGCCAGCACGTCCAGCTACTCCTTCAAACAAGACGTGGACGCCGAAATAGCCCGGCGTGGAGGAACCACGGCCCTCCCCTTCACCAAAGCGGAGAACGCCATCATCAGCAGCAAAGTGCAGGGCGACACCACGGCGAGGGAATGCCGACAAGAGCTCATTTTCCGGCAGCCGTCCGAAATCCAAGAGCGGCTCCGCAAGGCCGAGTTGGTGACGGTGCGGCAGAAGAAGTTCGCCAACAGCATGGAACGGTTGATCTACGAAGCACAGTGGTATTCTTCTATGGCGGACAACATCACGGGAGGCCGCAAGCGGCGGTCTCGAAGCGGCGTCGAGCTCGAGCAATTGAAGCGAGAGGCGGCCAAAAAGCGCCGGGTCAAAAGCGAAGACCCCGCCTCCATCAAGAAAGACCCCGAGGAAAGCTCATGCATGCTCGCTTCTGCAGGCGACGCAAGCGATGCAGACGATGCGGCAGCGAGAAAGAAGGCCATCACGCAAAAGCGCATGGCCAGCCGCCAGCGAAACCTCGAGGAACGGCAGCGCAAGCGTCTGGAGCGGCAGCGGCGACGCCCCACGCGGATGCTCACGCGGGCAGCCAAAATCAAAAAGGAGTACAAGCACCGCAACAACACGCTCTTGGAAGAGGCCCAGTGGTTCCAGAGCATCACGGGAGACGGCGCCTGTGTGGCCGAGGGCGACAAGCGCAAGCGAGTGCCCACGTACCACCTCATTCCCGAGTTCCAGAACAGGCAGAAGTTGAAAAATGCCCAAAAAAGGCTCATGGAGCAGAAATACTCGTCGGAGCCCCGCGTCAAGCTGGCCACGCCGTCGGACTTCGACCCCTCCATCGCCGAGGTCACCATCAAAGAGCTCCAGGACGCCATGGGAAGCGACTCGCCGGCCGATGACGACAAAATCAGCCCCTTCGACCCGTGCAGCATAGTGCAAGACACGTGCATAGATGCCTGCGGCAGAGACGTCTACAACGAGCAGATCTCGCTGCGTAGCTTGTTCCCGGTCCGCCTCGACTTCAGCCCTTCCGTGCACGAAGGCCTTGATGCAGACAAGGGGCCCGTGATCAACGACGTCTTGGCGGCGAAGGTCATCCGGGACAATGAAAAGGGCTACACCTCGCTTCCGCTGACTTTCCCTCCGTTCCGGGTCCACGACGCCGTCAACCCAAGGAACATCCTCCACATCCGCTACTTGCTCTATCCACAGCACACAGAGCAGTACATCTTGGCGCAGCCCAAAAGCAACCAGCTCGACCCGGTCAATGAGATCCAGAAGGTGTTCCAGATCCACTACGGGCTCTATTTCTCCTACTCAGAGGAGCTCAAGCACATCATCTTCAACGAGTACTGCGAGGAGTTGGTGGACTCGGTGCACGACAACGATTTCCTGAAGTTCATGCATGTCATCGATAAGTGGAATGCGCTCATGTTGGAGCTCACGCCCTACCCCGTGGAGATGGACCCGTCCATTGATATCAACGCCAGCTTGCGCGATTACTTGCCGCCGGCGTACAACTTCCAGTACAACGCCAAGGACTTCCGCTTGCAGAAATTCTACATGGAGGTGCTTGAGGCCGGCGAGAGGGCCAAGGCTCAAAACGGCTCCAGAAGGCCCGGTTCTTTGGGCAGCTTCTCCATGAAAATGCCCTCCGTGCATAACCTCTTCCAGAACTCTCCCGAGGTGTTTGTCTCTCACTTCCGCCACCTCCGGCCCATGGCCTACTCCGTTGCCTTCATCGACGCCTTGACCCACGTCCTGTGCTTGTCCCGCTTCTGCATCCAGCAGATGATTCTCCGGGCCTACGTGAGGATAGTGTCCCCGGATTCACGCAAGCTCCGCTCGTACAAGGCGTTTTCCGCCGAGGTGTACGGCGAGCTTCTCCCCTCGTTTGTCAGTGAGGTATTGACCAAGCTCAACTTCAAGCCGGGCCAGAAATTCTACGACTTGGGCTGCGGCGTCGGAAACACCACCCTTCAGGCTGCTCTCGAGTTCGGCGCTGGTGAAAGTGGAGGCTGCGAGATGATGGAGCACGCTCTGCACCTTGCCTCTCTCCAGCACATCTTTCTACGCAAGCAGCTCCAGGTGTTTGGCTTGAAGCCGCTCAATCTCTCTCTCGACTTGTATCAGAGCTTTGTGGCCAACGAAACGGTGCGGGAAAAGTGCAAGGACTGTGATGTGATTCTTGTCAACAACTTCCTTTTCGAGTTCCCGTTGAATGTGGAGGTGGGGAAGCTCCTCTATGGTTTGAAGCCGGGCTCCAAAATCATCAGCTTGCGCAACTTCATTTCGCCTCGCTACAAGGCTGGCGAGGAAAAGAGCGTTTTTGACTTCTTGAAGGTTGAAAAATTCGAGGTCAGCGACTACTTCTCGGTGTCTTGGACTGCCAATAAGGTTCCGTACTACATATCCACGGTGCAGGCGGAGATATTGCCGGAGTACTTGTCGGAACCGGAGAAAAGACGTCTGAGATCGAGACTGGCATCATGACCCACGAAACAAAACACTTTTCAAAAAACGTGGCTCTTGGAACACTAATTAAATCTTGGATTAGTTCCATGTCCACGGTGTGTCAATCTCGACTATTGTAACAATTCATTCAATCAATACCGACCTTTGTACTTTCTCTCAATCAATACCGACCTTCGTACTCTCAATTCTCTCCTGCACTACTCCTCCAATTTCACTTTCTTGCCATCTGCCTCCTCAGCGTCGAGCTTTCTCTTCTCCTGCACATGCGGCGCCGGCGAACTTTCCTGGGTGCTGGGCTCCACGGACTCTATACGGGCGCTCCCGTTCCTGCCCTTTTTCCTCTGTGTGGCACCTTCGACTTCACGTGACAATGCAAGCATCAACGTATTTATCCTGCGGTTGATTTCCTGAGGTGTCCTTGAGGTGATGTACCAGTCAAACTTGAAAAGCTCGCTTTGCAGGATCTCTTGCTTGATCTTCTCTCCCAATTGCTCTGCAAAAATTCCATATCGATGCACACAGCACAAAATGAACCGGTCTTCGAGCTTGAGGAATACTCTTTTTGAGCTATTCGACGCATAGTGTATATTGAGGTCCTCCAACGGGTCCTCCAGCTCCATCATCTTCGCCGCCAACAACTTCTCTTGCTGGCGAAGTCTTTCGACTTTTTTTTCGCTCGATTCGATTTGTGACACGTATTTCTCATACCCATCGATATCTTTGTAGGAGCTCCAAAATGCCTTGGAGTACTTCTCCACCTCGTCAGTTTCTCTGCCCAAAGATTCGGCTATTTCGTCGTATGATGACCTACCAAACTTGGCACTAGCGTGTATGAAGTTGGTGAAGTCACGTCTAGACCAGCTGGTGAATGTTTCCAATAGAAGCTTGTTTTTCAACTCCGCTTCCTCTTCACTTAGCGGAACAACTTCGTCAATCTTTTTCTGCTCCGCTTTGAGTCTCTCGTCCCGTGGTACGTCCTGAGACTCGTCGTCTGAGTTAAGGAAGTCTTCGTCACTGTCGCCAAAGTCATCCAATGAGTATGTGTATCCAACTGCCTTCTTATATGCAAGCTGCT
This sequence comes from Metschnikowia drakensbergensis, assembly GCA_002370475.1. Classification (NCBI taxonomy): domain Eukaryota; kingdom Fungi; phylum Ascomycota; class Pichiomycetes; order Serinales; family Metschnikowiaceae; genus Metschnikowia; species Metschnikowia drakensbergensis. Next base: position 365,345 of record NKYX01000011.1, on the reverse strand, counting down.
CCCTGTTGAGCAAGTCGACCAATTCCTTCGAAAAAAATTGGTGGTCTTGAGGATGATATAACTTAGGTTGCTTGATTTTGGCAAGCGGCGCCAGTTTTCCTTGAGGTGTCTTGAGCATGTCCTTGTAGTAGTTGTCCACCGAGTACGTCTGCTCCTTCCTCTCTCTCCGGGAAGGATGGATCCACGAGAGACCCAACCCCTCATTTCCTCTCTTGGCAAAGTTCTGTCCATTCCACTCGTATACAGATCCATCAGATGAGATGTTTTGAAGGTCGTCAAGTCCCAAGTTGTTGAATTTGGCGTTGAGAGTCGCAGTTTTTTCTCGACCTTTGGCGAGAATTTCATCGATATCGTCATCTAGCATGGAGGCAGACTTGTGTTTTTCGAAAACTGCCTTGGCGCCATGCTGGATCATGCCGAGCAAGTCATCGTTCTTGTTGCCGACTTTGGGGGTAGCCTGCCTGCCTTGTTGGATGACCAATTGGTCCAACCTGAGTTTCTGCGCCGCCTTATCCAAAACCTTCTCCTCGATGGCGTTTTCTGTGACGAAGCGAAACACCTGCACCTGTTTTTTCTGGCCAATTCTATGTGCTCTGTCCATCGCCTGCAAATCAGCCTGTGGGTTCCAGTCAGAGTCGTAGAGAATGACTATGTCGGCAGATGTCAAATTGATTCCCAAACCTCCGGCACGCGTGGTCAAGAGGAAGATGAATTTGTCTGAGTTCTCTTCATTGTAGTCGTCGATAGCTTGTATGCGGTCCTCGTGAGATGTAGATCCGTCTATCCGACAGTAGTTGTAATCCCTGAAGAAGCAGTAGTCCTCCAAGATATCCAACAAACGCGACATCTGCGAGAACACCAACACACGAGAACCTGCCTCTTTGAACTTGCGCAACATTTTATCAAGGATGATCATTTTCCCCGAATTGTACACCAAATGCTCGTCTGTGGTGTATGGGGGGCCAGGCTCAGCGCCGTCGAATAAGTAGGGATGATTGCAGCACTTCCGTAATTGCATGACGATGTTCAAAAGCCGGGTGTTTCCTTCTCTTTTTCCAACCACCCCATTGACCGCATCGATATCTTTCTCCAACAACTTTTTGTACCAGTCAATCTGCATATCGGTCATACCAATATAGACGTTTGTTTCGATTTTGGGGAGTAAAGACGTCTCCACATCTGCTTTCACTCTTCGCAATATGAACGGGCTGAGGATCTTGTGGAGCTGTGCAATCACCTTGTCTTGGTCATTCTCATCGTTTTGGCTGTCGAACCACTGGTCGAACACCTCGGAGTCGCCGAAAACATCGGGGATTAAGAAATTTAGCAACGCCCAGAGTTCGTGGAGATTATTCTGGAGCGGAGTGCCGGTGATCAAAAGCCGGTTTTTGGAGTAGAAGTGGCGGATGATCTGCGAAAGCGAAGAGTCCTCGTTCTTGATGCGGTGGGCTTCGTCCACCACAATGTACTGCCAGCGAAACTTTTTGAGTTGGGACTTTTCCCGGATGACCATCTCGAACGAGGTAATCAACACGTCAAACTTTGCCGTGAGAAGCCTGTTGTGGATAATCTCGGCCCGCTCCTCCTTGTTGCCCTGCATGACTAAAACATTGACGTCGGGGGTCCATTTCTGGAACTCACGGAGCCAGTTGTTCAAGGTGGACTTGGGTACAATCACAATAAAAGGGCCGTCGACCTTTTTGCAGTAGCGCAAATACCCCAAAAAGGAAATCGTCTGGAGCGTCTTGCCCAATCCCATTTCGTCGGCCAATATCCCCGAGAGCCGATTCTCGTAGAGCGAAATGAGCCAATTTAGACCCTGGATCTGGTACTCCCGAAGCTGGCCGTTTTTGATGAAACTGGGCGTGGTTTCAAGCACGGTCTGCAGGTCTGCGTCGTCCATGTTGACCTCGTCCTCCAAGAGCTCGGCGTCCTCCTCCTTTTCGGTCTTGCGCCGCCCACGGCCCAGCCGCTTGGGCTTGCTTTGCTTGAAATTGGTCTGGCTGTCGATCTGCTTGATGAGCTTCTTGAACTTGGCGTCTTTGGACATGTTTATATCGATCAAATGACGGAAGAGATCCGTGAGGCCCAAGAGGTACTTGAAGCGGATGGTGGAGTCGTCCACGTCCTGCTCGCGGGCGACCTTGGGCTCGCAATTCAAGAGATACCGGCTGACGCGCTGGGCGTCTGTTTCTGCCGGCTGGCTTTTTGGCGGCATTGCTGGGGATGTTTGGGGTCGAGTCTGATGTGGTCTGCACCTACTGTTCCTGGCCGCGCTCTGTATGCAGTGCTCGGCTGGGTTGATGGCTTGCACCTATTGTACGTATGCTACGGCGAGCCGGGGCGGCAGGTCCGAGCTTCGCCGCTTTTGGGAGCTTGGCGTGGACGCTTCGGGCGGTGTTCATTGGAAAGGCCTAGTCTCATGACACCGAGTTGCCCGGGACGATGCCCCAGTCGATGGCGTCCTTGTTTTTCGCCCGTAGCCAGTCATTGCACCTGCGAAACACATTGGCGTCGAAAAAGCCCCGGTGTGCCGAAAGCGGTGAAGGGTGCACGGATTTTATGACGCAGAAGTCGTCCTTCAAGAGCCCGCTGAAGACAGACACCCGTTTCTGTGCAGGAGAGCCCCAGGCCATGATCACGAACCCCCTTTGCTGGTGGTACGTGATGGCGGTTTTGATCACGTGCTCCGTGAACGTTTCCCAGCCCTGTTTGGCGTGTGAGTTTGCCTTGTGTGCCTCCACCGTCAAGCACGCGTTGAGCATCAACACACCGCTCTTGGCCCACTTGGTCAAGTTTCCCCCGCCCGGGTTGCCTCTTCGGGCGAGCTCGTTGCAGTCCGGGATCTCAAACCCCGGAAAGTCGATCTGGAGTGCCTTGTAGATGTTGACAAGCGAAGGCGGCGGGCGTGTTGGCTCCAAAACAGAAAACGCAAGCCCGTGCGCCTGTCGGTGGTTGTGGTATGGGTCCTGGCCCATGATCAAGCACTTGACTTCGGGGAGCGGCGTATAGTGTGACCAAGAGTAGATATATTGCGCCGGAGGAAAGATGGTTTTTCCCTTTTGGGCCTGGAGGAACTGCTTTAACCTGAGGAAGTACGGCTTGGTCAATTCCTTGTGGAGAAACACGAGCCACGTAATATGCAACGTTTCGATTTCCAACGAGAGAAGCACTTTCTGCTCTTCTGTTAGTGTGGATACCCATTTTTCCTTGTCAAATCCGTGTCTTCTGCAGAACTGAGCGTAGTCGGCGACGGCTGGTGGCCCTTTCTCTGGAGCCAGCTTTGTTTCTGGGATTTGATTTGTTTCCGAGATTTGATTTGTTTCCGAGATTTGCTCATTCTTTTTCAAGATTGACTCCTTGCCCTTTGAAGCTGGCTCCGGGGCCTTTGGCACAGAGGTGTTTGTTTCTCGGGCGTCCAATGTTTCCTTAGCTGGAATCGCTTGAGAAGGCTTGCCTGCATTTGCGCCATGTCTGACCTTTTGCTTCTTGGTGCTGGCGAAGAAGTCCGTGATCAAAATCCGCTTTGGACCGTCTCTGTTCGTTGTCGTGGGGGGCATTACTTACTAGCCACGACGCGTCCGCGCTCTCGTATATGTATTCCTGTATCCAGAGAAGCCGTGCCCATACCCGTGCATTCACTGCATTCCTCACTGGGCCGCTTGGCTCTGTTACCTATTGTTCGGGCGTATGCAGCAGCGTGGGGTCTCCAGGCTAAGCATCCCCTTCTCTATTCCACAAATCCCCGCCTCTTTCAAGGCTTCCACAGGGCCCAGGTCTTCTCCTGGATGCCCCCGGTGGCTCGTCTAAATTAGTCTCCACAGAAAAGAGCACCGGTGGCTCGTCTATATAAGTCTCCACAGAAAAGAGCACCGGTGGCTCGTCTAAATAAGTCTCCACAGAAAGAGCACCGGTGGCTCGTCTAAATAAGTCTCCACATGTGGTATGGGTATCCGCCATCCTTTCTCAAGTAGATGCTCGTCAACAAACTGTATCCACAGAAAAGAGCACCCGTGGCCACGAGTATCAAGGCCAGCTTGCGTTCCTGGCTTCGGATCACGCTTGTTTCCGACACGTGGTAGTTCCCCAAGTATAATAAAACCACAATGTTGGTCACTAGAAGCCCATACACCGCTCCCACCACAAACATCTCAACCCCAAACTGGTAGTGTGTGCCGCCGCTGATGTAGATGGACTCTCCCTTATCGTTGAGAGCGATGAACGGAACGGCCTGTATTTTCGAAAACAGCATTCCGCCAAGAAGCACAAGCACAAAGCTGATCACCACCACGAGGTATATTTTAGACTTGCTGAAAAAATTGGTGATGAACGCAGGGCCTCTTTTCTTGACAAGAAGAATGAGCGTGAAGGTCGCTACAAATGTAGCGACGAACTTGACCTGGGCGTTTTCCTGGGGAATAGTGATTCGCTTCTGGAGCAGTTTGGCTAACCAATCCGCCATTTCAAACACCTGCAGGTCGAGACTGGAATCTGGAAGCTTGAACTCGACATGCGGCTGCCAGAGAATGTCCAAGTTGTCGAAGATCACCTCGCCAAACTCATCAAGCTGTTGTTTTCTTTGGCTGGGATGTTTTTGAGTGATTTTGGAAGGCGGAACAAGCCAGACCTGCGGAACCTCCTTAAAATGCATGTCGTTGAACAACTGGGCATTGCTGCGGTCCACCACGTCGATTTCTGTGAAAAAAAGCAAGTCTGAAAAGGGATAGTTGGCAAACCAGACCTGCGCAGTTCTCCGGACCACTTCCTTGAGCCGGAGACAGCTGACGCAGTTGTGCCTTTCGTCTGTGGAAGTGATCACTATAAGCGTGTAGTAGTCTCTTTCCTGGTGGCTGATTGCCGATAAGTCTGAGTCGGAGATTGTGATCACCCTGTCCGGGGAGCTGTAAGTGAGCTGCACCAATTGCTCCGGCACATCTACTGCAGGCGAGCAGGCCGCCAACACAATAGAGAGTAGCGCAAGGAGAAGCACGCTGAGCTTCATGGTGTTGCTGGTAGTTGCTTGATGAGGCGTAGTTGCGAGAACTCAGAGGGCTTGTGTGCAGTGCGGCGGGCGGACAGGCAGAAGGCCGTCAACACACAAAAAGGAGAAGCAATATGTGATGTATTAGGATTATTCATCGGAGCCGACCGCAAAGTCCTCCTTCTCGTCTTTGTTGATCACCAAAAAACCAAGCGTCACGATGAGCGCACCCATCAAGTACCAGAAGTTCACGTGGAACCCCTTGAAAATCCAGTCTCCAAGCATCGCCAAGGGAATCGTCAACGAGAGGCCAACGGTCACGGTCAACGGGCTCGTCAAGAGCACAGCCTTGCACCAGCAGAAGTCGCTGATGAAGGTGATAAACGCATTCACCGATAGAAGCAGGATCACGTGACCCTGGGATGGCATGGCGAACTTCTCGAGCCCGGAAAAGTGTAACACGATCAAGAGGGGCCACAAGAACACTAAGCAGTAGAGTCCAACAAAGCCGAAAAACAAGTGGGTATCCAAAAGACGCTCCTTGTGCAGGCCCGGGCTGGAGATCTTGTGCTTCAAGAGGATGGTGTATGCGCCGTAGATCAAAGCACCCAACAACGCCAAGGCATTGCCGCCCAAGGCCAAAAGCGGAGTGCTTTTCTCGGGCAAAGGCTCCGAGTCAGCGTCAATCTTGGTCACAATCATCACCCCGCCAAAAGAAAGGAGAATGCCAAACACTTTGTTGGTGTTGATCTTCTCAATGCTATACAAGTAGCCGAATATTAGCGTGAAAAACGACGAGGTCGACAGCAAAATGGTCTGCGAAGCCACGCTCGTGTACGACAAGGACGAGTTGGTGACCAAGTTGGCGGAGAACCAGAGCACAATAAACTTGAGCGCTAGTAGGACGGTTTCGTAGACCCCCACGGTTTCCTCGTCCGCGGTGGTGGCCAGAGCAATCTCGGCGAGGTTCTCCACGCTCACGTCTCGAGACGAGCCATATTCATGCATCGGGCGAGACTCGGCGCCCAGCGGGGATAAGCGGGAGCGCTTTGAGGCATGGTAGTCAGCCCGAACCAAGTGCACAAGCTTGCGCACACTGAGGCCCTTGTAGCGCATGTAGGGAATGAGGTAAAACACAAAGCACGAGGTGTTGATGTAGGTGATGAAAAACGGCTTGCGGTAGACGTTGGTCTCGAACAAGTCGTTGACCAAGAACGAGCTCAGCACCCAGAAGATGATCACCGCAGACAAGTTGACGAGCCCCAAGACCCATCGCTGCGATGACGAGAGCTGGCTCTCGGGTAGAAAGAACAGCAGGAGAAACGTCACCACCGACGTCAGGAGTTTGTGGAGCATTGGGCGTGGAGCCTAGCAGAAGGTTTCTTGAGATAGCGCGGCCTCGTGTGCACGTGACTCGCGTGAGTTGCAAGCGTCTTGAGAAAATGAGAAACGAGAGAAACGAGAGAAAATGAGAAACTTGAGAAACTTGAGAAAATGAGAAAATGAGAAACTTGAGAAAATGAGAAAATGAGAAACTTGAGTGGAGTTGGCCCCATTTCGGAATGCTTTACGCGACTTAACAGTATAGGTAAGATCAAAATGATCACGGCTAATTTAATTAAATAATTATGAGTGAAAAAAATCTGGATCACTGCGAATAAGTAATCCCCTAAAAATCCTAACAATAAAGTTATAAAGTAATAGATCGACATATAACATTTTATATAATATCTCAATACATATACCTAAATATAATAATGAAAAGATAACTTATATATAAAACTGATCATTTTAAAGTATAAATAAGAATGTGATGATAATGGAAATGTAAAGTGATAAGACATAGTTAAGATCCAGATTATGATAAAGTATTATATAAAGGGTAAATATGCAGTAATAGAATAATGATTATATAACCACCATTTTAAATATTTCTGATATAACCCGTCAACAATCGACTTGCGAATATGGCTCATCTTATCATTGGTAAAGTATCAAGTTTAACCTCAGCCATTAATAGAAGCTATAGCCATTAATGATGAAGCTAACCATAGATATATAACTATAAATATTCTATTTCAACTATATTTAGCATAACCATAGCAATTGAGTATCCTATATCGAATTCTATAAGGATAATTTTACAATTCTATAAGGATAATTTTACAATTCTATAAGGATAATTTTACAATTCTATAAGGATAATTTTACAATTCTATAAGGATAATTTCACTACAATCTGAGATACTAAAGTAACTGAGGCGGAACTTGAGTGCTGCTGAGGCCACTGGAGACCGCTGGATGCAGGCGCCGGTGCCAGGCCACTTGGCCGCGTGAAACTGCGCGGCGCAGCAGAACTGGCCCAACCGCAACCGGCACCACTCCACAGCAGCCAGTTCCCAGCCACATTCCAATGACGCTAGGCATGCGAATGCCCGCGGCAACAGCCGTCACTGGCACGATCGTCATGATGGAAGAGCTGCACGACCACACCAACCTCAAGAAGGATAAAGCGGGCATCATCTTGCACCCACAGCCGCAGGACAGTCCCAACGACCCATTGAACTGGCCTACGCTCCGCAAAGATTTCTGCTTTCTAATACTCGGGTTCCAGACGTTTATCGGAGGGGGCCAAACTGCCATCTTGGCCGCGGGCTTCTCCAATCTCGAGCACGAGTTCCACAGGCCGCTTTCGGTGATATCCTACCTTGTCGGTGCATACATGTTGGCGCTTGGGATCGGCTCAGTTTTCGCTAGCCCCACAGCTGCGCTCTATGGAAAACGGCTCGTGTATCTTTTGGGGATTCTCATCTTCATCGTCGGCTGCATTGTGTGTGCCACGGCCAAGTCGTATGGCGCCCTCATGGCCGGGCGGATATTGACCGGTTTCGGCGCTTCGCCTACCGAGTCTCTCGCCTCCGCCAGTCTCAGCGAGCTCTACTTCCAGCATGAAAGAGCTTACCGGACCGGCCTCTACACACTCCTACTTCTAGGTGGGAAGAACATCTTGCCGCTTCTATCGTCGCTCATTCTCCAGCATTTGGACCGCCACTGGCTTTACTGGATTTTAGCAATGTTCTTGGGGCTCAACTTTGGCCTCACCTACCTCTTTGTTCCGGAGACCTTCTGGGACCGCTCCCCCACGCCTAGCAAGCGGTCCTTGGAGGAGACTGAGGCCGCTCGCCATGCGGCTGGCTACTTGCCCAGAGAGAAGAGGCCGCATGCTTATGCCTACCCGTCCCCGGGGTCGTCTCACTCCATTCCTTCACAAAGAGTCCCGAGTCAGGGTCGTCGCAGTCAAAGATCTGAGCGCCCCCTCTCTGGGGCTGCTGAAACCGTTGATGCTGAGGTCTCTGCCGATGAAACTCGGGATAGTGACAGCGAGGCTGCGTCACTGAAGAATCACTTTCCAGGGGACGAGGATGCAGGCTCCATCGATTCCGTACCACGGTCCTTCCGAAACAGGCTCAATTTGTTATCCGGAAGACACACCCAAGACAAGTGGTGGATGGTGCTTGTGCGGCCATTCTACCTCTACTCTTACGCGGGCGTGGCTTATGGGTCTATTATGTACTCTCTTGCGGTTGTGTGGTTGATTGTCATCTCCGAAACACTTTCAGATATCTTCAAGTCCGCACCTTATGGATACTCGCAAGAGACTGTGGGACTCTTCTACGTGTCCCCATTTGTCGGCGGCATTTTGGGCTCTATCTCGGCGGGCGTTTTGGGGGACCGCTTGACGCGATACATCGTCAAGCGCAATCATGGCGTGTATGAGCCTGAATTTCGCCTATTCATGCTTATTCCCTCCTCTGTCTTCTCCGCTTTTGGCTTGATGGGTTACGGCTGGTCCGCCCACATTGCCGACCCGTGGATTGCGCCTGTTTTGTTCTTCGGGTGCTTGAGTTTTGGCTCCTCCATGACTTCCACCACTGCAATCACTTACACCGTGGACTGCTACCGGATGTACTCGGCTGAGGCGTTGGTGAACTTCAACTTGACGAAAAACGTATTGGGCTTCATCATTTCGCTCTTCAACAACAAAGCATACGATGCCATCAACGGCAGGAACATATTTGTGGTGTACGGCTGCGTCCAGTTGATAGTCAGTTTGGTTGGAGTTGTGGTATTTATCTATGGAAAGCAGCTCCGAGCCTGGACTGATGAAAAAGAGCTTCTCAAGGGTCTCTACAGCCCAGGTGAACCTAAAGAGAGCTGCGAGAGCTGACCGCCATCTGACTTGCATGAAGCACGGAGAACTGTATTCATCAAATGATTGCTCACTGCTACGCAGGCTGAAGTAAGCATCGAGTGCACGGAAGATGGATTCGGCTAGCGAGCAGTGCGGAAGATGGATTTGGCTAGCGAGCAGTGCAACAAGAAGTGCAACAAGAGGCGTCACGTTCCGAGCCAATTGATCGAGCTGATATCAAAGTCCCTGAGGATATCCCTGTTTTCTTCAACATAGTGTTTGACCCTCTCGATGAAATGCACACCGTTCCACACATCACCATCCACCGATGGCATGCCTAACTTCTCTATGACAATACCGCTAGCCACGTTGGCCACAACACCTGCAAGAAGCCAGTCGTCAGAGAGAATCAAGGCCGTGAGAAAGGCGCCGCAGAAAGAGTTTCCTCCGCCCGTGACATCCACGACGCTCTCCTGCGTCTGGTGGTAAGCCGGAAGCAAGATTGCCAAAGAGCCTGTTTTGATGTACGAGCCCCGGGCGCCACATCGAAGCACCACGCCGCCCTCGGCCGGGCACGAAGCCAAGAATTTTGCAGCCAAATGGTCGATTTCCTCCTCGGAATCAGGAAGCGCTTCAAGCAGGTAGAAGTCAGCAGCCTCGTCCAAATTGGGCGAAAAAACATCGACCTTGGGCAAAACCCTGTGTAGATCCAGCAAGTTTAGCGACTTGCATACTTCGGGGAACGGCTCAAAAATGGCTTTGGGCTTCTCGGTACACGCGAGGGAGGCCAATTCGGCGTGGAACATGTCAATGGTTTCAGCATACCGGTCCATAGCGCAACAGAAATGAAATCCCTTCAGAAACAAAAGCCCTGGCGTCTGTAGAATGTCACTGCCTTCGACCCGCTTCTTGGGTGAGCGGTACACGAAAGAACGAACACCGTTTTCAGCATAGATATTGGCGCCCCGCGTGGTCAAGCGGGACTTGTCGCTACGGAAAACGGCCCCCGTTCCCCAATTCCGGATCTCGTGCTCGATTTCTGGAGGGAAGTCCGAACCCTGGTCGATAATTCCACTGATCCGGGCGCCCAATGATTGGCCGCTGGCTATACGTGCACCCACAATGGCATACGACGCGCCGCCGCCAATGATGTTGTATTCTGATTGGCGGTTCAAGGTTTTGGCATAGATGTTTTCATCAATGATGAACAAGCCAAGTGTGCAGAAAAGCGGCGGTACTGACATCTTGGCTATCGATGCGCACTGCACGCTTCACTGATATGGTGCTTTACTGATATGGTGCCTCACTGATAGCGGGCTTTGAATGGACACTTCACGCTAAACCCTACGCCCTTCGCAGCTTTGGATCTGCGCAGCTTTGGATCTGCAAATCCGGCTCAATTTCTCTCTTCCGGATGCTTACCAATGTGGTGCTTTTTCGTGAATACTCGTGACTAGCTGATGGTGTGCACTGCATATAGTGCGGCGCCTCTTCCCTGCTCTTTTAATGGTGCAATTAACTACGCCATGAGTGCAAAAATGTGCTGAGAAATCTGCTGGCAAGAGACGAAGTTGTGTATGTCTATGTTACTTCGTGGCTGCATTTACTATGTCTTTTCTCTAGTGTCTGATTTTTGGCATGGAAATTTGGGTGTCAATTAAAGTGAGATATTACGCACAGTTTATAAAAACAGCCACTAAGTGTAAACCTAGACTCTATCTCCTTGTTCTCCTCGAAGTATAGTTAGTTCGTCAAGATCGTGCTTTGGATTTGATGTGCCGAAAGACTAACTATATTGGAGACCGGCCAAAGGTTGCGTTTGGGGCTCGCATAATAGCGACCCGATATCACTTACGCTTCTAGTGGATTTTAAAAGTTGTTATAAAACCTCGTAAAAATTATAAAGTATAATTCGCCCGCTTGGCCAAGTGGTAAGGCGCCTCACTCGTAATGAGGCGATCGTCGGTTCGATTCCGACAGTGGGCATTTTTTTTATTTTTTCCCGAGCATTGAGACCCTCTCGCCAAGAGTGCTCTCCCTCTCCACTTTTGCTTAAGTTCTTGCTTGGTTTATGTATTTTCACTATTTCCTCGGAGGAGGCGCTATATCATCATCCATCTTACTATAATTCACGTCCGTGGCTTTTGACTTGGAGAGCTCCTCGTTCATGAAATCAGTCAAGCTGCTTATATTTGCAGGCCCATGATGTCTCTTCTTGCGACCAATTTTGGCTGGAGCTATCAATCCGCTCGGAGAAACTGGAGGGGCGTGATTTGTAGGAGCCACTGGTGGCTTGATGGGCGAGAAAACAGGAGGCGGGGGAATATCCTCTACAGGCACCTCGTTAGCTTCGACCATGTCCTTATCGTTTAATGCGATTTCGATCATCTCGGGTGTTTCGTTCTGGGACACGTCGGGACCCAAGGCCGGTACTGCGGCATGCAGGTCGTCCTCAGGTTGGATTTCCGGCGAGTCCAAGAAGTCCTCATCCAAAGCGGGATCGTCCTTGAATAGATTCTCTATTTTGGCCTCTTTCGGGGATTTTAGGGTATCCACATTTGCGGGGTCTTCGGGAGTGACTTTTTCATAGGCGGATTCCGCTGTCTCCTGCTGCGTTCCAATTTCCTGGACATCTGACTCAGAGTTCTGACGATGATCTTCCCCTGAATCAAGATGAGCGGGTAGAATCTCTTGTATCTCATTAGAAACTTCGGTATTGGCATCAAAGCCACTATCTGTGCTTAGGTTCTCCTTGGAGGTCTCGGCCTCTGCAGCGTTTCCAATGGAATGATCATTGTGAAGATGCTGAGGTTCATAGGCATGTTCATTAAGGTCTTCGCCATTATGGTTATCCTTTTCATTGTAATCCTTTTCATTGAAGTGATTCTCTTCATTAAGGTCTCCGCCACTGATATGAGTCTCTTCATTTAGGTCCTCATCATTGAGATGGGTCTCTTCGTTAAGATCTTCGCCATTGAAACGGGTCTCCAGCGAGGTGAATAATTCACCCGATTGAGGCGTTTCAATGCCCAAAGATAAATTGCCAAGCTGGTTAAAGAAGTCGGCTCCATCGAGTGCATTGATTCCGGGGTTGGCCACATCGGTTTCCAGTTCCTTAACATTCACAAGTTCCTTTGAAGTCACAGGTTCTTTTGAATTCTCAGGTTCTTTTGAATTCTCAGGTTCTTTTGAATTCTCAGGTTCTTTTTCAGGTTCCTTCAAACTCTCAGGTTCTTTTAAGTTCTCAGGTTCCTCTCCATTTTTTGGGTCCTTTGCATTCTCAGGTTCCATGGCACTTTCTGTTTCCTTCACATCTTCTGTTTTCGGCGCATTCTTCAGTTCCTCTGAATTCTTCAGTTCCTTTGCAGTCGTGTTTTCTGGTACGAGAACCTTCTCCTGCGCAAATCCTTCCAGCTGTTCCATTTCCTCTCCGGTGCTCCTTTCTCCCTGCTTCTCGACGTGATGCTCCGGCTTGCTGAACTTGCCGACCACCTCAGGTAAACGGTGGAGCAAACCGTAGCCCACATCGCATCCAAGGATGCCCCTATTCTGCCCCGGACTCCAGGATCTCGACAAGTATACCGTCACTGGCCTCACACAGTCGTAGTCGTGATTGTACACATAGAGGAGAATGGGAATGTTGTCGTCCTGGGAAATGGCATTGTGGTGAGCATAGTACCCCGACACCGTCTTGGACAAGAGCGACTCGCTCCCACCCGCCAAAAGACCCTTTCCGTTTTCATCCTGGGGGAAGACGGAATCGCAGCCAATTATATAGTCCGAATAAGGAACAAGCTGCGCCCGGTCCGCTGGCAGCCGTGCATGGATGCTTAATATCTTCCACACATGCGAGGCAGTGGAGAGATGTTGGGGCTGAACCGTAAGCCCGAGGCTCTCAAAGCGGCCGTTTCCAAGAACAACGGTATCTGTTTCCAGAACTTGTGGCGTCTTTGTCTGTGCATGCAACTCCACGGTGACTGTGCGCAGGACACCGCCCTTGGCACTCCAAACCTCCAAAGCAACGGTCTTATGGGGCCCACATGCAATGTTTGATAGTTCCTGGATCATCAAGTCCAAATCCACCAGCCGCGATTCAAGGGCCTGTGCGTCACCACCATAGCTCACCGAGCCATCACTGCCCACACTGTAGGAGCTGCTGTAGGAGTGGGAATTGAGTGGAAATTTCATGGGCAATTCGTGGTTGTTGATGGCAACAATATAGTCGAACCACGGCTCGAAACCAACGCGCTGGGCTGCAGACTCTGGCTCCACATGGAGCACCCGGAGGCCATGTCCGTTATTGTTGTGCGAGAGAAACGTTTGGTAGTACGAGTCGTGGTCTTTGTGCTGGCCTGCGTCGAATCTGTCCACGAATTTCTTGGCGAACGAAAACATCCGATTAGTTCAGGGATTGCAGCGGAGTTGGTTGACAAGTGCAGTGCAGCGGAGTTGGTTGAGAAGTGCAGTGCAGCGGAGGAGATTGGGGTAAGTGGAGTCACGTCGTGGCTGGCGTGGTGCGTGTGCGCGCCCTAACAGCTACCAGGACAATCTGCGCGGCAAAAAGATTGCAGCACCACAATTTCACACATGGTCTCCCACTGCATTACTCACTGTGGCCCTAAGTGGCTTGACTAACGTTGATCGGACGGGAAACAGTATTTTCCACTTGGTATGGCCGCAACCGAAAGTTGATTTTTACATGTGTATAACCCAAATACATAATGTTATTTGAAGACTGATCCCAGACTCGTCGCTTGAAAGATATGGAGCACAGATGGACCAAATGCGGAACCTCACCAGTCGTGAGTAACTCCAGTGCTTTGGCCAGACTGCATGCAGTACCTGTCTCCCGCGATAGCGCTTATCCCAGCATCGCTACACACCATCACCAATGGTTAAAGTCACGGTACTAGGTGCAGGCGTGGTGGGCTTGACTACCGCTTTGCAGTTGAAAAAGGAGTTTCCCCATTTGGATATCACTGTGGCCGCAGCCTGTTTACCCGGAGACCTCGATATCGGCTACACCTCACCTTTTGCAGGCGCCAATTGGCTATCAGTAGCGTCGCAGGAGGACAAGGAGCTACAGGCATTGGACGTGGAGGCGTACTATGAGTTTTTGCAATTGGCGGCAGACCCCCAATCTGGAATCTGGCGGAAAAAAAACGCTTTATATTTCTCCCAGAAGGCCGTGGACGAAGTGCGCGGAGATGTCAGCCAATTGCATCCTTGGTTTTACGAAATGGCGGGCGGCAGAGTTTTGAAGAAGGACGAGCTCTTGGTTGGCTCGGAGTATGGGTTTGAATTTGACGGCGTGGTGGTTTCGGTGCCCACGTACCTCTCGTATCTCGTTCAGAAATGCCTTGGGCTTGGAATTGTCGTTCGGCGAGTGGCGTATATTCTGCACATTGAGCAGACCCGCCACTTGCACCATTCGGGCGAGCTATCCATGTATGTGGTTAACTGTGCAGGGCTTCATGCCTCTCTGATTGGTGGCGTGGAGGACGCTTCTCGAAATTACCCGATCCGGGGGCAAGTGCTTGTGGTACGCAACTCACTCTCGAAAGCCGTGGTTTTTTCTGGCTTCGAGACGGAAAATGAGGAGTTGTACGCCTTTCCCCGGAAAGAGGGCGGGGCCATAATTGGAGGCAGCTTTTACCCCGACGAGTGGAGCCCTACCGAGGATTTGGAGTTGACGCAGAGGATAAAGGACCGTGCGCTCCAGCACCTTCCTGAATTAACGGATTCTACAAAGTTCGGCAACCTGCTGTTTTTGGATGTGGTCAAGGTCAATGTGGGTCTCCGCCCTGCCAGGGAAGCGGGGCCACGAGTTGAGAGGGACTGCCGCTTTAAGTGGCTCATTCACAGTTATGGTGCAGGCGGAGGAGGGTACCAGGGCAGCTACGGCTTTGCTCGCAAGGTGTGCAAGATACTTGCAGAAGAGCTTCATGCTCCGAAGTTGTGAGCTTTCCAGAGGGACTTCTTCTAAGCGCTCAGAAACGAACAGAACCTTTTCAGTGAAAACTCATGTCGACTGTGCTGTATGGCAGGTGCTTACGGTTTCTACAGGCTGACATATACTGCTTACGGTTTCTACAGGCTGACATATACTGTGCTTATATTCATTATCTTCAAAGATACGGAACGCTTCAGGTTATGCTGTTCGGGGTTATCGGCATAGGGTGTTGATGAGGAAAGACAAGCCCTTCTTGGCGTACTTCTTTTGGTGTTCCCTATCGGTTTTGGAGTTGATGAAGTTCTGCGTGCTGGACAATTGTCCGGGAAATGGGGTGGGTTGATCCAGGTACTTCTGCGTCTTGATGTTGATGTTAGCGTATCCGTACTGCACGGAGAAGGGGCCAGGATTTTTGGGCTGTTCAGGAATCGACATGGTGGTTGAGGGTGATGTGTTGCTACTGTGCCTGCCGCTTATCTTGCTTCCACGCGGAGCGTACGTCATGACCGTCACGTGACATGTCACGTGACCACTCTCTGCAGGAAGACCAGCGGATGCCGGCTGACTCTGGCTGTGAAGGTCTTCTCCGGAGTGTCCTAGTGATTTTGACGTAGGTTTGGCGGAGGATTGCGAGGCTCTAGTGGAAAACCAGACAAGGCCTGGCACACAAGAGAGACAGGACTAGGCGAAAAGGACAGCGAAAGAAGGGAGAAGGAGAGAAAGGACAGCGAAAGAAGGGAGAAGGAGAGAAAGGACAGCGAGAGGAAAACAACGAGAGAAAGCGCAGAGATGGCAAAGTGAGACAGTGATGGACGCCTCTCCATACCGCCAGATTTCAGGCGGAGGACCTGCATGCGCGCCCCAAAAAAGCGAAGAGAAAAAATGAACCTCTACGCCTAACCAGTCACACCATGAGAGCCAGCAGTATCGTCAGTTTCCAGCAGACGGCCACAAGTCAGCTAAAAAGACCATGGCAAACATTTAAAGACGGCCAGATCTGGTACGGCATGACCAAAAGAGGATCCCGGAGACATCCATTGACCAGCAAACAGGGCAACAAGCACTACTACAAAGGTACAGGCTCCTCGGGCTACGGCCGTTTGAACGCCGCCGGAACGTACATCATGGACTGGAAAAAGGTCCGCACGTACGTGGTGCCCGCCGATTTGAACAACACAGACCTCAAGGCGTTAGTGTCGCCCAACGTTCCGCAGATCTACCAGAAGTTCGCCGGCTACAGCGACCGCTTCAAGAGCCCTGAGTTGGCCTGGCACAACATCAAGGCGTTCATTGAAATGGGAGAAAACTACAACGACCAGGACTTGGACCGCAACGAGTACTTGGAGGAGTACATCCACCCAGACGTGATTGCCAACGAGCAGGAGGAGATCTCGGTGATTCAAAAGGAGTAATGTATATAGTTATGAGCATGCAGCTAGACAGCGTCTGTGAGAGGCGAACGTGGCATAGAGGCGATTAGTTCCCTAGGTTCACACTTACCTGTTTTATATATTGTATGGCACACTGGGAACCCCTCTGGTGTACGGGTGCGCTTCCACCACGCGTTTGTCTCATGAAGTAGCGTCTCTTCCAAGTCTGAGTCCACAGCCGCCATGTCTGAACCAAGCCCAGCAGCAGCACAAGAGATGACATCACAAGAAGCAACAGCGCTACAGCCCTCGAACGCCACTATACAGGAACAGACGGACGCCGCCATAAGCGAGCCTGCAGAGGTGCACATGGCGGACTCCGAAGACGACGACGATACCACCATGTCTCTCCCGCTCTCGAAGATCAAACGCATCTTGAAAATGGACCCGGAGTACTTCGGCTCCTCGGCCACCGCCGTCTATGCCACGGGTGCCGCCACCGAGCTCTTTGTGCAGTATTTGGTGGAGCAAGCTTCGATGAATGCCAAGGTCGACAAGAGAAAGAAAATCCAGTACAAGGACCTCAGCTCCGCTGTTAGCTCGCAGGAAGCATTATACTTTCTCAATGACGCTATTCCTAAGACGCAAATCGTCCGAGAGGCGTTAAAAGAGAAGAGAATCAACCTCACGGAGGAAGACCGGAAGAAGTACGACTCGACTGCCGATAACGGCACGGGTGTGGGAGAGTTGGAGGCTGTTGGCGGCACGGATGCGCAAGGGCCTGAATCTAGGGGGCAGCCGCTTCCTAAGGGCCAAACGGTGTTACCGTTTGCCAGTGCCAAGAAGATCAACAAGGCCGGCATACTGAATCTAATGGATAACGATGCCATGCAAATCGATTGAGTTGATCTTACATGTTGAAGTTTGGGGTAATTGGGGTGGTTTGGCTGGTGTTGGGGCTGACTTGTCTGGTTTTTGAAGTGACTTTTGAAGTGACTTTTGAAGTGACTTTTGTCTGTCTTTTGTCTGGTTTTTGAAGTGACTTTTGAAGTGACTTTTGAAGTGACTTTTGAAGTGACTTTTGAAGTGACTTTTGAAGTGACGTTTGTCTGACTTGTCTGACTTGTCTGACTTTTGTCTGACTTCTAGCTATTTGACATGGTCATATACACCCAATTTGCCTTTCCGTCTGCAAGCCTGGTGTAAGCATTGCAGAATTAATGTTTGCATGCTCTTCATTCTAGGCGTTTCGTCCTTTTCCGGTTGAGCACATAGAGATGATTCTGGACAGTGGCCGTCTTCGAAACGTCATGGCCTATTCCAAGAGAACAGCAGTACGCCATCATCTCGTGGCACGTCAAGTCGGGAATCTGCCGGCCGTAATTGTTGATTCCTTGCACCAACAAACGGCAGTACAACTGCTTCAATATCGGCGACCGCAAGTTTGTCTTCCCCTGCCACGCCCTCTTCATAAACGCCCACATATCCGTGAACCGTCCGGCCATGAAATTCTCATGGCGTGCATCTTCCTCGAAAACTGTGATGATGAGTTCCAACGCAGGCTCCATGAGCGCCCCGTCCACCGAGTCATCATATTCCGACATGGTTTTGGACCCTGCACCAAGCACCAATAAAAGTGGCCAGTACTGGGCAAGCAACGGCATCAACGAAGTGTAATTGGTACCCATTACCCCGTAGGCCTTTTTCAAGGTCTTCAACACTTGCATGCGGAGCTTGACTGACGGATGGGAGAGCAACTGCAAGCCGTAGGTGAAGATCTGCTGGATAAGCGTGTAGATGTTCTGGGGAATGGAGCAAACCCACTGGTTTTCATTGTCTTGGTCGTCTGCAGCTTCTTCTTCATCATCAGAGTCCTTGTCAAGCTGGGCGTCGCCAAATGGAACGCCTGGATTCTGGAAATACTCCTTGTCCTGGTCATACTCGAACGGGTCCACCCTTCTATTGGAGTCATCGATCATGTCGAGCATTTCAGCCCTCGAACTTAGGCCCCACGGCTTATAGGGCCTGCAGAGGCCGATTTTATGGGAGTCGGAGATCTCCCTCTGGTACAATTCCGAGGTCTTGACCACAATCTCCTCAAAAACAAAAAAGAAATTCTCCACCAAAACCGAGTACCCGTGGTAAGAGTCGATAACAATGAAGATTTGGCTGAGCACATCTTGCAATTGGTTCAGCATGAGCATCTCGATGCCCGAGATCTTCAACACCACCAACAAAATGCCGGGGAGAGAGGGTGTCAAGCCGCTGGAGACCGAGAGCTGCGAGCTCATGGAGTCGATGAGGTAGTCCGAGTTTTCCCGGACCAAATCCCGCAAAGACGAGTTGTAGTGCACAGCCACGATTCTCTGGAGCGAGTGTCTCGCTTGCTGGTGCACGATACTGCCGGGCGTGAAGGTGAGAGCTTCCAAAAGCGGGAAGAGGTAATCCATCAACACATCCGCCTGGAAGTCGTCCTTGCCGAGGCGTAGAGCCACAAGACTGAGGGTTTCGAGCGCTATCACGTGGGACTTCTCGAGCACCTCCCAGCCTGCTGCGTCTTGGCCCTGTGACTCTCTGCTTTTGGAGAGCGCCTCTTGAGCATGCAGCAAAAGAAGGTAGCTGACTTCGTCAGAGTCCTCCGCCGGCTGTTCGCCGAGATCCAAGAAGTCGTCGATATCAAAGGTCTTTGGCTGCGCCGCCCCCACCAACTGGTTCACCACCCATAGCGCAACCACATGCGGGCGGTTTTCGGGCGTTTCGAGAAGCAAGATTGCAGTTTCCTCGATGTTTGAAACGTGACGCACGCCCACAAAGGCAAGGGTGGATTGGATGCAAGCTTCCGAATGCACGGTCAAAAACGCCCCAAAAAGACGCGGCTGCTCGGCTTGACTCTCCAAGTCTACATCCAACTGACTCAAGGCAGCACTTCCCGAGCTTAGAGGCAAGGCCCGCTCTTTGCGGGAAATGGCACCGAGCTTCTTCGCGTCGATGTGCGGCGGAAGCTCAATGCCATCCAACGAGTTGTGTTCAGTCTTCTCTTCAGGCAAAAGACCCGGGATTTTGGCCAGTCGCTTATGTGTTTTTGCGCCGAGATTCTGCTCAAGAAAAGAGCTGATATTCTGGATCGTTTCGGCGACTGCTTTGTCGACGGAGTTGGGGCGCATCAACGCATCCAGCACACTCTGTAGCACATGCAAATGGAGCCGGAGAGCAGCAAGACATAGGCCGATTTTCTCTTCGTTCAATGACATGAGCGCCTTGGCGAGTTGCACTGCTGCCAAGTTTTCTGTTTTGAACTGTAGGTGTTCGTGGAGCAACCGTAGATCCGACCGCGGCATCATGGTGTATATGGCAGCCACTTTTTCCAAAAAAACGCCTTCGTGACTGGCTTTCGGTTCCTGCAAGTCTTTCGGTTCCTGCAAGTCTTTGAGCCGCGAGTCTTTGAACTGGACGTAGCAAAGAGCAGAGAGAATGTCGAGGTTGGTCAAGATCATGTCGTTGAAAAGAGGCCTGAAGCAATGGGTGCAAATCTCCAGAGCAAACTTCACAATGGCGTCACCAAGCTTTGCGTTGGTTCGAACCTTGTTCATTCCATAGCCGTTCAAAATCAAGTTCTTCATGAATATGAGCACCAGGAGCTTGAACTGCTGGGCTGTTGCTCGGAGCCACAGACTCGTTCTATTAGTGTGGAGTTTGTTGACCTTTAGCCTGACATATTGATCCTTTTGCACAAGCTCATTTTCTTCTCGCATCTTCACCGCTTCTATAGAGGCTTCTCTCTCTGATACCAGCACGTCCAAGTCTCTCTGGTCAAATACCTTCACCGCGAAGGCCTCCAAGAGTGCCACAATCTGCACCAACGTGTTGGTATGCAAGTTTTTGGTTTTGGAGTGGAAATTGATCACTTTGGAAACTATCCCCGGAAATACCAACGAGGTATGGTCGGCGGACACGCGTGAGCAGTAGAGCCAGGGAAGCGTGGTGAGAATTCTCGACACCATGTCCTCTTGGCCGCGGCCGAAAGTGTCCAAAAGCAGAAGAAGAGCGGTAGTGGAGTCTCCAAGGACCGAGAATCTTTTTGGAGAAACTCCCGGCTTGAAATACGTGACAGGCACGCTTTTTAGCACGGCCAAAAGACACCCCGCTGCAGCTATGTTGAAGCTGGAGTCTTCGGCAGTCTCGGAAGTATCTGCGTCTTTTGCAAGGAAGAGAACCAACGGGAAGATCTGGTCTAAGGACGCCTCGTCGCCCAGAAACACCCACGAGGTTTCGTTCAAATATGTGAGTATATGGAGGACATATTGCACGGCGGGCCTCGGGAGCCTCGGGAGCTTCAAGGCACACGAAATTGGAAAGAAAATATAGTCGGCGAGTTTTGGCGAGATCTCGTACTCTTGCAGCAGGTTCAGGCGGCGATGGGCATCTAGCGAGGTGTAGAGCTGTCGGAGTTGGTGTACGAGCGGCTCTGGGGATATGGGGTCCTGCTGAGCAAGCTCAGCAAGCTGCACACAAGGTGCCTTGATGCTATGGAACACTTCCTGCGACAAGTGCCGCATACGTCCGGACTCCATCTGGGCTGGGGAGGTCTGGCCGGTCTATCTGTGGAGCGGTGCCGGTGGAGTAGCGCGCTGTGATGTATACGCTGCAGCGCGCATGGAAAGTGGTTGCAGCACAGGCTAAGTCGTCTCCATACACCGTGCGCTATTGTACGAAGCCTTGCAATGGCCTTGAGCTGCCGGCACTATTTACATGTGGAATCAGAGCTTCACCACGTTGCTGCTGTCCCAATTCTTGGCCCCCAATAAGCCCTGCACAGGTCCCTGCTCTCCCGTCACCAAGTCTTTGGCGCCGGCCACGTAGTCGGTATACCCGTCGGGCCCACAAACCACTGCCAACGCAGCATTGCTTTTGGATTCCCGACTAGTGTATTGTGCCTGTTCCAAAGCATTGTGATACCACTTGCCTTTGGGCCGCGGCGCCAGGGCCACGTCGTCGTTGTTCAAAATGGCCATCCTTAATTTGAGGTTTTCTTTGTCACTTGAATCGAGGCTTTCTTTGACGGCCTCTTCCATTTGCCCCTTTTTGCTGTTCTCCGCCCGCATTGGACTGACGTAGTTTGGCTTTTCCGGACCACTGATATCGGCGCTGCTGAGCCTGCTTTTGGGCTGCTCATCAACATGCTCATGGAACCGCGCACGGTCCAACTTCTCCAAGAAAAACATAAACCGCTTCAACGGCTCGATCTCCGTGCCTGATTTGGCCGAGTAGTGCACATTGACAAAGCCTCGGTATGGGTTTCTGCTGAGAAGCACCTGCAAAATCGGAGCTATTCCTGTGCCTGCACCGTAAAAGTCCAAATTATCATAATCCGGAATTCGGTGCTCAGCCCTGATGCTCTCCAAAAGCGTCTCGGCCTCCACTTTCGAGGGCAAGTCCCGGAATATCGGCCGCTCATGCAACGCCTTGAGCGGATGGTAGGGGAACCGGAAGTCCACATGCGGACCCCGGATATCAAGCTCATCGCCCACTTCCTTGTCGGTGATATACCTCGATACTTCTCCGTTCTCGTAGCGCTTCACATAAAACGTCATCACGCCACCCTTGTCATAGTCGTCGCTGTCGTTTTCAATCACCTTCAACAAAGGCTCCTTTTCTCCCGACCTCGTGCGTTCAGACTTCAAGAAATACAACGGCAACGGCGTGTACGAGCGCACGACCATGATCTGCGGCTGTTTGATCTCCACCAGCCACATGACGTCGCCGTTCCAGATGGACTTGTTGTCGTAGTGTGCATAGTAGCTCATTTTCCAGCCCAGGTGCTTGGGGCGGACTTCCACCAAATAGTGGTTTTCGTCGATCTGCTTCTTGTGAGTGATCACAAACTTGTGGAAATGGTTGGCGTCCAAGAGGTCGTTGCTGTCGGAGTCGTCCTGCGCAGGGTAAAACCACACCTTCACCACATACGCACCCCAAAGCGCCACCACAGCCGTTAAGATCTTGGGCAAGTGCCTAGACCACCGCGTCACGGTCTTTGCCTTTTGGACCTTGTTGGAGTGCTTCGTGAAGTCGTCCTCGTTGGGAAGCCCCGGGTACTCGTACGAGAGCCGCTCGTGCCGGATTTTCGGGAGGTACGGTTTTTTTTCCTGCCGGAGAAGCCTGCCTATGCCCAGACTGGCGTCGTAGTCTGCAGGAGCCGCCTTGGATGTCTTGGGCTGGACTTGGAACACCGAGTGGCGGCTCTTTTCGCCGAGCTCTGTGGACTCCGAGGGTTCTTTGGAACCAGCGGCGTCGGAGCTGCGTTTTGCATCTTTCTTCTCACCATCCTGCACATTGCCGTGCTTGAATCTTACCCATGGAACCGCAGGAGGCCTGCGGACAAGGGGGCGCCAGAAAGTAGTTCGGAGCATGGCCTTGATATCCGAAGATGCGCTCGCCATAACATCTTGGTACTGCACACAAACCTCCCCGTTGCAACAGACCAGCAAACAGCTAGATAATGCAGATGTGGGGGAACTGGGGGATTTCCAGATGATATCTGAATGAACACAAGAGACCCAGTCTGTCATCACGGCTTCCCAGTCTAA
This sequence comes from Metschnikowia drakensbergensis, assembly GCA_002370475.1. Classification (NCBI taxonomy): domain Eukaryota; kingdom Fungi; phylum Ascomycota; class Pichiomycetes; order Serinales; family Metschnikowiaceae; genus Metschnikowia; species Metschnikowia drakensbergensis. Next base: position 342,265 of record NKYX01000011.1, on the reverse strand, counting down.
ATCACTTTATTGTCCAGTGGCAGCGCTGGTCACGGCTATGTGCAGGTCTGATGGTCTGCAAGTCGAGCAGTTTAGGTCTTTGAGAAGGCTGGTGCCCACATTACCTGCACATTCACAGTAGCTTGGTCAAATTTCCATCAGCGGAAATCCTTCAATCAGCGGAAATCCTTCAATCAGCAGAAACCCTTCAATCAGCAGAAACCCTTCAATCAGCAGAATGAAGCAAGTGCCTTTCTGCAGGCTTTCGACAGATGCCTTTTCAGATGTTTGTATGAGAAGGCGTGCCTCTTCAGATGTGTCTATGGGCAGGCGTGCCTCTTCAGCAGGTGCACGTGCAGGCTTGCGAGCGCTTCGTCCAACGCGCTACATGCACTCCCACACGTGACAAACGTGCACGTGACATTCCCGCACGTGACATTCCCGCACGTGACCACGGGTCTGAAAATTTTTCGCACAACTGCCACAGCTCGACTCCCCAACTCACTACTTCTTTCCAAAGTATGTTCCCTCTCTAATCATCCAGCACGGTTCCACACAATCAGCAAAACACAATGGAAGAATCTTTGGTCATGGCGTGGCTTTCATGGTGCGCAGACAACTCCCTTGTCTGCCCATTCTGAGGCGCTCGGCGAGACCCGAAATACCTCCCATTTTCGTTAGGGACCAGGCTCCGCCTGGTCCCGCTGCTCCATGAATCCTTAATCGGACACTCATGCTGCGTATGTTTTGTGGTTGCCTTGTACTAACGTGTCAGAAATGACCAGAACCTCCGTTTTAGCCGACGCATTGAATGCCATCAACAACGCCGAGAAAACCGGCAAGAGACAAGTTTTGATCAGACCCTCGTCCAAGGTCATCATCAGATTTTTGCAGGTCATGCAAAAGCACGGTATGTGGTTTCCATTTTTCACCTTCTAATCCACTGGGTAATCCATGGAGCAACTCTTCTCTCATTCACCCCGAAATGATAACTGGATGGATTGATCGGTGTTCAGTCCCTTTCTGTCTTTTAAGTTTTCGGGAGATCGAAGAGGGATCGATTCTTACACGGGTCCCGAACCAGTTTCTGTTTCCGTTTACTTTCCCTCGACATTTCTTTTTTCGTTCTCTCTTTTTTGTGGAGGCCCATTACTAACTTCAGGTTACATCGGTGAATTCGAGTACATCGACGACCACAGATCAGGAAAGATTGTGGTGCAGTTGAACGGTAGATTGAACAAGTGTGGCGTCATTTCGCCTAGATTCAACGTTAAGATCGGCGACATCGAGAGATGGACCGACAACTTGTTGCCTGCCAGACAATTCGGTTTCGTGATCTTGACCACGTCTGCCGGAATCATGGACCACGAGGAGGCTAGAAGAAAGCACGTGTCTGGAAAGATCTTGGGCTTTGTTTACTAATTGGGTAATAAACGGTATTGCGAAACAAAAGCTGTCGCGAGAACAGCGCAAGTAGTCACACAGTATCCCGGCCTATGTGCAGTCCGCGCGCACTACTTCATCTACACCTTTCGCGGCCCCGAAAAGCCGCCAACTGCCTTCATGGAGTCAGCACGGTTTCTTGCAAGCCTCTTATCATGGACAGTGCGTGCAGGATGTGCCACACATTTGGTCAATGAATACTTGTACGAATTCACCGAGACAAAGGGCGAGCTGATGCTCCCGACGCTCCAGGCCAGCCATGACTTCGTGCACGCGTTGAAGACGTACCGTTTGGGACGAAACCTAGATATGGGCGACTTAGTGGTGGCAACCAAGCCGTCCGATCCAGATCACCGCATCTGTAAGCGTATCACCGGAATGCCCGGCGACGCCATTTTGGTGGACCCGTCGAGCTCATCGGCAGTGACAAACCCCCCAAACACCTGCATACAGAACGACGGCTACAACAAGTACATTATTGTCCCGGACGGCCACGTGTGGGTCACGGGCGACAACCTCAGCCACTCGTTGGACTCACGCTCCTACTCTTGGCTACCGATGGCGCTTATAAAGGGGAAGGTGGTGGCGGCCAACTCCATGGACAAGGGGCTTTGGGATGAAGATGGAAACTTCAGCTTCTTTAACTTCCGCTTTATTCAGAACACGTTTTTTGAGGACCCTGATTCTGGATGATTATTGCGCAGGCATTTCTGGGATATACTACAGGCTCCAGGCTGGACAGGCAATCAGGATGAGGTGCATTACAGTCATGAAGTTTATGCATTCACACTCGTTTACTCAGTTGTCGAGGCAATCTCCACGTACTGCCTCCGCAACTCTATCGTACTGTCGACGCATTCCTTGAACTGTCGAGGCAAGTCTCACGTGCCATTGACGCATCACTTGAACAGTGACCGTCGATTTAGCCACGGGCTCTGGCCAATGCGGACAACGAGCGGGAGCCAAAGAAAAGCAAAGGGCCTGCAAGCACAGCGCCTTGAAATAAAAGGCTGAAAATGGAAGCTCCTAAGTAGTACTTTGCAAACATAACTTCAAACATTGTGAGCGTGGACAAGTAGCCGACTTTCCAGATGCTTCCCTCCTTTGCTCCGAAGAACTCACTCTTCAAAGTAGCTGTCCATGACACCAAGAGAACAGCCAACAAGGCCACCGCCAAGCCGCTGAAAACAACAGGGAGGAACACGCCCACGGTTTCGACATCCTGTTTGAACACGTGGTGAATTTCAGGCTCTGCACCCAATCTCTTCACTTTCTTCACCTGCAACGAGCTCCGGAGCTGCTCGCTGGGAATCAAATCCACCACCTTCTCTTTAACATTGCCGTTGCTGCTGGCAGCAACAATGGAAACTTGGATTTTGTCTTGCAGTTTTAAAGCATCCGGGATTTTGGACACAGGGACTCTGGCCTTGATGGTATTAAGGGTGAATTTCGGATAGAATGCGTAGTCCAATCCGTTTCCAGCGGAGAAAAGCAAGACTAGTTGATGTGGCTGGTCGGCTCCTTTGAGCCTGAAGTCGACCTCAAGCTTGGAGGTTTGGGAGTCGAGAATCAATCCTTCCGAGGTCTTGGCGGCAGATGGCACACCGGCGGCATCGTTGCTCAAGGACACTTGAACATTGGAGATGGTATATGCCACTGTGCTGGACGCAAGGGCTAACCACAGGATGGCGTTGAAGAACTTCATTGGCGGCGGAGTGAGAAGGTGACTTGTTCTTGTTGGCCATACGCGAGGTCCTGCACACAGCACCGTCCAGGAAGGTCCACACTAAACCCAACTTTGGCCAACCCCTGCCTTCCCAGCCCTTGCTCAAGCACTTTTGCCCGTGTGCTTCAGGGATCCCTGTAGGCGTGCTCTGCCTTGCTTGGAATGGCCTCCGGAGACTCGAGCAAAATTGCACCCATACCTCCCATCAAATGGCCAATGTTGTGGCAGTGCAAAAGCCAGACGCCGGGGTTGTCAGCAGTAAAGCGTAGAACCGCGTGCCCGCTGACAGGGACCAAAACCACATCACAGTACAGCGGCCTCGATGCAACTCCACGGTACTGGTCCGCCACGGCGTCCTGCATAGAGCCGTAGGGGAAGTTTTCGCTATCACTGTAACTGACGACATGCACGTAGTGGCCGTGCAAGTGGATCGGGTGGTTGATGTGGCGGTGGTTGTTGACTATCAAGTCCACGACCTGGCCATGGCGAATGGGCGGCTGCAAAATGGAGGCACATGTGTAGTTGCGGGAGCCTAGAATGGGTGGTCTGGTTTCGAAGTCCACGGGGAGCTGGGTTCGATTTTCGAACATGGTGAACTGCACACTGCCAAAGCGGTGGAGATGAAACACAAACGTGACATCCGCGGCATCCAAGGCCTCGAGCCGGTGGGCCTCGTCCAACGGGTGTGTTTCGTGGGGCCACATGCTGCGGAGCGTGTCCTGCATGAGGTGCCCATCCAAGTCCTGGTAGCGGACGCCGTTGGGGAGCGGCGGGGAGTCGGTGGAGCCATTTCCATAAACGAGAAGCGCATGGCCGTCGATGTACTGGGGCGTGTACACAGCCAGAAAGCGGATCATGAACGGCCGGGTGGTGTCGTGCTTCTCATGGTCGGTCTCTATAAGCACCGTCGCACGTGAGCCCACAGGCAAGAGAAAGGAATGCACCTTCTCGGGCACCACAAAGATGCCGTCCACGGCAATCACGTGGAAGGGGTGGTCGTCCACAGAAAACGCCTTGGTGTACTGGCCGCCGGCATTGAGCACGTGCACGTACTGCCAGCGGCGGCCGTGGGTGTAGTGGACGTGGAGCTCGGAGCGGGTGGCCGCGCAGGGCGGCGAGTACCCCGGCACTTCCAAAGCGGCATGGTCAGCATACGCCGTCGCTAGAGCATCGTCCAAAACGCAGCCCATGGAGTCGAAGCGAGGCACGTGCACGAGGCACGGGTTCTTGCGGGCCAACTGGTGGAAGGTGCTCTGGCTGTGGCACTGCACGCGGCCCAAGCCATTGACCAATATGCTCTGTATGCAGAGCGGGTCGATGTCGTGCTGGAACATGCGCAGGAGCACGTCGTCCATGGACTGCTTGAAGACGTCGGACGCTATCAAATACGACGGCGTGCGCTCCAGTGCCGTGATGAGGCGGACCTGCTCCGCGTCGGCGGTCACGAGCCCGTACGGCCGCGGGCGGCTTTCCCGGGGCAAGATGTATATGGGCCCATACAAGCCGTCCGACGCGTACCCACGGTAGTGCGCATGGTACCACAAGGCGCCGCTCTGGTTGCGGGCCTGGAACAGATACCGGTACGTCTCGCCGCTTGATATCGGGTATTGTGTGATGCCCGGCACGCCGTCGGCCCAGGGGGTTCCGAGCTGAAGCACTCCATGGAAGTGGAAGCTGATGCCCACCTCGAGGTGATTGGTGACGGTGACCGATATCCACTCATCCTCCCGTGCCTCGATCACGGGCCCAGGCGATATGCCGTTGATGGTTTTCACCGACTTGTATACTCCGTCCCTGGCCTCGTACCGCTCGGAGACCGTGAACACATACTGGGCGGCAAGGGCGCTGCAGGCATAGACAAGGAGTCTCATGGCGTGCCACTGCTTGACTGCAAATTACAATCGCGACCGGTTGCAGAGGCGCGTGCCGCGTGGTGCATGTAGCGCGCCTGCTCAGAAATCTTCGCCTTCGCTGAACTTGACCGGCCACCATGCAATTCCTTACCTCCAAAGCCGTGTTGTATATCCGCCAGTTGGGGCTCATATACATAGTGTTCTTGTTGCTCAAGAGCCCGACCACCATCATCAATGCCAACTTCATTGTGCTTTTGGGTGATGCCATGAACTTGCCCACGGTCCAGGTCACCGACAAGAACCCGCTCTTTGGCGTGTTGGCCGTTTTCATTTCCATGCTGGTTTTGGGCGACTTGATCCCGACCTTGGCCGATAACGTCTCGTACTTCGAGACCTTGGTGCCCACCAGATTATTGATGTTCTTCTGCTTGGGGTCGTTCTGCATGCTCAGCGACTACTCGTTGGTGGCCAACAACTTGGTCTTCTCCTACTCGTTCTTGGAAATTTGGTTGAACTTCCTCATCTACAACAACCTCAGAGATGAAAAGTACTACCGGGCCAAGGAGTACTTGGAAAAGCACGGCTCCGAGTTGAGAGACATGGCCAACGCGCAGATCGTGCCCATCACCGAGGAGGAGTAAATCGGACCTGGCGGAACTGGAAAGTCGTTTTTCGTCTGTGCCCAATATCTTATATCTTTCCACAATCTTATATCTTTCCACTATCTCATATCTTTCCACTATCTTATATCTTTCCACAATCTTATATTTTTCCACAATCTCATATCTTTCCAATATCTTATATTTTTCCACTATCTCGTATCTTTCCAATATCTTGTATTTTTCCACTATCTCATATCTTTCCACTATCTCATATCTTTCCACTATCTCATATCTTTCCACTATCTCATATCTTTCCACTATCTCATATCTTTCCACTATCTTATATCTTTCCACTATCTTCTATCTTTCCACTATCTTCTATCTTTATTTCATAGTGGATCATCTTTCTTCATGTAGTTTGATTGAGGAAATTCAACAATGTCCACGTGAGACTCTCTTCGACTTCAAGTACATCGGTAAATGTCAAGTGCAACACATTGGACCCATTTTGGTTGTTCTCGAGGTCCTCCTTGCTCACGTATTTCAGCACCGACACCTCCACTATCAAATTCACCAAGATCTCCGACGTGGACAACTGCACATGAAACTTCAAGTGCTCTCCCAGAGCCACTTTGTGCATGACCACCGTGAAGCTGGACACGGGCCGCTGCACAGCCTTTTGAAATGGTCTGTTGGCGTCCGCATCTAAGTTCTCATATTGGGTCTCGGAGATTTGCGATTGTATCTCATCTCCCAAGCTCCCACAAAGCTTCTGGAGCACAGCGCGGAGCCGGCCAATGCTGAACTGGTGGCGGATATGGCCGATCAATGGGCGAAGCATAAGCGGGTGCGAGTTGTGCTGTTTCCACTTAGTGAACGATGTGGGTATCTTCTGCTTCAACTCGAGGTTATAGTTGTAGTAGCAGCAGAGCATGATTTTCAAAAACGTGAGGATCTCCTGCGCCTTCTGGTTGTGTTTGGAGGACTCCTGGTTGGTGTTTTGGTAGAGGTTGTTCAACTCGTCCTCATTATACTCATCGTAGACCACGGTTTCGATCTCGATGATCTGGTCGAAGTCATCGATAATGATCTTGTTCAGGATGATGTTGACGCCGTAATTTATCAACGCCTTGGCCTCCCGCGTCAAGTTGTAGAACAAGTCCTCCTCGAAAAGAAAGTACCGAGCACGCTCAATCTCTCCAATGAGCTTGTCTTCTCCGTTCGAATACAAGTCCCCCTTGTCGAAAATCGTCTGGCCGGTCAACATGTAATCGTCGTCGATCTTACTCAAAATCCGCACCCGTATGTATCTGTTGGCGGTGATTTGGGCGCCCAGGGCATTGAGCGGCTGAAACACAAGATCTCCACTGGCCTCGTCTTTCCGAAGAACCGCCCGTCCCTTGTCGTAAAAACTGGAGCCAGAGTCGCCGTAACCGTACTGCACACCAAGCGCCTTGGCGTTGGTCTCGGGGTCCCGGAGCTTGTATAACACCTCGCCGTGAGCCAAGATTTTGTTGATGCTCTTCCAGTACCGCTTTTCGCCGGCCACTTCTTCTCGTAGTTGCGCAGCAGAGTCGCCGAAGAGATCCTTGATATGGTTGAGCGATTGGTATTTCCATCCAAGGCCAATGTGCTCTGTGGTATCTTTTTTGGCCGTGGTTGCGTCCTTTGGTCTCTCCACTCTGTCTGAACTCAACGAGCCCAACGGCGATGTTTTCGTGAGATGAGGCAGGATTGTGGCTTTGGCGATGTTGGGTTTTTCGGCCGAGAGAAGGAGCGAGACGAAGTCCAACGAAAGCGATGTCTCGTTGAGCGCTGAGTTGATGTGGGTGAGCAACTCAAAACGCTGCCTTTGAAATATCTGAGCACTGCTTTCGGAATCCTCTGCTGGCTCCGAGGCTTCGTGACTCTCCACGGCGCTTTCGGACTCCAATTCCATGTCCCGGTCCTTGTTTTCTATCTCCTGTAGTAAGAGTTCCTCCAGGAGGTTGAGAAACGATTTCCGCTGGGCCAAAATTTGCGGAATCAACTCCTGGACGCTCATTTCGTCCTCGCTACGGAGGAATTGGTCCTTGGAGCTCCCGTAGAGGCTGTTTTCGACGTGGATCTGGGGGTTGGGGGTGCCGCTCATGGCCTGCAAGAGTCGGTTACGCGAGAGCTTATACCCATGTCCTGCACATAGTACCACCACCATGGAGCTTTCTAAGAGATGGTAGGGGATGGTATACATTTTCTGACTGGGAACTTGTGAAGAATCCAGAGCAGAGCAAGACCTTTGGCATTTCAATATTGGCAGGCATTTTAATATTGGCAGGCATTTCAATATTGGCAGGCATTTTAATATTAACAGCTATCCTAATCCATAAAGTCATCCAAGTCGCCGTCATCTATGGCTTGCAATAATTCCGCTTCATCGTCCAACCCATCCAAAGCGCTTCTGTTCTCATTCTTGTTGTCTTCGGTAGGGTAGCGCATGGCCTTGACCGAATCGGTGTGCAAGGACAAGCAAAAGCGAATTCTCTGGTCAAAGTCCTCTTGCGGCAGTTTCGTGGAGTACACATCCGACAACTCCTTCGACTTCATATAGCCATGCTCGTGGTCCACAGTGGCCTCGATGACCCCGTCACGTATGGCCTTGGAGACGATATACTCAGTTGCCTCCTCGGAGTCGAGATTCAACTTGATACAGATATCCTTCAAGGAGATCTTAGAGTAAGACAAGGAGATCTTGCGGATTCCGGTCTTGATGACGTTTTGAGGCAAACGAGAGATCAACGTGAAGTTGTTGTCTTTGATAAACACATCCTCGTGTTCTTTAACCACAGCCCCGAATAACTTCAAGTCTCCGGAACGCACGGCCTTCGTGACCAAGAAGTAAGGCTCAATGTTTCCTGTGCTTGACTTAAAGACCTTCAAGCTAGGAATGTCTCCCATCAACAACTCGATGATGATGATCAACTTGGTTGCCTCCTGCACAAAGCCTTTACTGAGATCTGTTTGCGGAGCCTTTCTTATGGCTGCTGTGACACATTCGTGGGCGGTGGAGTAGTCCAACTGGATGGCGTTGATCCTCGACAAGTAGTAGTAGTATCTAGCGCTCAAGGCATTTCCAGCGTTTGCTGGAAACACAATCTTCTCGCACAAGTTGTTGGCTTGGTTGATGTCATGTGTTAGAATGTAGTTTCTCAACAATAGAGTGATGATCGATGCGGTGGTTTCATCATCGTGTCTTAAGGTAGCGCTTCTCAACGCGTTCAAAAGGGCAGGGCGGATCGCCAACAAGTCGCCACGCAACTCACAGGTCCGCGACACATAGAACCAAATCTTGGCCAGAATGAAGTCGAGCGTTCTTCGGTTGTAGGAGGCGAGCAAAGAGACGACAGACTCATTGAAGTGCGCCAATTCGTCCAACTTGCCAGTGTCCAATAGATAAATCTGAACGAGCAAATGCACATAGGCACTTATTTCTGGAAGATCGCCGTGGCTTGAAACGTTGGTCTTTTCGGGGGCGACTGTGGCAAGTTGTGCTAGCAACAGCTTCTTTCTTGGGTGCTCTTCCGGGAAGTGCTTTGAGATCACAGTGGACAAAGCGGCAGGATCCGCCTTGATTTTTGGTCTCAACGAGCCCAAGTCTCGGAACACCTTGGAGACATGGCGGTTATCGAACTCGGCGGCGGATTTCTGTAACGAGGTGAAGCCCAGCTCGATCTCGTGGACCAAGGAGACCTCGTCGGAGGGCGACGGCTGCGTTGAGTCATGAGAAGCGTCCTGCATCTCCACATCTTTGGGGCTGGACATGTTCAGTCAATTGTGTTCGGTGGTGATGCTTAGGTGTGTGTCGCCGAGTGTCGATATGTAGTTGGCTTTAGGTTCGCGAGAGGTCTGGGTGTGCGCCACCCTCCACTGCGACTGGCAATATGCGGGCGGACCAGGTGTATAACAGCACGGGAGAGTCGATGCACAACATTGCCCAAAGTAGTTGGGAAAGACAGGGCCCATAACCAAGTGAATATATATACAGAAGAATCTTGATTGATTAAATTTGCGCAAATAGATTGTACCTGGTACACTCGTACGAGTGTACTCATTAATGCCCACACACTGTGGATCTACTCCATATCACAAATAATAGCACGAAGGCAATGGCCTGGCCTACAATGACTTGGCCTACAATGACCTGGCCTACAATGACCTGGCCTACAATGACCTGAAGCCTACAAGTTGCTGCAAAACGACAAAACACAATTCTGCCCTCTTGCTGCAAAACGACACAACACAATTCTACTCTTGCTGCATTTCGACTCTCGTCTTTCTGCCATAGAAGGCACAAGCGCTAAACGCTTTCATAGAAGGCACAAGCGCTAAACAATTTCTCCACACGCTTGCCTCGTATAGCCCTCACAGAGGGCCTGCATGTACGCACAGAGATGGCTGCACCACGGGCGCTATTCTCGCACCGGCATATACCCGCATTTCGCCCTCCGGATCATCCCACCCATATAAATACGAGTGCCCGCTCCGCGTCTTTCTGGCTCAATTTCTTATCGCCATGGCTTCCATTCCCTCTACACCCCCAACACTCAAATTAGTGCCTGTCTTTACAATCAACCTCAAGCTCGAGGGGAAGGCCCCAGAGGTGGTCCTCCTGGACCAGAGCAAGAGCAAGGTGTTGAACCACGCCATAGTGCTGTGGGGAGAGATCTGCACCGTCAAAAATGACTTGGGTCTTGAATTCGACTTGAAGGATATCTATGGCTTCGACGATATCACCACAAACACCACCGGAAACTTCAACGAATTGGACTGTAGATTGTATGGTAAGACGCCTGGCGGCGCGGGTGCCTGCTTGTCTTACTACGGGATCTTCAACTTGACCAAGGACATCACTGACGTTTTCACCGACCAGTCCAAGGGTCATGAATTTGCCACGTCTTCTCTTCATAATAGTCCTAGATTTCAATTGGACGACGGCGCCGAGGAGAAGTACAAGTGGGTGCAAAAGGAGAATCTTATCGGTAGGGGAAGATTTTGCCGCAGCGACGACAACTCATTGCATGTGCAGTACTTTGTCTACGTTGTCCGTTAGATAACCAAACGGGCTTTGCGAGGAAGAAATTCGGAATATTCGTTTGTTTACACGCGGCTTTTTGACCATTGAGCCTTACCTCAACTGGTGCAATTCTATAATACTCGAACATGTACTTCCTACACTATTGTCACACATCTGCCATTGTTAAAATTATGGAGCGAAGGTTTGTAATTCCACAGTTTGAATCTAGGAGTATATCCATGTTGAAGCCGTGAAACTCGTAGAGAGCCCCTATGCCGCGCCATAGTGAAGGCAGCTGCCAAACATAGTTTCTTAACAACACGAACTGTTCTGGTTATTGGTCAACGACTGGCCCTTCAAGTTGATGTTGGATTTAGTGCTTCCAGAAGCAGCAGCAGCACCTGTGTTGTGCGTCATTTGCGTCTTGATTTGTCTGGCCATAGTGAAGAAAGCTTGCTCGACGTTGGACGACGACAATGCAGAGGTCTCCAAGAAAGGAATGTCCAATGCCTCAGCAAACTCCTTGGCTGCGGTGTACTCCACAACCTTCTTGTCAGACAAGTCAGCCTTGTTTCCAACCAATAACTTCATGACGCCGCCGGTGGCGTAGCGGTCGATCTCCTGTAACCATTGCTTCACATTGTTGAACGACTCTTGGTCCGTGACATCATAAACAATGATGATGCCGTGGGCACCACGGTAGTACGACGACGTGATAGTTCTAAAGCGCTCTTGGCCGGCAGTGTCCCAGATTTGCAACTTGATGGTCTTGCCATCGAGCTCGATTGTTCTTATCTTGAAGTCCACTCCAATCGTCGAAATGTAATCTTGCGTGTAGGTGTTGTCAGCAAAACGCAACAACAAACACGACTTGCCGACGCCGGAGTCTCCAATCAACAATAATTTGAACAAGTAGTCGTACTCGTTATTCATGGCTATTAGGGAGTATTGGGGAAGGAAAAATTAGGATAGGGGCGCAGGGAGAGTTCTTCAAAGAGACCGGATCGAGTGGAGCAACCGGGCCGGATTGGAATTTATGAAAAGGTATAGACCGTAGAAGAAGTGGGGCGACTTTGTTGAAGGTCTGTTGGGGTAGGCGTAGGGAGCGGATGGTTATTTTTGAAACGGAGGTGATCATAATCGAGTTTGCGCACGACCCAAAGCCCGGCGCGCATACTCGGTTGCCGCAAAGGCCTGGGGTGAAACCCGTGCACCACAAACACCGTTCGACAGCTAAATCTCGTATCATAAATTCGTCTCGTATCATCCAATTCCTTACCCACACAGGTCCGTGTCATTTCAAAAGCTGCAGTTGCGTCTTTGTCGCAGAAGCGCTTACTGCTCTATTTTGGTCACCTCAGCCGCAACCTCTGTGGGAGTTTGACGGCCGCCACGCAACTTCTTATTTGCAATCGCGAGCATCTTCGAGAACCAGAACACGTTCAATATGTCAAGCAGGATATTCAAGCCCAAAATGGTAATGGGCAAGAAGTAGGTCGCATGCGCCGCGACTTGATACATGTCAATAGCTACCATGGTGACCGCGTAGAATCCCCACACTATACGCACTAGGAAAAAGACGGCGATAAGAAGAAGCCCATTGATGGCCACCACGGTATCGCTGATTGTTCCTGCAGGCAAGCGCGAGGCGAACCAGTTGATATTCACAAATGGGGTGCTGAGTTCAAAAAGCAAAAACGCCGGCATCCACGGCAAACAGTAGGGAATAAGCGAGCACGAGAACACATACAACGCAGCAAACGCATGCACCAAGAAGCCCATCCCAAAGAGCTTTCTGTGCTTCAAACACACATACAAGTCCCACACAAAGTACCCCACGGTGATGGACGATACAAAGCCATTGTATGCAGTATACCCATAGATCGAGCTGTATGGGTCAGCGACTCTGTTCTTGACGTGCAGGTGGTTCCAGCCGGGGACAAGGGCTGCTATTGATATGATGCACTGCACCATGGAAACGACGTGGATGTCGAAATTCAATTTGGTCTTCATACTCAAATTGGTGTAGTTCTTTCCGAAACAGGCCTTGCTGACCACAGGAGATGCTTTCTGGATGCCAAAGTAAAACACGGCGGCGCCCAAAACCTCATGCCAATGGGCGGAGAAGGCGCTGGCTGGATGTTCTGGGAACGGTCTGGCCCATGCCAAGGGATCCTCGGTGTAAACAGGCAAGAAGTCTAAGAGTGCCATTGCAGAGGAGGTCACGTGAGAGAGAGAAGCGCGGTGGAGGAGCAGAAAGGGTCGGGTCCGGGAGTCCGAGTTGAGACTGAAGGCGGATCTATTCGGGAGCCGTGCAAGCCGATAATGCGCTTCCGGACGTGGTGGTGAGCCTTTCGCGACCGCGCGGACTGCACACAGCGCTTGGATCTTTCGGACCCTGCGATTTCGCCCGAGGGGTTCACGGACCAAGACAAGCGAGACTGGCAAGTGAGTTCTACCGACAGATCCCCCGACAAAAGCTGTCCAGAACGTGGGGCCACCGAAAGAAACCAGTCACAAAACCAGTACCTCCGAACTGCTTGTCAAACCACTCCCTCTTGACCGCCAGCGATCAAACAACATCAGATCTGGTCTTTTCCCAATGTGTCTTCTGCAGTGCGCGCAGCCCAGGCAATTTTCGGCGCTCCGATCAGCGCTCGCACCGTTTGTTGGAAAACGCACGAGGTGTCGCGAATTCGGGTCCCAGTCCCACGCACGCTCAAAACGCACCCACAGCGCTTTTTTCTCCCTCTCTTCCTCCCCCATCAGCATGTCTTACCCATTAGTCTGTTTAGGAAACCCATTGTTGGACTTGCAAGTCGACGTCAATGCCGAGTACTTGGCCAAGTACTCCTTGAAAGCCGACGATGCCATCTTGGTTGAAGAGAAACACATGAGTATCTACGAAGAGGTGCTCAAGATGCCAGGCTTGAAGTTGGTGGCCGGTGGTGCTGCACAAAACACCGCCAGAGGTGCCCAGTACATCTTGCCGCCAAATAGCGTGGTCTACTTTGGCTCGGTCGGTGCTGACGTTTACGCTGACCAATTGAACGAGGCCAATGCCACCTACGGCTTGAAGACCCTCTACCAGATCCAGGAGAAAACCGCCACGGGAAAGTGTGCCGCTTTGATCACCGGAAAGCACAGATCCTTGGTCACTGACTTGGCTGCAGCAAATGAGTTCACTGCATCTCACTTGCAGAAGAAGGAGAACTGGGAGTACGTGGAGAATGCCAAATACTTCTACATTGGGGGCTACCACTTGACCGTGTCCCTCGAGGCCATCCAGCTCTTGGGAAAGCACGCTGCCGAGAACAACAAGACGTTCGCCTTGAATTTCTCTGCTCCTTTTATCCCTCAATTTTTCAAGGACGCTTTGGACGCTTCCATGCCATACTGTGACTTTATCATCGCCAACGAGTCTGAGGCCGCTGCCTACGCCGAGTTCCACGGCTTGAATACCACCGATGTCACGGAGATTGCTAAGCACATTGCTAAGTTGCCCAAGGAAAACTCCCAGAAGCCTCGCACTGTTATCTTCACCCAGGGTGTTGAGCCAACCATCACCGTCACTTACGACGCCAAGAAAGACGACTTCGATGTCGGCCTGTACGAGGTCGCGGAGTTGGCCCAGGAGAAGGTCGTGGACACTAACGGAGCCGGTGACGCGTTTGCTGCTGGCTTCGTTGCTGCTTTGGTGCAAGGCAAGCCCATTGCAGACGCTGTTGCTCTTGGCCAATGGGCAGCCTCGGTGTCCATCCAGGAGGTCGGCCCTACTTTCCCGTTCCCCAAGGTGACCCCCAACTAAGGCTGCCACCACCAGTCACGTGACTGATGGGTTCATTTCAACATGCAGGCCACGAAGTGCGCTTCCGTGGCCCCTCTGCACTTTCGTGCTTTTTCAGACTAAGATTCTTGGTCGTTAACGGGTTCTTGGTCGTTAGTCGTGGGTTCTTGGTCGTGAGTCGTGGGTTTTTGGCTGTTCATAGCCTTGTATATGCACTAATTCAACATTGTTGCCAGCCGCGCATCGCGCATCAAAAAATTCAGATCGCATCTCAAGTAAACCACTACACTACACAGTCCAGATGACTGTTTCAAGAGACCACTACTATAAACTCGCCTCAGAGGTGCCGGACGAGCGCATCGAAGCCGCCACAAACTTGCTATCGGAGCTCTCTAAAGAGGATGTCTCTGCGGAGTGGGACTATGCGTTGAACAGACTCATTAAAGGCTTGACTTCCACCCGTCAGTCTGCACGGTACGGATTTTCCATGGCGTTGACCGAGTTGATTCGTGACCTCGTGTTGCGTGAAAGCTACGATTTGACTATCGAATCGTACTTGCAGAAGCTCATCGATGCAAGCCGTGCGTCCAGCTCCATGAAGGGCCTGGAGGTTCGGTCGCTTTTATTCGGGCGTCTCTTCGGCTTCCAGGCGTTGATCAACTCCAAATTATTGCTTGACCCCAAAGCTTCGTCGCCGGAAACTTTGGTCTCTTTCGTGACCGCTTTGGTGCAGTTGTCAGGTATGAAGTCATGGTTGAGAGAGACAGCCATGTACTCGATGTGCCAATTCGTCACGGAATACTTGGCTTCGGAATTTCAAGACAACAAGACAACCGTGGCTTTTTTGCAAAGCATCTGTGACGAAGGCTTGGTGTTTACCACCGAGGGCCTTGCGGTGTACATGTGTATTCCTCGGGACGAACTTCCGGGGCTCTGTGACCAGTTGCGTTCATCCAGCCAATGGAAAAACGGCGACCCGTTGACCAAGGGAAACTTGCCCACTTTGGCTAAAGTGCTCAAGGATGCAGAGGTTGTGGACAAGTTAGAGGATGAGGCCGGCGAGGACGGCGAAAAGGCGCCAAAGATGACCAAAAACGGCAAGCAGAAGGGCACGTGGTCGCCCAAGATTCCCTTCGTGTGGGAGTATTTCTTGGACTATTTTGCGCGTGCCAATGACGAGGAAGACGACGATCTCGTGGAGTCGGGCGAGAGTGCCAAGAAGCGCAAGAAGTCGTCTACCAAGTCGAAGAAGAAGGCCAAGGCCAGTGCCGTCGAGCTTATTTCTTTCGAAGAATTTTGGAAGGTTGTCGTTGACGATACCATGTTCAACGATAAGTCGTCCGCAGAGCGCAAGTACTGGGGCATCGACATCTTCATCAAGTTTTTGTCCAAAATGCCTGCTTCTCTAGTGAGCTACACGCTTACTCCCAATCTCTTGAGGTGTCTTTCTGTGAACGCTGTAAAAAGCGATCAGCTTTTGAACAAGTTCTCCAAGAAGGCCTTGAACTGCATCTTCGAAATTTGCCACAAGGACTTGTCTAAGATTGTGCCGTGCCTTCATGCTATAATTGATGAGAAAGCTGGCGGCTGCTGGAACCTTGACCTCAGGACAAAGGCCAAGGTCATAGACCCCCTTGTGGGAGTATTGAGTCATTTGGATGACCCCAACTCCTTATCTGGAGATACAGCCGAAGACCTTGTTTCGGACATATATGGCATTTTGCTTCTGCGATACAAAAGCGCCTTGAAATCTCAAAAAGAGATGCTGCTCAACGACGAAAACGTCCATCACAAGAACTCCAACGACACCATTCTTCGCTGGGCCTTAGACAAGATGCTTTTTTTGTTTAGACTGACGAAGAGTCTCAAGAGTCCACCAACGAAAGCCATGGAAGAGTTTGTCAAGTTCATGCTCCTGCAAGGTTACTTTAAGGCACTCAACGGCCCCACGGCTTCGCAGGGTGTACAAAAGACCGCCCAGGACAAGCTTAACTTGTTTTTGGCGGACTTCATCTCGCAAAAACGCAAAGATCACTCGTGGTCGCTTTACTGCGTGAAGCAGATGGAGAAGCTTAACAAGAAGGATGATTTGGAGTTGATTCTCGACATCTCGGGAGAGTTGGCTTCCATCAAAGACGAGACTTTGGAGACCTTGGATGAAATAAAAAATGCCATGAAGAAAGACTCTGCCAACAAAAACCAGCATTACTGCTTTGAGTTGTTGTTCTCCATGGTGCTTCTTCAGTTGTACCTCGGAGAAAGCGAAGCAGTGAGCGTTTTGGAGGACTTGAAGGTCAGCTACGCCAGCACCTTTGGCGAAAATAGCGATGATGTGGACTCAAGTGTGATCATCACGGAAATAGTCCTTTCGTTTGCCTCACGCAAATCCGGCTTGTTGAAGAAGCTCTCGAACATAGTGTGGGAGTCGTTCATGTGCCAGTCCATTGACGGCGAGTTGAACGCCAATGAGAAGTGTTTCGAGCGGTTTTTTGATATCTTGGCCGCTTCGGAAGATGCAGAAGGGCAAAAGAACTTATTCGAAGGCGAAGAAGAGTTTGGGGCTAGCGAAGAGAGTGCGAGCGGCAGTGATAGTGCAGACAACAGCGAAGAGGAAAGCGAAGGCCAAGAGGAAGACGTCGGAGATAAGAGTGTTTCTGCCAAGGAGGAAGTCGAGAGGGAAACCAACATCAAACTCGCCAATGCGCTTGGCATCAACCAACACAACGGAGAAGTCAAGTTCGACGAGCTTGATTCTTACGGGGAGGACGATGACAACTATGAGTCCGAGTCCATGGATGATGAGCAGATGATGGCCATTGATGGCGAATTGGCCAGAATCTTTAAAGAAAGACACACGGCCCTCTCTGCAAACAACCAGAACACGAAACGTGCGGAGGAAGTGCTGGCTAAGGACCAGGTGATTCTATTCAAAAATCGGGTGCTTGATCTCATGGAGTCGTTTTTGAAGGTGCAACCCAACTCGTTGCTCGGTCTCAGTTTTATCCGTCCACTTGTGAGTGTCATCAACCTCACCAAAGACAAGAACGTTGGCGTGAAGGCTCACAAGCTCCTCAAGACCAAGGTGAGCAAGGTCAAGCCTAGCAAGGCGCAAATCGCCGACGCTCTCAAGTCAGAAGAAGAAGTCAATGCCTTCTGCAACAACCTCCTTGAGGATATCAAGTGGCTCCAGCAAGAGGCTGGTACCAAGTCTCGCAATAATGCACACGGTGCTGCATGCGGCCAAGGCTGTATCATCCTCTCGAAATGCTTAATATCCATGGACAAAGAGTATTTGCCCCAGATCATATCCATCTACTCGGCCACGATGACTCAGTGGGCCATGGATCGCAAAAACAAGCTTCATGCCAGTGTATTCTTTGACTTTGTCAACTGGCTTAACGACAAGCGTGCATAGCGAATACTCTCTTACATAGCAATAGAAACAATCTTTCACTTTACCTCGCCAAGATCAAATGTGCCACGGCACTGCAGCTCCACTCCAGCTACTTGGCTTCTACTGTTCCTATTATAGTTTATATATTTAATAGCGTGATACTTTAGCTTGGCCAACTTGATCTGGATAACAAGACTCTTTGTTAGCACCGTCCACATGTCTCTAAGGGGTTGCATCATGTGCGCAATTCGTTTCCCATTCTTCACAATCCCCAAGCTGCAAAGGGTTCATTACTAGTGCTCCACAATCCCACTTTTAAGGGTTCATCTTGCACGTTCACAGTCCCTAAGCATCAAGAGTTCATTACTAGTGCTCCACAATCCCACTTTTAAGGGTTCATCTTGCACGTTCACAATCCCTAAGCATCAAGGGGTTCATTACTTAATGGTTTCAACGCATTGCCGCATCCATTGCCAACTGTATAGCCGTTCTAGCATTCTCTGCTTCCTCCTAGCGTTCTTGTCCGGTGTCTACCCTGAATCTTGGGTATCTTGTCCTGTAGGCAACAGCATTGTCGTATTCTGTTTCGATAGTTAGTTTTTTAGGTAGTTTTTTCTTTTTTCTGTATTTTTTTCTTTTTTTCTTTTTTGTTTGTTCTTGATAGCATTGCTTTCAGCATTGTTTGTCAGTTGATTGCCTGCGCTAAGAACCTCAGCGATATGTCTTTGAAAGTCAGCTGCAAATCTGCGCGCAGCTCACTCACCATCTGGTACTGCGTCTTGAGACGCTCCAACTTCTCCAGCAATATTTGCCGTACCTCCAGCACTGGGCACCTCTTCAAAAACTCCGACTGTTCCTTGTCACTTTCGCAGCCGATATAGCTATCGTATTGCCGCGGCGTCAAGTCTTCAAGACTAATATTATTCTTGTAAGCATTCCTGAATAGTTCGTGGAAAACCATCTTGTAACTAAAAGCCTTCTCGTAAATGCCAAGAATGTGCTCCAAATTTGTAGTGAATCCACTTGCAATCCGCAGGATTCCCTCGTACACGCTTGCCTCCATTTTGCCCATGAGTAATAGGTCATCCATGATTTCGAGGAAGCGCATCTTCAACTTCATGAAGATGTCCCTGCTCCTTTCCTGGTTACCAATCTCCACACAGTAATTGTAAAAGGATGCAGCTGCAGCTTTGACGTTGGCCATCAAAGAGTGTATGTATCTCTCAATGAGATCGTAGTTCTCAAGGTGCGCCAAAAGGCTCTCCTTGCACTTGCCCATGATTTTGTCTTGCGCAAAAATCACCGCTTTCATGTGCGATAATTGGGTGCAAATCTGTTCAGCGTCCGGGCTTTCTGACTTATTGCGCGACCTCGCACACATCAATTCGTACTGTTGCAACACCGTTTCGCTTGCATCAAACTCCGCCGTCATGTTGATGTCACCAATTTCAATGAAAGTGCGGAGACTTCCCTTGATACTTTTGTCCATGGCCCCACTTTGGCTCTCACCGCTTCCACGTTCCTCGAGTCGCAAGGGTTCTTCTGCAGACTTGGCAACGTTGAATTTCAAGTTCTTCACATAAGTGTTGAACTTCACCTCCATACTAGACCTTTTGATTTGTCTCAAATTGATGCAAACACATTTGAGATCTATTGCCGCGCCTGCTGCCAACTTTGGGACGAAGCTTGTCTCCAATCCAAGCTCGTGCCACCATTGACTTTTGCTATCTCTTACCCAGCAGTCGCGATCAAATATCTCGTATTGCTGCTTATTCTTGACGGGGATGATTTGGCTCTGTTTCTCAAACTCCTCGCAGTCCATCTGAAATATTAGCTCACTATCCTCTGCATTTGCATATTCTTTGGGTTCTTGTGCGAACACCCTCAGTATTTGCAAAGCTTTATTAGTGAAGAAATTTTGGAGCGAAGTTTCCACAATACTTTGGGTTCTTGGACCCTTGGGAATCTTGATAGCTTTTGAAGCCTCCAGATTCTTTGTTATGAGCTGCTCGGACTCTGCGATGGTGTCAAGCCTTTTGATGAGCAGCTTCTTGTCAATCTTGGCAATCTTTGGATGTGAGTTTTCCAGGATTTTCGACACGTTGGGAGAGCTAGTGGAGTCAGGGTGAGAGTCTGCTGAAATGTCAGCCTCAGACTCTTCTAAGCTCCAGTCGTCTTGCTGGGGGATAAAATCAGCAAGCTCGTCGGAGGACTTATTTGCGACGTAGTCGTCAGAATATACCGAAGATGATTGCGAATCTTCTTCAGAAAGCGACTCTTCCTCTGTCAGTTCCAAGTCTTCAAAAATTTCAGAGGCAATAGACTCATCAGAAGGAACTGGGCTATCCTCAAAGCCATATAGTGGCAGCGAGCTCACAGACAAAGGTTCAGGGGAAAGTTGAGCTGCTGGCAGTGAAACTTTAGGCAGAGGCTCTGGGGAATAGGAGGGTGCTGGCAGTGAATATGATTCTGCAATTGCATGAAGTTCGCGAAGCTGTTGTACCAAAACTTCTTCCTCTTTGTGGGCCTCCTCAGAGGTGGATTTTTCCAGAGCACTTTGAGTCAGAATTGGGAAGTCAGTTGAAATTGGGGAGTCAGTCAAAATTGGGGAGTCAGTCAGGGCAGGCATCTCCTGGCAAGGCTCTGAAGCCATAGGGTCAGGCGGAGCGCAAATGAGAAGGTAGGTAATTTTCGTCTTTTGGAAGGCCACAAACTTGCTTATCGCATCAGCTTGTTTCAAGGAACTTGGAATCGTCGGGATATCAGAGTTGGGGGCGCGCTTCGTTGTGGAGTCCGCTTCCAAAGCCTTCTCGTGCAAGACTGCTTCAGTGGCCTCGACCATAGTCACGGATTCAGGGTGGGAAATTGAGCGGGAAAGGGCCAAATCTTGAGGCTTTTCGGAGTCTTTCCAAGGCGGCTTTTCGGCTTCGCAGCCACCTCCGCTGACTCTGTTGCGATAATCCAAAATCTCGGTCTCAAACTGCTTCTCGTCGAGAATCTCATCAACAGCCTGGATTGCAGGCTTCTGGATTGTATCCGAATCCAATTTTCGTCCTGAATGTGGAGGCAGTATCTTCAACTGAGGCTTGGAAGGTGTGCCAGTAACGAGCAGCTTCAATGCATGCATTGCGCTCAAGCTGCAGCAGTATGCGCGATGTGCAGAAATACGGCGCGCACCGGCCTTCTCCACAGGACACTCGTCCCACTCACAAACTCGGGTCCTTTGGCGATAGCAAGCCTGGTGCCGATTCATCAGTCTCAACTCGGTAAGCACCTTGCTCCATTTCTTGGTGGCCTTGAAGTGTGCATCGTGGCAGTTCTGTGCACTCTTGAGCTTCTTAGGCATAGGTTGTTTCGGCTGCACATATTCAGCTTTTGCACCCGGCGCCACTGGCATTTGCTTTTTGAACAATGCCAATCCTTTGGGCAGTAAAAGTGTTTCCGACTTCCAGAAGCCCTTGACTTTGGTTTTAAACCTCGTCATCTTTGTGTCTTGCACAACTTCAATAACTGCGTCAACGACAGCAGCTGAGCCTTCTAATTCACATTGGCGGGTGGCAGAATCGCTGCCAACAGCGTCCACAAAATTGCTTGCAAGATTTTTTCCATTGAAAGCTTCGGTCGGTGCAGTGATTGTTGTGGCCTTCATAGTGGTGAGCTCGGAGGCCACTTCGACTGTTTGAGCTCCATTACTAAAGAGCTCCGTCGAAATATCCAAAGACTGCTGGGTCTTGGTTCGAGACTCCATCTCTGTGAAAGTGTCGATTTCGTCACCCATCAGAAGATAGTGACTCGGAAGAACTAATGAGACGCTTAGATAGTCTGCTTGGGTTTACTTAGTCAACTCTTGTCTGTGTGTCTGTAGTTTAGTATCAATCGTGATTGATATTCGGGAAAAATAGTAGTGATGAGAATAAAGCTGGAGCACAAATGTCTGGTTTTAAATACTGAGCATATACCACAAATCGAAGCCGCATGCTTTTTTGCACCCAATATCAAATGATCATCAGCGGGTCGCACAGCATACAGAGAATGAGCAAGAGGCCGATCTTATATTGTTAATCCGTTCCCCCGAGCGCATACTTTATTTTGATTTGTGTCTTTAGGCTCAAATAAGATAAGCGGCCAAAAAGGCAATTCGCTTTGCTCATTATCTACCCCGATCACCGTAGAGGATGGCATGTTCGCTTTGCCATAAGGCTTTGTAGGCAGGGAAACCAATCAGCCATAGTAGAGATAAATACCATAGTAGAGGTAAATACCATAGTAGAGATAAATACCATAGTAGAGATAAATACCGGCTCATAGAGAAAATCAAAGTGAAATCGGTTGCTTGTCCATTTCTCTCGTGGAGATCTGATTCAAAGGCTTCGTAGTGCGCAGGCTACGCTCTTTTGGCAGTCAAATACCGTAATAAAGAACAGCTGGACAAGAACAGCTGGACAAAAACAGCTGGACAAGAAAAGCTCGACATATAAATCACTATGGAAATTCAAAACTTCGCTTCACCTGAACCACCCCGATTTGGAAAAAGATGACCGTCCAGTTGAAAAGCTTGTGATTGCAGACTGAGATATACGCGTCTTGCACTATTTTCGCAGCCCCTGCGTAATTATGATCACCAATCAAAGTCGCGGCGCCTACATCCAGCACCGAGCGCGCTCAACTACTCTCTCTTCACAAGACTCTTCACCATCCATATCATGTCTGCCTACAAACAAGCTGGAATCTCCTTGACCAGAGCCATGGACATTGCTGCCAAGGCTGTCAGAAACTCCTTGAAGGCTGACCTTAAGGTTGCCGCTGAGAAGAGAGGATTGACTGAAATCAAGTCGCAGAAGTTCGAGAACGGCAAAGCTACCGAGCCAAAGGACTTGTCCAAGTAGGGCTTTTCCAGATAACTCTCTGCCGGCTTGGTGGAGCGTCATCATTATGAATGATTCACATAGATATATGATATAATTGAATATACTGAGCATGATCTACTCTGTGTAGAGCCGCGTATGGGCGATCTTTCACTTGGCCGACTTTTGATTTCCTTTACGGCTTTGGTTCTCCCCCGAGTCTACCTGCACTGGTGTTCCATCTAAATAAATACTATATACACTGTATCTGCGCAAGCCCAGCTCTACGAAATGACGTTAGTGCTGGTGGGAGCTCTCTCGCGCCTGACGTTGTCGGCTTCCTTGGCAAATTGCCGGAGCAACTTTTCACGTTCCTCGTGTGGCAAATCATCCATCATGGAAATGATCTTGTTGAGATCCACCTCGTCACTTTGCCTCTTCTCTATCTCCTCGGCCTCGTGGTCCAACTGCTCCTGCATCTGCTGCTCTTCCTCGTTGATCTTGTCCTCGTGCTCTTTGAAGGTCTTTTCATCTAGAAGTCTCGAGAGCTCCGATGATGGGTCGTTGATGAGTTTGATAAACTTGCCTTGTTCCACAACTTTTCCATGCTTGCCGAGCACAATGACATTTTCAGACTTGGATATCGTAGAAAGTCTATGTGCAATGGAAATAATGGTCATCTTACCTTGCGACGTGAGGTCGCGGAGTGTCTCGTTGATCAAGGTCTCCAGTTTGGAGTCTAAAGCGGAAGTTGCCTCGTCCAAAATCAAAATAGCTGGACGCTTTATTAGGGCACGAGCAATTGCCACTCTTTGTTTTTGGCCACCGGAGAGTGACGCTCCTCTGGACCCAATTATAGTATCATATCCATCAGGGAAAGACTCTATAAAGTCACTGCAGTTTGCTTGCCGAGCCACGTCTCGAATATCGTTCATTGTAAGCACGCTCAATTGTTTTGGCGTTAGGCCATACACAATATTTTCAAGAATAGTGCCCGAGAGAAGAACTGGCTCCTGCTGCACGATTCCTATAACTTTTCTCCTGAGTTCCCTGACCTGGAGATCATTGATGTTGATGCCACCAATCTCCACCACTCCATCATTCACGTTGTATGATCTAAGGAGAAGGCTTGCCACGGTTGACTTTCCTGCTCCCGATGGCGCAACAAAACAGGTACTTGAACCTGAAGGAATGTCGAAGCTCACGCCGTTAAAAATTAGGTCATTGGGGCGCGTTGGGTAGCTGAATTTGACATTCTTAAACGAAATGTCGTTGGCAATTGGACCAAGAACCTTTTCACCTTTGACTGGGGGCACCCGATCTTTGTAGTCTATCAACTCAAAAAGCTTCACTCCTGCACCGGCGCCTTTCATCAACTCCATGTACGTGGTTGTAAGACTGTAGAGTGCCAGGTTGAAGAACTCAGAGTACATGGTGAAAGCGACAACGTCGCCTGTGGTCATTTGCCCATTAAGAATCAAATAAACCCCTAGCGCAATGCAGGACAAGTAACCCGTATGGTAAAGCGAATAGATCGAGACTGAGTAATTAGACTGCGCCAAGGCCTCCTTTTTGGCTATACCAACAACGTTTCGCAATTGGGTTGAGTACTTGCGGAGTTCTTTATCCTCACCCGTGAAAGCCTGGACCAACTTAACCGAATTCAACGTCTCTTCACTGGCTTTGGTCAACCCGGCGGCGGCATTCTGCAATCCAGTCGATAAGGAGCGAATCTTCTCGCCGTACCACACTGAGCCAAATGTGATTGGAGGGGAAATCAACATCATGACACCAAACAAAATAGGATTGATAGACAACATCATGTAAGCACTGATAAGACCGAAAAGCACGTTTTTGAGTCCATCAGGCAAGTTGCTGGTAATCGAGCGAGACACGACATACGCGTCGCTCGAAAGCCGAGAGATTAGGTCACCGGCTTTATGCTTATCCTGGTCATAGAATGCCGAGTCGTGTCTCACCAAATGCTTCATAACTCTGAGCCGAAGCCGTGCCACTAAACGCTCTCCTAAAATCTTCAAAAGCCAGATTCTGGCCCAGAAACAGAGCGCACTGGTCATCATAAAAGGAACCATCACCCCAAAAACAGTGGTATACTTATAGCCCCAGATCATCAAGTTCCCGTCCTCATCTTTGAGATTCTCATTGAAAGCATCGATGGCGGAGCCTACCAATTTGACCGACGTAGTTGGGTATAACACCGCAAACAAAATGAACGCTAGTGCATAGATAAATAGCTTCAAGTCAGGTCGGCCAAGCAGGAAAATCCGCCGAATGGTTCTCCAGTTTTCCCGAAACTTGATTTTCTTATGCGCTTCTTTCTCTCGCTCCTCTTTGATGACCTGCTTCTTCTTGAGCTTGGATTGTTCTAGATGTTTTACCACAGACTCGTATTCTAGCACCGCTTTTGCATCATCTTCTTTCCGGGTTGGCTCTTTTGCTTCAGAATTGAGGAGCCTCTTTGCAATAACTGCAAAGTTTTGCTGCTGTAAAAGCGTGTTTTTCACCCGGGGATATATAAGAAACGTTTGCGCTTTGCGGAGCAGGCTCAATGTACGTACCCGAGGAAAAGCCGAGAATAGTACTGGCACGTGACACTTGAGCCCCACAATACTGCGTGGCTTGAACATGGGTCTCGAAGACCCTAGCGATAGCATTGTGCAGAGGATTTGCAGTGTGTCGCCCACAGGCTTGTGAGTGCCCAAGAAATGAAAGCGCACGGTTGTGTGCAGGTCCGAATGTCGTTTCTACAGACTGAGATTTCACTCCAGTATTAATTCATTATTGGGACCGGGTCGTTTAGACTTCACGATCAACAAAACTTTGGATCATTCCGACCTCAGACTCCTCGTACTCGCGCACTTCAATAGAACCGTCTTCTTTCAAAAAGGTGTTGGCCTGGATAAGCTGCTTTCTGGGCAATTTCTTCAGGAGCACCACATTTCTGAATTTGGCGTAGTCTTCGGTGACCCCGGTAATTTCGTCGTAATAAGCAAGACCCTCTTTGACGTTTGCTGTGGTCTTAAAAATGTGCAAGCTGGATAAGAACTCGCGCAAAGCTTTCACCGCTTCATTATCAAGCTTGCTTTCGTCGATAGCCAATTCCAAATCCTCGTAGTCGTCTTGCGAGTACTTGAGAGAAACCACACCAGCTCTGTGCAAGCACTTGAAAATACCGAATCTGGCCTGCATATGCGCCTGGCCCCATTTTTTCGACTCGGGGTCCCAGAATTCCAATCCGATCAATCCAGCCCTAGCCATGAGAAGAGTGGCAATTAATTTGACATCTTTCTGGCTCTCTTCATCGCTGATCTCAAATATGGGAAGGACTTCCGAAGGTTTGAACAAAATGAGGTACAACGCAACCAACTCAGCCCTGCATTCTTCGAATGACCCGGCAGATGCACCAAACAATGATCCCCATGTCTGATTTGGTCCGTAATATGTCTTGATTTCAGGATGTGCTTCCTTGTCGAAGTTGAATTTGCCCTCGCTCGTCTCCTGCAAAAGCTTACCAGTACCATGGCCAAGCAATTCGTGCAAGCCCACTTGGACTTCAAAAGCATCATCTCTCCACTTTCTGAATTTCTCCTGCAAGTCTTTATTAACAAAGCTCACGACTTCCTCCTTCTTTGGCTTCTTAGGGTTAGCACTCAAAACATTTCCAAGAGAAACATTTTTGAAACCGAAATTCAATCTAACATCATCATAGTTTGGAATGTTGATACCTGCAGGCACTCCTGATCCAGCAAAGGTCAAAACCTCCAAAGAGGTAAAGTCGGGAGGGGTGAATTTGTCTTTTTCGTAAAGTTTGTCCCAAGGCAAGAAAGGAATCAATTCAGTGGCATTGTTGACCAAAGTGGAGAATTTGGCCGTACGTTCTTGGTTAACCATAGCAACCAAACCTTCCCATTCACCACGGACACCCGATGGGTCTCTGTAGGTTTCAATAAAACCTATATTTGACTCAACCGCAGGACCCAAGTCCTTGACCCACTGAATTTGGGAGTCTTTGTGAGCATTCATGGAACCCGTTTCAAATGACTCGGCGTATGAGGCAAGCATCTTCTCTTGTGTGGCGTTGGCAGCAAATTCTCTTGCTGATTTCATGTGGGACGTGATGTGGGCGAACTCAGCTGCGTGGTCACCGAACTCAATTTTGATGTTAAGCCCGTCTTCCGAAATCTCCTCTGGGTAGTAACTGGTGGTGTTTTCTTTGAGAGCACTAGCCACCTTGACGATAAACTCCTTATCCGAGGCTTTAGTGACCCTGGTGTTCTCAGGCATGATGCCTTTCTTGGCCAAGGCAGAATTGACAGCCTCAATCTCACTCTTTGTGATCACAGAGGTGCAGTCTGGGTAGTAGCTTGATAATTGCCCTTTCTCGGGCCATCCCAACAAACCGACAGATGTAGAGTATATAGGTGTCTCGAGTTTCTCGAATTTGGCGCTCCATTCCTCTCCAGCAGTCTTCACAATTCTTGCAAACAGTTCGGAGTCCAATTTAGGAATGAACTTTTTGTCACCAAAGGACTTGTAGTTACCCAAGTTGGATAAGAATTGCGAGGCGTACTCCAAGTACAAGATCACAGATTTCTGGTCAACTGGAGCCAATGACAGGACATATTCCTCTGTAGTTTGAGGCGAGCCCAAGGCCTTATGAACCCCCAAAATCAAGTCATAGATGTGCTCACTCTCGGGAGAAACAGATCTCAAAACTGCCCTAGTGCCCCAGTGAGAGGCTCTGGACAAATGGTGAGCATATGTCTTGACTTTATCGTCAGCCAATTGATCGAAGTGCTTTTTTGCTGAAAGCAAAATAATCGGCGCTTCGGAATCGGCTAAAAAGGTAGACATGGCGTTCTAGTATTTCGTTTGATGACTTTAATAGTATGAAGGCAAACCCATTCATATTTATGTGGGGACGTTTCGCGGCCGCGCGGCCGTTCTCCAGTGTGGCATCAATGCCGCACAATAGCAGCTGTGAGGCACGTGACCTGGGCGGCCTCTACGCGGGGGAAAACCGGAGGCGTTAGAAGGGGGCGAATCTCGTCATTTATCGCGCGACTTCACACAATGCATTCCTCGCTTTTCCTGATTTTAAAAGCTGGTAGGTGAGGACCTTCTTAGTCGGTGAGTGCACGCAGCGCTGCAATCGCGTGCGCACTTTGCCAGCTATTGGCCCGATTAGATCGTACATTTGAATGCAGAGTTCAGCACTTTTGCTCGCCAAGCCGCAGGAACTTGGGGATTGACGCCGTACGCTGCAAGTCAAAAACTCGGCCACAGAAAACACTCCCGCCAGATTGGAGTGCACAGAAAAGTCAAGTTCGATGTACGGGTGTGTCAATGTTGGTGTACGGGTGTCTTGAACGCGGCCCATGTACTGCACAATATCCCCCGTGATCCAGTGCCCAGCTTCGCTTCAGTGAGTTGCGGCTACGCGTAGTGACACTCAAAGTAACTAGTCCCTACCATGGAAAAAATTGATATATCAAAAAACTCAAAGAGCATTGAGGCTCTTTACCACAAAATCGTCCGCGGTGATCTGAGCACATCCTACGGTGTGTTCACTGTCGATAAGAACGGTGTTCTTGACGCCAGCTCCTCCGGAAACGGGGACTTGAACGAGTTCGTGGATGAATTCAACGATGGCTCTGTGCAGTTCGGTTTAGCACGTGTCACTGTTCCAGGCTCCGATGTACTCAAGAATATATTATTAGGTTGGTGTCCTGACAATGCGCCTGCCAAGTTGCGCTTGTCTTTTGCTGCCAACTTTGCCGAGGTGTCTCGTGTGTTGTCCGGATATCACGTTCAAGTTACTGCTCGTGACTCGGACGATTTGGATGTCGATGAGTTGCTCTCAAAAGTCGGTTCTGCTGCTGGCGCAAGGTACACTTTGCACAGCGCTACTGCAGGTTCCAGGGGTGCTGTTAATTCCACCACCCCAATTGCTCCAAAACCATCTGTTTTCAAGCCAAAGCCAGTGGAGCGTAAGCCACTTGAATCGAGATCGGCGGAGGCTGAATCAAAGCCAGTTCCAGCCTTTGGTGCCAAACCTACATTCGGATCAAAGCCTACCTTTGGTGCCAAGCCTACTTTTGGCGCAAAGCCCTCCTTTGGTGCCAAACCTTCCTTCGGCTCTAAGCCGGAAACTGCCCCCCAGGATGATGGATGGGGTGATGAGAAAGAGATTGAGGAGCGGGACTTCGAAAAGAACCCAATAAAGTACGAGCCCTCTGCTTACAAGCCCACCAAGGTGGACATCAAAGAGTTGCGCAGCCAAAAATCTGACACAATTTCATCGACTCCCAAAGCGGAGCCCATTGAGAAGGCAAAACCTTCCGCTCAAGAGGAGCCTAAGAGTTTGACCGATAGAAAGTCTGCCTATGAGTCTAACAACGACGGCAGACTCACCTCTTTGCCGAAGCCCAAGACGACCAACTCAGTTGCTTCCCGCTATACACCATCCAAGCCTGCACCTGGAGCGCCAGCTTTCGGCTCGAAGCCATCTTATGGAGCTAAACCTCATGTTCTCGAAAAGCCTACCAAGAGCGATGCGCCAGAGGGTGTTTACAAGGTTCATGGAAATGAGAACGGGTTGACCCCTGCGCAAGCTTGGGCTCAAAAAAGAGGCATGTACAAGGTGGAGTCCAATACTGAAGACTCCGGCGAGTCCGAAATCACGAACAAATTGTCAACAGCTACTATTGCTCCTAAAGATGATGAAAAAGATGAGGCACCTGTTGCTTACAAGAGGGATATCCCCCCACCACCACCCGGTGGAAATCAAGACACTGAAGATGAGGAAGATTCAGTCGTCCCTGAAATAGCTCCTGTTGCAAATCCTTCCCTTTCTGAATTCCCTGCTCCTCCCAAGAGAAGCATCCCTGCTCCTCCAGCCAGAGAAGATGAAGCAGAGAAAGAGGATGAGGATGAAGCAGAGAAAGAGGAAGAAGAAGAAAGTGAAGAGGAAAATGCCCCTGCTCCCATCTTGCCTGCTCGTAGCTTGCCACCTTTGCCTTCCAGAGAAGAAGCTACTCAAGCACCTTCCGAAACCGAGAAGTCAGAGGTTGAGCCTACAAGTGAGGAAAGAATCTCCGCAGTTGCTCAGTATGATTACGAGAAGGACGAAGACAATGAAGTTGGTTTCGAAGAGGGTGATTTGATTGTGGATATTGAATTTGTGGATGAGGAATGGTGGTCAGGTAAGAACTCAAGAACTGGAGAAACAGGTGTTTTTCCAGGCTCTTACGTAACTGTCAACGAATCTGGAAAAGCCTCTGAAACTGTGCAAGAACACACTGAGAACGGCGCACAGCCTTCCAGCTCTTCTGGAAAGAGCGCAATCGCTGACTACGACTATGAAAAGGAGGAAGACAATGAAATCGGCTTCAAGGAAGGTGATTTGATTGTTGAGATCGAATTTGTCGATGAAGACTGGTGGTCCGGAAAACACGCAGCTACCGGTGAAGTAGGCGTATTTCCAGGCAACTATGTGAACTTACAATAGACGGCCTCTGTCCAATATTGGGTATGAATACAAGTGACCTCAAGCAGAGCGGAGGTACTCACAGACAGCCTCACCCCATACCTGCCGTCTTTTGTAGAAAGCCAAGTCTTCGGGAAGAGATTCAATGGCGTTGGCAAGCTCAGGACCAAGGCCCTCAGCCTTGATATCCTTTACAGGAAACAAGTAGGTTCGGACCAACATGATGTTTGCTCTGGATTTAGGAAGCCTGGTGAAAACTTGGCGCTCACATCTCATGAAGCAAGCATTTTCGAAATCTATGTCGTTGACGCTAAGCTTCTCAAGCACATCACCTGCTCTAGCATGGTGATCTTCAATCTTGAACAAAACAGTATTTGTTTGTATGGACCAATTGCTTCGGACCCACAAATCTTTTGGTTCAAGCTTGTTAAAGAATCTGTGCATGGGTGAAATAAGTCGAGTTTTGTACTGAGGCACTGGCTTATGAATGTGGGATATGGGCTGGTTAAAATTCACAGAGGGGTCGAACCCAGCGGGCGAGCCAGTAATGGTGGCTCTTAACTTGTACTCATCATCTGGGGATGTTGGGTCGTCTTTGAGCATTATTAGGATGTCCTCTTCAAGGTTTCCAGTGAGCACCTTCAAAAGGTATGAAGGCTCGCAGTTGTCGCCCACCAAAGGAAAGGAGTCGTTGTTGATGAAGTTGATAACAACATTCTTTTCCTGATCAGCTTTGAAATACTGCGGATATTTTTGGCATAAAAAATGAGTGGCAGTGTTGTAAAACTCTTTTAGGGCGTGTTGGGCCCGTTTGCTTTCGTCGCAAAACATCATCTTGTGGTGAAATTGCTTCATGTACTCACGACGAAGCGTCGTGTGTTCTAGGTATGTTTTTTCGATCAAGAGTAGCTCATTACGGTCGTTGGCAATGTTTCTGATTCCGAGAGAAGGATTGAAGTTTTTCTTACCCTTGAAAGGTCGGATATATCTAGGCTCGCATGTATCCCAGCGAAACTCCGAGTTGACGGCAGTGACTCTGTCATCAAACAACGTTCCGTGGCGGGAGGAGGCGAAGAATTTGTGCGCTTTGAAAACTCCCAATAGAGCAATTAGAATTACGGCTATTATTATGATCATTGTAGGGTGCGTAGCGATGAAAAGCCGGTACCTCGGAATGGCGCACGCTTTATGTGGATGCGCTTATCTTATCTAATGAAGTGTAGCAGCGTGGTGCGACCGCGCTAAAATTCCGTCAGACTCCAAGCGGAGCTGCGATTCCGAAAGATAACACTTCCTTCGGGTGCGCTCATTAAAGCTTTTCTTTGCAACAAGGAATGATATAAAAAGAATTTTTCTTCTGCTTATGTAACGACAGCGATGCACTTTTGCGAAAGGAAAGCTCTTCCCCTCAAACTATCTTTCTCTGTGTCACTCTAGGATTCACTCACTCAGGCCAGTTTAAAAAGTGCCCCATCGCGTGCACTGTGGTGGCACAAGTCAAACGATAACCTACGAAAGAGCCCAGCGAATGGTAAAGGCTCTAAAGTTTGGGCAGAAGAAAAAGTCCATTGCGGGCTAAGGGCCTATCGGACTCTGCCAGTTTCATGGCCCGTTTCTCTTCCGGAGAAAGCTAATCGTGGGTCCTGGTTACCGCCCACTGTATGTGCAATTACGGCTTTTCAGATACGCTTCTCGGGGAAGATGACAAGAGCCACTTTCTGCCGCGGCCTGCATGTGTGTATGTGCATGCAGGATATACCGTTGGGTGCAAATTTGTGGTTGCGTAGCCATGACTGCTCCGTGGCATAAGCTTCACTTTGGACCATAGGAACGACGCAAGACAAAACAAAAATACTCTGCGACGTTCACATCCCACTTGTAATCCTAACGCTTCGCTGTCTTAGAATCAACTGTTGGCCACCGCATCGTCCGGTACAGACTTGAACCCTGAGTAGATGTTATGGAAGACAAAATCGTCGACGCTTCCGAAAAAGGATTGATTCACACTTTTTATGATGATCCTTACACTCCTCCTAAGCTGATTTTAAAAGCTACATCCATTGGAAGTTGCTCTAGTTGTTCTAAAAACGTACAGTTCAGTACACCTTTGGAAGTACCAGGCAACGAGTTGGTCCTCACCAATCACTATCCAAAGTGGATTATTGCCTCTCAAAAAATTAAGAAGTGGCAGCAGACAGTGTACAACTCTTGCGACGCTCTTAGACTAAGGGTATCTTCGAAAAGCGAAGATTCCGGACGAGATTGGTGGTACAGAGAGAGCGGAAGTTGGAGTACTCTTGCTTACAATCCGTTGACCGTTTTTGATAATGATAGTTGCAGTGATTCTGCGTCAGTCTCACTTGAGTTTGAATTTCATCCCGGCTATTGCGAGGCCCGTGCTTCGAAGGTGAGAAATTGCAAAATCCGGGTTTTGGAAAAGTTCAAGTCTCTCACCTTCGAAAAAGCAATACTGAAAGACCTTGCAGACCCAGAATGTGCTCCGCTTCTTCCGAATTTGCCTAATGAGCTGTGCCCAACTCTTACCAACTACGCTCCTATTGATTTGGTTCCGAATCTATTCGATTTCGAACTAAGCCTAGATTCCGAAGAACACGAATTGGAGCTTTTTCTAGAAAAACTAGACCACAAATTGAATGATATCAAAAATCCTGGTGCAGAAAATTCCAAGGACAATTACTTCCAATATATCATAGTGGAGGGAATATCTCTGGATAGTGACTCCATGAAGACTTTGACTTCAGAAGACAGAGAAACTTTGTTTCCATTCCAAAAATTCCAAGATTAGTGGAATTTGGCTGGCGAAGAATTCGATAGTCTCTTTAAACTTAAATGAATGCCCTCAAAGTGACTTTATTAAGAGACAAGCTGTACTTTTTAGGGTTAAGATTTCGACCTTGGCGTCGAGAATCAATTGGTGAAGCCCTATTTTATACCTTTGCCTTTTCAACACAGTGACACAGCTTTTGAACCTGCTGTTTCCGGCACTACTAATTCTCCTGATTGCTATTTTACATTGCTCATCTATCGCCGTACACCGGCCCGTTTTACTTCTGCATGAGCTGCATTCGATGGTTTTTCCATTTCAACTTTTTATACTTATTCCCCTAAACACTACTTCAATTCGGGCTCTTTCCTAAAAAATGAGCCTTCTATTCAAGTCGCGAGTTTAGCTTCACGTTAATTAGTTCATCGGTACAGGCATTCCGCTGGTTAACTCCAATTTCTCTACCAGGGGAAAATTTTTCAACAAAGCATGTACTGCGTAAAAACGCTCTCCATCCAAAAGCTTGTCATTAATATATATGCCTCTTATTCTTTGGAGTATGAAGCTCATTTTTTTTAAGATGTCGCAGGCAATTGTTGTGACTGTGAGAAATTCGTGAGACTTTGCAAAGTCGTTAAATGGCACACTTTTCCCAGTGCGCGCTATGGTAGAGTCGAAATAGAAGTACGCGTTCAGAAGCCTGCTGCATTTCTGTCTCGTGTTTTGCAACTCATTGAAACGATCCACGCACTCACAAAGAAATTGCTGAATATAGTCCACTCCATTGAAAAACATGAAGATGATTTGTCCGTGAAAAACTCCCGAGCGAGGGTGCGCGGAATCCTTAAAACCCAAGTGGGCAATGAGATCCTTAAATGAGTCCAAGTAGACCAGGTTAACACTCTTCGAGATCTCCCTCCTCTTTTGCAATTCGAGCAAAGCGGTTTCTACTTGTATGACGGTCCCATTGGTGATAATCAAGAGGTCAAAGTCTGAAATTGGGACACACGTGTACTTTTGAATCATATTACTAGCACTCTCTATATTATCTTGTCTTGTCACGTCGATGTGCAGTCTTAAAGCTGGGGTAGGCAAAGTAAATGATTTGATGAGGATGATTGAAGGCAGCGCTATTTTATTATTGGCTTGCGATAAGAGATATATAAAAGCCTTATATAATTCTGGATTTAAAACGGCGTTTTTTTATTGACCTCTTTTGTAAATTACCCCATGTTTCTCCTCCAAATTTGGTTAACTTTTAAGCCAAGTGACATTAGAGCGCCGCGAGCTGCAGAAATGCGCCGCAGTGCAGTAGTGTTTGTGGGGAATACTGTATGGTCTCAGTAATGTCAAAAGTGCCGTGTGAGGAACTGCGATTTCGGAGATCTAGTCGTCTCTACAGACACATGCAACTGGTGACTGTTGGCCTGAGACAATTTTAGTCCCATTTTAGAAGATGAAAGTTCATCCAAAAATTACAAATTTTTAAAATTCATCTTAGCAAAATCATAGGGTCATTACAAATCTACTGTAGGCACTTGACTTTAAAAAATGGTTTCAGCTCTTTATTTTCGTGCCCGAAAGTTTTGATTTGATTTTTCTCCTTGAGACCAGGTCAAAACAGCGCATCATCTTATTTCAAAGCCTGAAACAATTGACTCGGAGAACTCTCTAATTATACCGTTCCGTTACCCTACCCTTAATGGCAAATTGCCGTTGATCAACAACGGGCCTTAGTCATCGTTCTCCGTATTTTCATCTAAATTGGATTCCAGAATAACGTCGTCCATCTGGCTTAGCTCCTGACCTTGTGAATGGGTACCTTCCATGCTTGGCGAGGCTGCGGGTGGCGAGACTGTGTCACCAACTGGTTCTTGAGCATTCAACTCTGTTGATTTAGTCTCTCTTATTTCGGGAGCGTCAATATCCTTCAACGAATTGAATGCGAGGTGCTCTGGCCCAGCCAAATCCTCGTCTTCATTTGGTACATTAACCTCCGCGACATTATTGG
Source organism: Metschnikowia drakensbergensis (assembly GCA_002370475.1). Taxonomy (NCBI): domain Eukaryota; kingdom Fungi; phylum Ascomycota; class Pichiomycetes; order Serinales; family Metschnikowiaceae; genus Metschnikowia; species Metschnikowia drakensbergensis. The sequence continues at coordinate 307,281 of NKYX01000011.1, read as the reverse complement.
GGCCGTCGCTGTTTTCCGAATCTTCAGCGCTGTCGTAATTTGGCGGTGTTTCCGGAACGAGACTATCCAAAGTGATCCGCTCTTCGGCTGATGCATCACTATAGGCATTGTAGCTGAACTTGTCATGATCATAGTCCGTCTCTCTTCCATGTAAGCCCCAGAAATCTGGGGGAAAGTCGTCTTCTCTTTCCGACAAGTCATTCTCATCACCCACCTCCGATCTCTCCAACAATATATCACCATTGAACTTGTTGTATGCCGGTGGAGCAGGACCGTTTCCTTCTAATGGAGCAAAGCCCCATTTCTTCACGTTCCCCTCAATGAACACATAGCCAAGCTGGCCGATATTAACGTGGACTGAACACAAGTTGTTTGCGCCTATTATGGGGTATATCTGGCCATTTTCTGGTAGCCTGTAGTTTTTGATGTGTCCTCCAATTTTCAGTTCACTCACTTTCTTGCCATTTCTGGTAAAAAAGACCGTGCCCGAGCGAACCCTATAGCCAACTCCAATAACGTCACCCTCGATCAACTGTGGGAATGGAGCATCGTTTGAAAATGGGAAAGGCTGATTATAACGTCTGTATCCGTCACTATCGTAAGAGATTGATTGAGCGTGTCTGCCAGGTAGCCTGAACCAAGGGTATGGTTTCGGACCAAGGCCGATCGAAATGGTTGTCTCCTCCGGATGCGGGAGCGAGAATATTTTGCTCTCGAAGTAATATACGTCATTGATTTGCGGAATTGGCAAGTTTGTTTGCGTTGAACATTCAAACTTCTTGAAAAAATTGAGCTCAAACTTTTGAACTATGAGAAGATCATTATTGCTGAGCATACCGTCTTTGACAAACTCCCATGCCTTAATGCCCCTTTCTTGAATACTCAAATTCTGCAATAACGTGAGTGCGCCTCTGAGATAAGGATTTGTGGCGATGTAGTCTTTGGCCTGGAAAAAGATCTCCTGCTCGTCCAGATTAAGCTCCAAGTATGCTTGATTGTCCTCTTGTCTGCTAAGGTCCTCTTCTGAAATGCGCCTGTGAAAAGAGAAGGCACAGTATAGGGCAGCCGCCGAGACGATTATGCCTAGAAGCGTGAGAACTATGACTAGTATGATATATATAACGTCACTTGAGAGATCCGAGTCAAATAGAAACTCGTCATTCGTTGGAGTTAAAGGCAAAGACTCCGATAGCCTAATTAAGAGCGCTAAGCCCGAGATGTAGCGTATTTTGGAGGAGGACATGTGGCGTTATCGTGTGAAACCAGAGCCCCGGGGTGAGAATAGATAGTAGTAAAATGTATTATGCACGACCTTATAATACTGCACATACAATTGTATGCTTTTTATTCTGCCATGTTTTACCACCTTTTTTTGTTCTATTCGAATGGATCAAGACTTCCGAAAGCTTGCCTACTCTTTATGTTGTCGGTTATAATGTCTGAAAGTATTGTTGGAATTCACAGCCTACAGTAATGTGAGTGGCATGCACCCTCTCTTTTCAAGCCCCCAAGGTTTCAACCACATTCTATTAGTGTCTATGTCATAATATACAAGAATAGTATTCTCTAAACAAAATTGCATCGTTATTGGGAAACCCAAAAGAAGTTTAGAACGCCAATTTTGTTTGGCTCTATTATATTAGGCTAAACAATTCAATTTGTGCTCTGCTCCATCCTATGTTTTAGACAAATGTGATATCGTAAATCTTGGCCCCCTCGTCTATTTCATCAAAAGTGTCCTCGAATTCAACAAGGACAAATCTAGTTTTCTCAGGTGTGGGAAAGTCGAAGCTTGTGATGTTGTGAACCTTCTGCAATCGCACATCTATAGCCTCTTCGGCTGGGGAGAAAATGACATCTTCCGAATACACTTGCCTGAAGTTGACAACTTCTTCGGTAGACCAATTTAAATCAATGGAAGTATTGATTTGTAGTCTGGGGGCATCTGACTTGTCAGTGACGTATTGATCAAGTTCTTGAAGATAAACTTCCTCTAGATAATTCTCTTCCACAAAGACCCGAACCTTCTTAGCAGGCTTATTACCCCAGTTTATCAAGCCTTTCGAAAGCACCTGCTTCAGCTTTAAATCAATGAAGACCCTTGCCTTGTCCTTACTAGCAGCTTGCCAATGGGTACTATTATCTCCATCGTGCATCAGTTCAACAACATCTCCAAATACTCCACTCGACATGTTAGCGAAACGAGCCAACCCGCATTCAGTGAGACTTTCAGATCTAGCTTTTCCAGACAGATTAATTCGAAAAGAGATTTTAGAGTTTTTGGATAACCACTTTATTTCTTTCGGGCCGTTTTTTTGGTTAAAAACAACCTTGAACTCTCCAATGGAGCTTCTCGAACCATCCACTAATCCTTTATTTTCAATGACAACTTCAGAGTCAGTTAAAGTAAGATCCAAAGTGTAATTGAGGTATTTCACCCCTTTTACGCTAACACCTTGAGGCAAAAGAGATAACTTCTTGGCGCTTAGCTCAAATTGCCTAACGATGCGTCCTTCTTCCATCTCAAAACTATAGCGGATGCCGAATATTCCCAGGAGAAGAAGTTGCAAAAACCCCCCATGTGCGGTCAAGAATGGAAATGCAGGGTGGGTTCCTTGATTAGTTAGGAAATTGTCATTATTTTGCTCCGAAAACTGTGCAAATGGACCTCTCAAAAATGGCTGTACTGATTTTATCAAATAGGATTCAGATGAACAGCCTTGATCAAGAAGCGCTGAGCTGACAATAGAAAAGATGGGATACGTCATTGCTGGACCTGTACTGACCTGTTTCATAGCGTAGTATTCCAAGTTTGCGACAGCTTGCTCGGGCGTAATGAGTTCATTTTCAAGAGGATACGTCACCATGATGACATCTGCCTGCTTCACTTGTATTGTGGAATTCATACCACTATACTCGAGAACAATGTTTGGATCTTGGGGTGAGACCGGCATGTGCATACTGCCTTTCATATCCGAAAAGGTTTGAGGTATAGTCTTCTTGAGATGCTGGGCGACAGCCTCTATCCACGACATCGTCGCAGAGATGGCAGAGTTTGTGTATGCTGCATTATCGACATTGTTAGCGAACTCGTCCGGGTCAGTAAGATTATGAGTGGTGTATTTGGTCAATGTCTCATCAAATTGCACATAGGTTGAAAATAGTGTTGCGGCATCGTAGATAATGGGGTAAATGCTTTCCTCGAGGAAGACGTCATCAACAGAACCACTCAAATATAATTTGAACGCCGAAAGTGCCACAGCAGAGCTGACATGGTATTCATAATCAAAACACGGGCCAGTAGCAGTACAATTTCCAAATCTTCCACTGGTCCAGGGATAAACTGCTCCTTCAAAATTATCTTTTGGGCGCAGTGGAGACTGAATGTTTTCTTTAGCTTGCTTTCTTGTCTCTAGTCTATAATGTAACAAGCTTTTCGAAATTTCTGGATTGAATGGCAAAATGCCTATCAGCATCCAGAGATCCGTATCCCAAAATACCTGGCCCGCGTAGGAGTCTGAAGATAGTCCAGAAACACCCAACGCAGATGTGAGTCCCTCTGTACCCTCACGCATATTTGCGTTGAGGTGATATATCGAAGCTCTGGATGCTAAAGTCAATAATGGGCTGTCCGGAAATTTTACATCAAGTAAATTTTGCAAAGATTGCGACCAAGCCTTCTCGTTGCTCACAACCAAATTTTCGTAATCTTTGGAGTCCACGAATTTTCTGGCTGCCAAAACAACATCATCCTTCAGTTTGTACACTGATCGGTCCAAATCTGTAGTTACTATGCCAACTAATTTGGATACAGCGATTGTTTCCTGCGGCGCCATTGAGAAAGTGATTATCCGCTCGATGGAATCGTCTTCATTAGCATAATCGTCGGAGTCTGTCGATCCTCCTTCGAAAGAAAGTTTCGAGTATATGGCCCCAAATATGTCACTTAGACCTAAGGGACTGAAAGATACCATTATTCCCTCATCAGTCTTCTCTAAATCCCTCAAAATGCATCTCCTAGAGGTGCTGAAATCCAAGCGATCTGTTACCGTGATATTAACCCTCTTATCCGTGGGATTCTCTATGGTCACTTTCACCAGACCCAAGTTGATATCTTTCTTATTTGCAGACACATCATACCGAACATTCACTTTGTTGAGCCAAGTGTACTGTGTGGAAACAACACCCGTTTCCATAGATAAGTTCTGTGCGTAGTTGCTAATGAAACCCCATCTGGCTGGTATATAAGAAGGATCCAACGTTTTTCCATCCATAGATAAACTCAAAAATGACCACTGAGGTACTGCAGATATCACACTGTCCCATCCATATTGAGACAACCAAGGAAAGTTGGTTCCATTGGTGGACTCTTGCGAATCGTAAAAGCCAGCCACAAATGCACCCGCGTATCTTTCATTGAACAATGGCCATCCGTTGGATAAGTCCTCGGTATTAGCACCTGGCAAAGAAGACAACGTATCTTTGGCGAATCCATGACCCAAATTCGGAATTCTGGCGCCAAAATAACCATTTGCAACATAGGGCTGCCTTTGATACAGATGGGATTCAGCAAAGTCTAAGGTACCTAGTACGTTCCTGGTATCGTCATAAAATGCATTATCAGTGTAAAGTAATTGCGAGTAAATCTGTTTATTTTTCGCCAGTTCCACCAATTCAGAGAGAAGGGACGTGTCACAGTTCAATGTGAGGCCCGACAGAGTTGCAGCCACAGCCAAGGCGAAAAATATTCTAACAACAGTCATCACTGAAACAAATTTAAATTAAGCTAAGCTTCGAACGGTTCCGCGCGTTAATATATCCATCATTTCATTTCAGGAAAAGTCAGATAACTGTGGTATGTTAGGCGCTCTTTTGCGCGTATACTGCCAGATTTCGTAGTTCCTGTCCCACCAGCCGCCCAAACGAGTGTATATTATGTGGGCCATTTAACCCGCAATTCTTGGCATGCCTTGCTTCTCATAATGCAGAAGTGTGCCTTAAAAAATTTGCTCGTGACGTACCTGGTTTCACAATGAGCATTATCTACCCCACAAAATTTGCAATCGCTCTTGGCGTGGCCCCTTCACGTACACCAGCAAAGCATGTCTCTGGCAATAGATAGTTTTACTATAGATTTGGAAATATTCTACGAAAAAAGCTAGGCCTTGCTTTTTTTAATTCCTCGAGAAGATCATCAACTTAATACATGGGAATCAGAATCAGTATAGCTAAATAGAGGGTTATGTTTCTCTCTGTTATTATCGCCAGCAAAATTGTCCCGTGAATGGCACGAAAAGCAAGACTACGACTTGCGATATCCCAAAGTATCCCTAATGCTTGTTAAAAAATGTAGAGGCCCTAAAATGAAGCTGGAAAGGCACCGCGTCACCCGACGCATTGATTTTCCACTAATCTTACCGTATTCGGCGTGGGCTTTCGATCGGTGATGAATTTGCTTCCGAATCTAGTCGCAATCCAAATTATGATCCAAATATGCTACGAATCATAATTTTCTTTATCCACGCCCCTAATTGGCGATATTATGAGCATAAAGTGCTCGCTATGTCCAATGATGAGTCAATTGTGGTAGGACCTTTGCCGCAGGGGCTTGTGGTGAAATGCGCAGTACGGAAACGCTCAGCCCGACTTCTATTATTAACCTGTAATCGCGTTTGCTGCAACGCGATCAGAAAACGCGATCATGCGACAGTGCTCTTGATGCAAAAATAGCTTGTCACAATTTCTACGGCGAGTATATATAACGCGACGAAACAACTACATTCTATCCTCATATTTTACTTACTCTTGTCATGAAGCTTTTCTGCACCCTTTTATTAACAATCACAGCTACATTTGCGGCAGACCTGTGCAACCCCCTTACTCAAAGCTGCAATCCCGATAACGCTTTAGGGTCATCTATCGAAGAATCGTTCTCTAGCGAATCTAAATATTTTACAGAGAAAGTTAGCAACGGAATATCTTACTCTAGTGATGGTATTAGATTTCGAGTCGCTAAAAATGGAGATAATCCCTCAATCGTGTCCAACTTCTATATGATGTTCGGCAAAGTTGAGGCAGTGTTAAAAGCTGCCCCAGGTAGAGGAATTGTAACTTCATTCTTTCTTCAGAGCGATGATCTCGACGAAATTGATATCGAGCTTCTCGGTGCAGACACAAAACAGTGGCAGTCAAATTTCTTCTCGAAGGGAAACACCGCTACTTATGACAGGGGTGAGTTTCACGACTCAGCGACCTCCCTCGTGGACGAATACCACACATACACCATTGAATTCACGCAAGATGCTGTCACTTTCGCATTAGACGGAACGATTATGAGAACATTGGATCCCAATAATCCTCAAGGCTTCCCTCAAACCCCTATGCGTATATATGCCGGTGCCTGGGCTGGCGGGGATCCCTCAAACCAGCCAGGTACAATTGAATGGGCTGGCGGACTTACGGACTTTTCGCAGGGTCCGTTTGACATGGACATCAAATCTATTATTGCTGTCGATTACTCAAGTGGCTCGGAATACAAGTACAGCGACAAATCTGGCAGTTGGTCTTCTATCGAATCTGTTGGGGGTGAGGTGAATGGTCGCAAAACGCAAGCACAACGTGATTTTGAGGATCTTCGAAACGGAGGGGCCGTGAGCGACACATTTTCTGGAGTATCATCTTCTACATCTCAATCCGCATCCTTGATCAGATCTACCTGGAGTGATCTTCAATCATCCTCGAGCGTAGGTAGCGCTAGTCTGATTAAATCCAAATCCACTAGCTCCGAAGTTACTACCACTACAGGTGACATCTCCGAAACTTTTACCACCACAAGTGAAATCTCCAAAGCTTCCATTACCGCAAGTGACATCTCCAAAGCTTCCATAACCACGAGTGACATTTCCAAAGCTACTGTGAGTACAAGCTCGAAAGCTATTACATCAACTAGTGAGGCCTCCAAATCCAAATCTTCTGAGCCCTCAGATGCTACTGGCCTGATGATTGGTGATTCTCGGTCATCATCGATGATGACTATAGTTATATCAAAGAGCTCTGTGGCAAGTATCTCCGAGATTAGTTCTGGTGGTGCTTCATTCGCCCACTTCGGACTTCCCATCGTGTTCTTAACCTTCATCGGGTACTTGATTTAGAGGTAGTGAATCTATTTATAATATGCACAACATCTCTCTCTAAGTAAGATGATGAATGCCTGTAATTTTTGTATTTTTGACTTTGATCTTCTTTCAATGATTTAACTTTTCGTAGTTATGGCCCTAGATCTTCCTAAGTTTATTGCATTATCCATTTCGGTGCTCAGGTAAAGGAAGTTCCACGCTTGTAAGATAGGAAAACAATTCAAGATTTAAAAAAAAAGCTAGCTTCCAGACGAAATCATTGATAAATGAAGGTGGAAAAAAACGACCTCGGTGAGGATCGAACTCACGATCTTGAGATTAACAGTCCCACGCCTTAACCAGCTTGGCCACGAAGCCTTCTTGAGGTTTTCGAAATTAGTTTTTTGATATATAGATTAAAATTTATGGAAACATTTTAAAAGTTTGATTTTGAATTTTTTTCAAGTTAATAGGATTTAAATTTTTTCTGACAACGAAACTACTTTTTCTCAAGAGAATCTATATTAGTTTAAAGGCAATCATCCTTCCGCATCTACTTGGACATGACTCGACATGCAACATTAAGGCAACAAACCCAAGAATCTAATGAAAAAGAGCTCAACATACTTTGGATTGCCACTTATTACACCTCAAAAAATTAGTCTCAGATATTTCATAAGATCACCTGGCCCTACACTCAGCTCAAGAATGGGGCCAAAATGAGAATCTAACTTCAAGAATTTGTTTCGATTTTTCGAGCTCGAAATGCTGATGCCTCTCCAATCGATTATAACCGTTTTACCTCAAAATTTTTAAAAGACCTTCGTTGAGACTTCTGTGGACACCTTCATATTATTAAAGTTTATTGAAGCTCGAATAATTATTGCTTGTAGAGCCCGCGCACTGGTTTCCTGAAACCAAGTATTAGGACAGTGATCATCACGATACACACAAATAACATTTACAATCTAGCGACATACTCACTGAAACAGTGAAACGCACTGTTTCTTAACACCAGACCGAACTCGTTATCTTAAAAGAAGTTATGTTCGATTGCGGCTCCATAGTTGCGATCTTCATCAAGCCCCTAAAATACAACATAAAAATATACGTATTACTATGCGGACCACTTTCAATTCAAAACATGTATTCAGCTGATTTGTTTCATTCAAATCTTTATAAATATCAGATTCGGGGTATCACTTATAGAGGATGCTCAAAAAGGACAATCCAAAGAGTACTTCAAGCTGTAAGAAGAGTCATAGATACCCCAGTGCTTTTCAACATCACTAGTACCAGAGGAGTCTGGCTTCCAAGCCTCATCTTGAGCTTCGAAGACACAAACGTTAACACCCCAAGCTCTCATAGCGCAGATAGAATCTTGCCAAAATTGCTTAGCGTTGCTGACACCTGGTTCAGAGTTCTGAAAGTTGGTTCCTTCGGTAGGCCATCCAGTTTCTCCGACCCAGAAATCAATGTCAGTCGATCCCTTAATAGTTTGAATAGTTTGCAAAGCTTGCATAATGTCATCAAAGAATGAGTAAGACGAGTTTTGCATAGTTTGACCTTGCCAGTATGAAAAGGCGTTGGCAAAAACAAAATCAGCAGCTTTGATTGCGTCAACAGAGGCACCGTCAACAAGAACGTTCCACGAGTCGACAGTACCAACAGCAACAGAAGAGTATGAGTCTCCGTTTTTGTCTTTGATGTCCAGCAATACGCTTTTCACGGTGTTAATAGCAGATGCCAATCCAGAAGCAGACAAGTCTTCTCTGTACAATGCTTCAGATCCAACAGTGAATACCTTTACAGTGTCCTTGGAAATGTTAGGCAAATAGTCCTTCAAAGCCTGTTGTTCAGCTTGGAAGTGAGCATCGTCAGTTGGCCAAATACCAAAGATAACTTGAAAGCCAGCTTCCTCAGCAGCTGGGCCCAAAACCTGCAAAGTGTTGCAGTCCGAAACAGCGTAAGTCTTGACAATATTGGTATAGCCCTTCAACTTCTCAAAGTCGGTAGCATAGTCAGATGCGGACTTACAGTTACCTTGTTCGTTCTTAACGCCCAAGTTAAATCCTAGCTGTAGAAGTTAGTAAACACGTTGGGAAAAAAATTTTAGACATCTGTTACGTTTGTGGACAGAGCGGATTTAGTATAACATACATCACCAATAGCGGTAACAGAAGTAATAGCAGTGGCAAGTGCACACAAAGATTTGAATTGCATTTTAGCGGATGTATTGAAAAAGAAGTGGGAAGGGGGCGTTTTTCAGTGCTTTCGTGGTTGTGAGTCGGGGAAGCTATTTTTGGACGCTCACGTGATTTTTATGCAGTTCCACTTTCAGCCTGTGTGTTACTCGATTCAGAATCTACGACTAAGAACAACACCCAAACTGAGCAAAAAGACCATATATAAAAAGGCCTGGATTCGAAAAAGCCGCTCATTTGTTATTCTTGATATATTTTGAAGCGCAAAGGTCAGCTACTCATGAGTGAAGTTTGAGCTTCACTTTGCGTTCTGTTTTGATTTTGAGAGTAAACAAATGTTTATGTACAGTATACTTCTGGTTTACATTCAATCTTCTTCGAAACTGTTTTTCTATTCGTTTTTTCTCACTGCATATTGAATGTCCCGAATTATTATGGCATCGAAGAATGAAAGAAGACTCTAACTGCAATAGCTATTGGGAAAGTTGAAAAAATCAGGTTTCTGCATATAATTGGTCTAGACCGCACCCATTGTTGTTCTCAAGATAATAATTTGGTTAAACAAACTAGCGCTGCATCTTCAATTCTGAGGCCAGCGCGCACAGCTAATTCACTGTCGAACATTTCTGTCGCATTATCGACGCCCTCAATGCTATCCCGTGCGAAAGAATATTCCAAATCACGCAAGTTTCCGACTATAATGAGAACTTGGCCACTGGAAATCTCGCCTGCTTTTGGCAAATGGGATGAGGAATCATCGGAAAAAAAATTGTCAGCATTCACGAATATCGATTCCGTGTAGCCCTCCGGAAAACTCAGTTCAGTAAAAATCGAGCTGAAACTTTGAGCTAGCCTCACATGGTAGCCAAAAGAAGCCTTACATCCGGTAACACCGTACGCGATCTGGGGACTCACGACTTTCTTATTTTTGACATCGACAGTTACTCTCACATTGACCGGAACTTCCAGGCCCAGTAGTTCCAATGGAGTAGACTCTCCAATATTGACATACTTTGTCACCTTTAATTTCTTAACAGCGCTAACTTTTTTATTCTTCTTTTGTATTTTTGGCGTATGCTTGGCGATAGTTAGTCCTTCCTTGAAGTCTCTTCCTACACCATTGTTGTTCATGAATGGCAAAGTGCTGAGTTTGGGAAGCTTTTCTGCGTACTTAAACTTTTCGACGTATTTGCGAAAGACAGACTTCACGAGATATTTCGGAGTAACGAAATACTGCAATAGAGTAGCAAACAAAAGGGAATTGTTCCCAAGCAGTTCACTTAACGATGCGGTTGCTTGTGATTTTTCACTAGCATGGTCTTCTTTGACATCATCTTGGGCGCTGTTGAATTTAATCTTTCTGTTTCCAGCATCACCTTGTAGTTTGACCTCCCGCAAGCTTTCGACTTCACTTTTCTTGTTTCTCTCCTCGATCGAGGGAATATCTAGGACGACAATCTCAGATACGTTGTATACTGAAGCTGCCTTTGCAATTTGATATGCAATATTGGTAACCTGTTCTAAATTTTTCGCATTAGAGCTAGAAATGATAGTGGAAGGTATACACAAGGAAACTTCTGCACCATCCATCTTCTTGTCAGCCTCCCTAGTAGCTTTGGAAGAAGCGTCAGCTTTTGATCTGGCCATCTTGAATGTGAGAGTTCGTTAACTGCTTCAAAAAATGAGATGCAATCCATCGCATTTCTTCGCACGTGACTCCACAGCTGATGCCAATGCAAGCTAATGTCGACTACTCGCCCGTAGGGTGCTGCATTGAGGTGGATCTTATGTACGTTTATCGTCAGAAATGACATAGATATAGCAGAGCGATTCAATATTTTATGTTCATACAAGATAACTAAATAAGTTGCAAATAACTGATCTTATAATTGAGGGGTATCTTGCAAGTAACGCTTTGAATTCGATGATATTAAGCATCTGATTCTGCTCCTGCATCCTCGTTTTCGGTGTTCTCATCCAAGGCCTCCAACTTTGCAATTTCAATCTTCGCTTTCTCAATGTTGGTTTTTGTTTGTTCCTCTTGCTTTGATTGCAAAGCTGTCAAGGTCTCTCTCAAGATCGACACTGTATTTGGAACATCATCACTCTTAGTTGGTAATGAGATCGACAAATCACTCAAGGAAGCGATAATGTCGGTGTCGACAGTAAAATTCTTATTCTTTTGAACCCTCTTCTTGTTTTTCTTCGACTTCGATCCTTCAAAAAACGATTGCGGTTCTTTCTTAATAATGATGACATCAGCCGGGACTTCAACTTGTCTAATACTATTTTTGGTCTCAAAAGTAGCTTTGGTAGCATTTGCGACAGTATTGTTTGAAGGCTTGACGTAAGATGGATCGAAATAAGCCAATAGGGTGTGGATTTCGTTGATCTCCTTCGTGAAAGCGGGAATGGATGCCTCAGCTAACCTCTTCTCAGCAACTTCTTTCCTCTTGGTCTTACGAATAGTTTCCTGTTCAAGCTTCTCTTCCTCTTCTCTCCTCTTCTGCTCATCTGCCAAAGCTTTTTTGAATTTGGTGTACTCTTCTCTAAAGCCAGATCTGAGTTTGTTGATTTCCTCGAACTTCTCTCTTCTCAATTTGTCGTTCGAGTTTCTTTTATCGTACAACTCGTTCTTCTTGGCGCTAACCGACTTGTTAGAATCGAAGATCTCGTTCAACTCTTGCTGAATTTTTTGATATTCTTGGTTGATATCCTTGTCCCCAATAGCGTTCAACTTTTTCTTCAAATCGGTGATTTTGGCTTTGTCGCTGTCGATCAATGCTTGTTGTTTCTCAACTTCACCGTAGTCCTTACGTGTCTTTCGCAAATGCGACATCTCCTTCACGTGTCTTCTTTCATCTGCCAAAATCACATTACCGCTGCCAACTAAAGTTTCCAAGTGGTCAATCCTTGCGTCGATTTCTGCAATTGACTTGAAGGAGTTTTTGGCAGTCAACTTTTGAATTTCATTAATCTTTCTCTTCATGTTGGCGTCAACATTTCTGATTTGCTCTTGAATAGCGTCCCTCTCAGACTTCCACCCCTTTTGTTTCGACTGAATCTCTTTAGACTTGGCAAGCAAAGAATTCTTCCTCTCGTTAGTTTTCAGATCAAGACCGGAGTTCTGAATCTGAGAATTGATCTCGGCATTAGCTGCCTCCAAGCTTTTGATTTCAGCTTGTAATGCCTCGACCTTGCCTTTCATAGCCTTATCATCAGGGCCTTTGATGAAGCGTCTTTCGCGTTGAGAAGTTGACATGGTGGAAGTTCTTTGAAGTTCTTTTTCAGTTTTCGGGCGCAGGTGAGAAACTAACACGACTACGAAATTCGACGATGGACGTGTGTTGTTCAAAATATTAGAGTTGCGATGCCTAATTGATTCGTGAGATTGTCCCGCAAATAGATCTATTGAATAGATACATGGCTTATTTAACACGGCCTCTGCGGCCCATCATAATCGAAAAAAAATGAAGCTTTTTCTTTTCTATTCTGTTTGTATTCAAGGGATAAACGTGGCAAATCTAGTCAGCTCGTACTTTCATGTGATGTTTATATAATTTTGAGTACGAAACAAGTAAGCACCAAAAACACTTCATTATAAAAAATCGGTATCATGCAACAATAAGTCAATTTGAGTAAGCCTTTTCTCCAGCCATGAACATATTCTAGAGCAATGATTTACTCACAAAATATTATGGTACCTTAAACAGGCTGTCTTCGTGAAGATATATTATATTAGGTCGGTTCCTGCACATTACCCGAGAAAGTAAATAGAAAAAACTCTGTATGCTAATCTTCAGAAGCGACAAACAATGACTCAGTACGCTGAATTAGTTAAGGGCTTAAGCGAATCTCAAATCTTGTCAAAATGGAAGGGGATTGTACCAATGAAAAACATCACGGGTATACCCACATCCGCCGGTAGTTTTTCATCATCTGAAAAGGTATTCGAGGGTCATGATGAGGAACAAATTAAGTTAATGGAGGAGTTATGCATAGTATTGGACTACAACGATAAGCCGATTGGAGCAGGAACAAAGAAGTTATGCCACTTGATGGAAAACATCAACGCCGGTTTATTGCACAGAGCATTCTCTGTGTTTCTTTTCAACGAGGAAGGTAAGTTATTGTTGCAGCAAAGAGCATCTGAAAAGATCACTTTTCCTGATATGTGGACCAACACGTGCTGCTCACATCCTCTTTGTGTTAGCTCAGAGCTAGGACTAGGTTCGACTGAGGGCAACGATGATCAAAATGATTTGAAAACAGCTGTTTCGGGTGCTAAAGTCGCAGCCAGAAGGAAGTTGTTTCACGAGCTCGGGATCCCTGAGACGGACTGTCCATTGGAAAACTTCAGCTATTTAACAAGAATTCACTATAGGTCTGCTAGTGGGGACGAATCGTCAGAGTGGGGAGAACATGAGATTGATTATATATTAATCTTGAGGACGAAAAACAACATTACGGTGGAGGCAAACCCCAACGAAGTGAAAAGTCAAAAATTTGTCGGTGAAAAAGAATTGAAAGAAATGTTCAAAGACGATAATCTCGTGTTCACTCCTTGGTTCAAATTGATTTGTGAGACATTTTTGTTCACATGGTGGGGCAATTTAGACAAACTTGAAAAATATCAAGATGAAGAGATACATAGGTTGCTCTAACAAGTATAGGGAACCAAAATCTAGATAGCCAAAATCAAGTGTTAATTTTGCTCGAGTCACCACGACTTAGCATTTTGTAGAATTTGAGGAGTCAACATCCTGCATATTATTTAGCTCACGAGATCCGCTGACATCTGTAACGAGTCAGCTCATTTTGCAAAATCAATACAAACCACATTTTGTGTCCCAACATGCTTACCTGGGGTAGAAGTTACCAGGCATGTACCAAATATGCAAGGTCTCTAGCTACTTCTGAAATCTCCATCAAGCCAAGAAGAAAAAGAACATTGTTCAGCGATGAGTTGAACAAAGGCCCTTCATTCGGTGATTTTGTTAGTGGAAAAGCGTCTAATATGACGATAGATCCACTTGAGTCTGCTAGAGAAGACCCGCAGCAAAGACTTCCAAAGTGGCTCAAAGTTCCAATTCCCAAGGGCCAGTCATTTCATAATGTTAAGAAAGATGTCAGAGAGCTAAAGCTTGCCACGGTTTGCGAGGAAGCTAAGTGCCCAAATATCGGTGAATGCTGGGGAGGGAAAAAGTCAGAGGCTACAGCTACAATCATGTTGATGGGCGATACTTGCACAAGAGGTTGCAGATTTTGCTCAGTCAAAACAAATAGAAATCCCGCCAAACCGGACCCAATGGAGCCCGAGAATACCGCGGAGGCTGTCCTGAGATGGGGCTTGGGTTATGTCGTCTTGACAACAGTCGACAGAGATGACTTGGTAGATGGAGGAGCGCTGCACTTGTCTGAAACTGTAAAAAAGATCAAATCGAAGGCTCCTCAAATACTCGTCGAAGTTTTGGGAGGTGATTTTAGGGGTGATTTGAACAGTTGTGAAACTTTAGCATCTTCTGGATTAGACGTGTACGCTCACAACTTGGAAACAGTTGAAGCTTTAACACCTCATATTAGAGATCGCAGAGCAACCTATCGCCAGTCGCTCTCCATCCTCCAAAAAGCGAAGCAAACTAAACCGAGTCTTGTTACCAAGACATCCCTAATGCTAGGCTTTGGAGAAACAGATGAGCAAATTTTACAGACTCTTACAGACCTCCGTGAAATAAAATGTGATGTTGTCACGTTTGGGCAGTATATGAGACCAACTAAGCGTCACATGAAAGTCGTTGAGTACGTGAAGCCTGAAAAGTTTGATTATTGGAGAGACAAAGCCTTAGAGATGGGATTTTTGTACGTGGCTAGCGGCCCATTAGTGAGATCGTCCTACAAAGCTGGAGAGGCTTTTATCGAGAATGTTTTACGCAAGAGGAGGCACAACGTTGGCGAGTCTGAGAGAACCTTCTAGTTTCGAAGATATACATGAACAATGTAAAACCTAACTGCACAAAATCTAAATAAATTGTTCAAATAGATATGACAAAAAACCATCAAGTTCTGTATCGTCAAAGGACTGATCATTCATGGTTTTGCAGTTGTTTTGGTTTCCCACTCATATATATTGCCCACTTCTTGATTTGTTTGCGCAGCCTTTTGAAGATTTATTGATCTTTTCGAGCTTCCATGAATCGCGCCAGGAAACCATTACTGCTCTGAATTGCCGCCAGTGCCTCCAAGGATCATGTCCAAATTTAACGATGTTAAGTACGAAGATGACAGTGAAGAGTCATTGATATCCCAATTTGAGACGACCCTAACTATACGCCCGACACTGGATATTCCAGAGGATCAAGACTTATCAATCGATCATACTACCTTTATCCACGGATCAACTCTTGAAGCGTTCACCAAAGATGAGTCTATTGTTGATATAGAGGAGTTAGAAGAAGAGGAGCGATTGAGAGAGCAGATTCCAAATTTCAGAGCAAAGCGGCAGCATAGGCTTATCCCCGAGAAGTCTACGAAACTAAAAAGAGAGTCCGAGCCAGAGAAAACCCTACCCCCTTCATCACAACTAAGAGAACCTAAATTGGATCTGTCCTTGAAACGTGCGCTAGAGGCCTCTCAACTAGTTGACTTGGACTTAATTCGATTCAAAAAAACCTTCAATGAATTTTTAATCGCTAATCCTCAAATTGAAAAGGAAAGTCCACGCTTTAGGCAAGATGCTGACAAAACTTTAATTCTTTTATCACCTTATTCCCCTGAGCATGCTTTCGGGCGAAAGTGGGTAACCAAAGCTTATTTGTCGACGATTTTCGAAAGACCTCAACGTTTACTTGCATCAAGCATTGGGATTTCAGCTGCCCTCACTATGTTTCCCTTCTATTATGATATAAAGGCTTCGACCGAGAAAAGATCTTTATTTTCCGATCATGTTCGTAAGGTCCACGGGAAATCTTGGCCGAAGCAATTGTTCGAATTGTGCTTGAAATCGCACGACAAGTTGAAAAACGATGAGCTTGAAATTCCTGAAGATTGGAATGAAGGCGATATTTATTTGACGCCCAAGACTATCAGCGCACTAGAGGGTGTTCTTGGAACCATAGAAACGGCAATCGACTCACTTTATGGCTCTGCTAAAGAGGAGGAAAACCGCAAACTTGCATTCGTCGTCATACGCCCACCAGGTCACCACTCGCATGCATGCCTACCAAGCGGGTTTTGTATGCTCAACAATGCGCAGATAGGGATTGAGTATGCATTTTCCCAATATGGTGTTTCTCATTGTGCTATCTTAGATATTGATCTTCACCATGGCGATGGATCTCAAGACATCTGTTGGGAAAGGGCTGGTTTTACCGGTGATTACGGAAAGCCAGACGAAGAGTTTCCTGACAAAGACACGAATCCGAGAAACGAGTTCGGAAAAAAGTTTGCTACATATCCCAAGGTGGGCTATTTTTCTCTCCATGATATCAAGTCATACCCTACTGAATTGGGTTACGCCACCAAAGAGAATATTAAGAATGCCTCGACTTGCATTATGGATCATGATTTGAATTTGTGGAATGTGCATTTACAGGAATGGTCAACTGAAGAGGAGTTTTACAAACATTATCAAACAAAGTATGTCGCAATATTGAACCGGGCTAATCAGTTTCTCAACCACGCAAAGAAACAACACGAGCAGTTGCAATTAAATTACATCTCTGAGCTCGCAAAATTTCAGAAATTTAAGCTAAAACCTCATCTTTACAAACATCCTATTGAAGAGCCATCTCCGCCACCGCCCTTCAAACCATTGATTCTCATATCTGCTGGATTTGATGCATCTGAATATGAAAACCCTCAGATGCAGCGGCATGGGATAAATGTCCCAACCTCATTCTACGCTACTTTTACCAAAGATGTGGTGAAGCTTGCCCGAATACATACGAATGGAAAGGTTGTTAGCTTTTTAGAGGGGGGCTACTCGGACGGAGCCTTAATATCCGGAATATTTTCTCACTTGATCGGGTTGACGAACGATAGCGCCGAAGGCACCGATGACGCATTGTTATGGAACGAAACCTGGGGGACTGAACAAGTTGTGAAGGAGCTCTCCAAGGGCTGCAAGAACACCTGGACATCTTATAAAAATCCTCGCACTGAAATAACAGTTTGGGCGAATGAAGTCATTAAGATGGGACGTGCAATGATGCCCAATGCTGTTTTACCTACCAATTACGTTTATAATTACTCAGAGGATCAAACCGGCATAAAGGAAGTCCCAGGAAAGAAAATGCTTAGAGACATCTTACAGACGAATGAGTTCAAACTCAAAGACGCTGGAAGAAGTCCCGCTAAGGATCCCGAGGACGGTCGGAGAGTTATGCGCCATACAAGATCTTACTTCAAGAAAAATGTTCATTGATAACATACACTGCCTTAGGGAATTTAAAATACCTGCACACCAAATGTAAGACTCGAAATTATCGCGTGCCGCGCGTGAGGCCACAGATGTTCTGCCGTCGCTCCTTGTCACATCAAAATCAATAGAGTTGAAGAGTCTCGACTTGGAGACCAACAAAAGTATTTCTTGTGCCACCAGAAATATCCTAGAGTTGAGCATTCGAATCTTTGAGCTCAAGCACTTTTATAGTGGTAGTCTGTTATAAAATGAAGGAGGATTCGTCCTTGAACAATGATGGTGAGATAAAGCAGGAATTTCGTTCCCGAAAACAAAGACTCATGGGAAACTTTCCACCTTCTCATCCAGATTTTGATAAGTCCAGGTTCACTAGCGACGAATTTGTTGAATTATTGCTATTCGAAAACAGGGAGTTGCAAAGCACACTAGCCGCGAGAGAACTAAAGCTCAAAAACCTCGAAGAAATCATAAGCATCAAAGGGATTGATATACTGGAGCAAATAGCGAGAAAAAGTTTCTCAAATGGCGAATTTGTCAGGGATGAAGTGCCTCAAAGGTCTGCTAGACGAAGAAATGAACCCAGTCAAATTATTTCTGATACGGAAGGTATAGACCTGACCGGAAGAAGGCAAGATAAGAGGCATAGCGAGACCTCAATCACTTCAAATGGACCTATTGATATCAGCGACGGAGTGCCGATTTCATCCAAGTTCAAGCCCGAACTTGCTGCATGTGCCGCCCTTCTGTTGTCGCCAGAAAAGCGGTCACCGAAAGGTGCTCATACTAATTCGAGTAGTGCCATGCTATCTCCGGTGGTAAATCTAGAAAATGAGGTACCCAAAATATCTCTGAAAGATAATACAGCTCAAAAGAACCCAAACCCCCTATCGCCAAGGTATGGCGACTTCAGCGACGATAACAGCTTGATGCACAAGGCAAAGCAAGATTCAGTATCTGCTGACAACTCTCAAAAGTCTAGGAGGAAGTTGCTGCTAGCTCTGAGGCATAACCAGCAAGAACCTGAACCTGTAAGGGAAGCATCCTACACCCTTGCGAGCATGAACTCTGAACTATTGAGCAAACTGAACTCGCACCAGGAAACACTGAACGGGCTGGGCACGGCTCATGTGCCACATAAAGAGCAGAAATTTGATAACAATGCTCCTAGAACCCCCGATGAAGAGCAACCCCTCCAGGAGAAACTGTCGGCAACTGGTGTGTCACATTCCAACGATATCCGGCCCTGTTTCGATTCGCCGAATACAGCTTCTTCTTTAGCGTGCACACCAAACACAAAGGGTAAAGGAGTGCTCTTCAATAATTACCAGGGGTCAATGGACTCATTGACCACGTCACTGAAGTTATCAGTCCAATCACCTGGGTCCAGCTTTAATATCTTGAGCACTTTTGTCGATGATGATGAAGATATACCATTGTTCATACAACCCGAAGATTTGAAAACAGCCAGGATAGTGGTAGTGAGTACAATCAGCGTGAATGCGAAAAAGTCTGACAACCCCAACTGCACATTCAGCATCAATGATCGAGAGTCCAGGAAAGAAATGTGGAGAGTGAGAAAGTCCTACAATGAAATAATGGCATTTGACAGTGAGATAAGACCCGTTGTCGAGTTTTTTGGCTTACCTCCATTACCAGATAAAACAACTTTAAATGCGACAACCCCAACAAAAGTTGATTCTCGGATGAAGGCGCTCCAAGATTATTTTGATACAATATTTGCAATGCCTCATCTTCCTCAAATGGTTTTGTATCGAATTTGCAGGTATATATCTTTAGGTTTTGTCAGTCCTTTAGATGATTTCAAATCTGGTGCAAAAAAAGAGGGGTTTTTAATCCGTCGATACAAAGGCTTGGGAACGACCTGGAAGATTAGATGGTGCCTGATAGATGGCCCTGCTCTCGAGATTTATGACCTGCCGGGTGGGTCTTTGATCGAGCAAATAAAGCTAGCGGGATCGCAAATTGGAAGACAGTCCTCTGATGTTGTTGCGGAAGAGAGGGGGTATAGACACGCTTTTCTAATTTTGGAAAGTTCTAAGAGTCTGAAACTTTCGGGTTCATATCCTAAGCACTTCTTTTGCGCAGAATCAGACCTTGAGAGGGATGAATGGATCTCGGCCATGGTAGAGTTCACGGAGAATGACCCGCTTATCAATAATGAAAATAGTGTGTCGTCTCCTATGGAGTCTGCAATGGAGGCAGGTTCAGCCAAAGCTGAAATGATTGCTGATCAAGACAGTACACTTTCGACGGGTCGGAATGTCAAGCATTTATCCTCTGCATCTTCTGTTCCTAGCGAGGATTTCCAGCAACTCCCTCTACAAGAAGAGCCATATTCAAAAGAGGGAAAAATGACAAAAATGAGGAATCTTTTTCCGTTCAGGAACAAAGCAAGTCACATCGAGGGCAACGTGAGTCACGAAAACCCATCAATTAATTCCAATCAGACTTCACCCGAACATAACATGCAAACTTACTTGGATCAAATGAATCTTTCTGATGAGCAAGCTAAAGCTGTTTTTGGTAGGGACCTCAAGGTTGCTTTCGAGCTATCGAACCATAATTACAAAGGCCTTGAAATTCCGAGTGTATGCTTTCGCTGCCTCGATTTTCTCACGAAAAGTGGAGCAATTTACGAGGAAGGCATCTTTAGATTGAGTGGCTCTGCTTCAACGATACGGCAATTGAAGGAAAAATTTAACCAAAACTTTGATGTCGATTTATTTGAATCATCATTGCGACCCGATATACACACAGTCTCCGGATTATTAAAAACTTACTTGAGGGAGCTACCGCATCCAATTTTTGGATCTGAAACTTATTATGAATTACAAAGACTCGTGACAGAGAGCAGTGATAATGCTCCAAAATCTCAATTGAGTTTAATGATACGAGACTTATTGCAAAGCTCGAGCTCTATGGATAGAGTAAGTTACAATACTTGCATTGCTATTTTCGGGTTCTTGCGGTTAGTGATATCGCAGAGCGCCATGAATAGAATGTCATTGAAAAATGTTTGCATTGTTTTTGTGCCAACTCTTAATGTCTCTGTGGAAGTTCTCAGCCTTTGCTTAGTGGATTTTGATTGCATCTTTGGGAACTCGCCGCCAACGAGTGATTCGGATCGAGAAGTCCTAGATTTACAGATTCCTACTTTTTAAATAAATGTATTTTTCTTTGTTTAAACACTACTTTCACACGCTCTACCACTCGCTTTCACCGGTAGCCCTTTGAAAGACATAATCTCTTCCGTCAATGTTAGCAACACCTTCTTTAAGATTACACTTCCACTTATTTTTGACCCTTTGAACTTTGTCATACAAACAAAGCATGATTTGGCCCTCCTGATCGGCGTCATCATCATCAGATTTCTCGGAGTCCAAGTCATCATCGAGATCAGAGTTGATGTCATCTGAATCATTGAAAATATCGTCATCATCATCATCGAGTAAATCTGATCCATCAACTTGAGCCTTCAATTTTCTCTTCAAATTGTTCAAAGTTTCCTGCGTCGTTTTATTATTAAGCTGAAGACTTAGCTCAAATAACCCATCTGACTGATTTAATTTTGGAAGCATTAAACCACTGTCATCAAACTCTTGTTTCACAGAAGGAAGCTCAATTCCCATGCTATAACCTCCATTGGCATTATTACCCATATCAGTATCATGGAGAGATGGATTTGTCTGATAGGAATTTAGATTTGGTAGGCCTAATCCGGCATTGAGTTGTAGAGCTTCATTTTTTACGGGCACCCCTCTAACAGATTGATGTATATGATTGTTGAACTCGTTTTCTTCGTCCCATGAAAATGTGCATACTTTTGACTGGCTGAGCTTTTCACACCAAAGCCTTTTCAAGTCCTGGAGCGTCGATTCATCAATCCCGCTATCTTCGAAGTCTTGTCTCGAGTCAGAGATGACCTCTTCGATTACTGCCTCGTATAATTTCCCTGCCTCGTAGTTTGACATTTTTCAAGTGATTGTTAAATCTTAATAATTCTCTTCCTAAATGATGTTTGAGATTAAGAGACTAGTACAAGTATATTAAGCTTGGTGGCAAATTGCAAGTGATTTAACTTCAAGATTGTCCGTAATCTAGGAATGCATTAATTTATTTCATCAGTGACTTGTCGCACTTGAGTGCAAATCAGTATATGCAGGTTTATACCTCCCCAAGACCGATACTGTCGGTGCCAACCTTATCATTTTTTTCGAGGACGCCTAATAGGTAAGTCTTTTCTTTCACTTCGGCTTGCAATTGGCTCTGCAAACTCTCCACGAGTCGCTCATTCCGCTTTAGTTCCTCTCCTTTTTCTTCAAGTTTGCTCTCATACTTTAGTTTCAATTGGGTTACCTTTGCCTCGTGTTTCTTTGAGTACTGATGATACAATTGCTCTGCCACCTCTTGTATCCTTTGATCGGTCCTTTCCTGCGCTAGAGATATTTGCCTCTTAAGTTTAGAAATTTTTCCATCCGACTCGCGCGATGATAATTCTGCATCTTTATCAAGACTGAGCAATTGAGCCTTCTGATCTGAAATCAAATTTTTTTGCTCAGAAACTTGCAGGACCAACTCTGTTAATTTTCTTGTGTCCCCGCTGATTATTTTGTCTTTTTCGTCATTTTGTGCCTCTAGGTCAATAATCCTTTGCCGTGAATCTGCGAGACTTTGCTCGTTAGCCTGGATTTGTGCATTTAATTCGCGTTCAGAGGCATAAAGACTCTCGAGTTGCCGGTTCTGATTCGATAATAGATCTTTCATTTGATTTTCTTTGACTTGAAGCTCGTGAATTTTTTCAGACTTCAATGCAATATCACTCTCCATTCTTCTATGTTCAGTTTCAAAATTGAGCATGTCTTCATGAAGTATCTCAGCTTCTTTAGTCAAGCTGCCAAACTTTTCCCTTAGACAATGCAAAGACGCATCCTTTTCTCTGGCTTGCGATTCGAGCCACTTAATTTGTGATTTGAAATCAACGATCTCCTCTTTAAGTGCGAGATGTGACGATAATGCCAGGTTTTTTTCCATCTCTATACCGTCTATTTTCGACTCGAGATCTTCTTTCTCCCCCTTCAAGTGTATGATGTTGGCTTCCATTTTAATGAATTCCTTTTCCAAATAGGCTACTCTCAGGTTGGCCTCCACTAATTTCATCTTCGTCTCTTCTAATTTTTGACTGTGAAGGCTGCAGGCCTGGTTATCTTGCGCAATTCTACTCTCAAACATTTCTCTCATCTCAATCATCAGCGCCTCAACACTTTCAAGTGATTCTGCTTTCTGCTTCAACATTTCTTGAAAGCGTTTTAAGTCAATCAGATATTGATCCAATTGGAAGTGAAGCGCCTTCTCTCGAACCTTGAGATGATTTAATTCATTCAGCTTTTTGATAAGGGTTTCTTGCTCAAGAATATGACGACTCTCCAAATTTGTTATTTTCTTGGCTTGCTCGATTAACTCTGTGTTTTTTCCAGAAATCACAGACTCTAAATCCTGTATTCTGATAAGTTGATCCGCTTGGATTTGCTCGAATTGCAGCAGGGTAAAAATGAGCTTCGAATTTTGCAATTGCGAGTCATTAGAGTCTGAGCCTTGAGGGCTTCTTTGCCCTGTTTGTGAAAACGCCATAGAGTTGTTATTATTGTCGCAACCAGTGGAGCCTGCAGAATTGCACTGTTGAATATCATTGCTCACGGAATAAGGTTTGGATGTTTGAATGGTACTCGAATCATCTCTTATAAAAGACTTGTTCATGGCATCATTCGGCTCGCCTCCCATGTAATTCCTTCTCGACTCTTCTGCAGCGGCATTTTGTCCGTCTAAATCATACATTGTAACGTTAGATTCGTTACCCTTCGCAAACGTCGCTTGGCTATATAGATGTCTCTCAAGCTCAGCGAACTCCTGGCCAAGAAAATTCTGACCTAAACCTTCTGCAAAGCCCTTCGTCACGCGTGAAGGGTGATTTTTGCGAGGAGATGTCAAGGAAGTGATTTTTTGTATTCTAGACGGAGTTTTTAAAGCAGCAGCAGACAGGATAGTATTTCTTCTAGACGTAGTCATGTTCTTTGGGGAATGATTCGCCCTAAAACCGGTTCTATCTTGCAAGCGTAATTCTGGCAGGAAGTGTCGTTGCTCGAGCTCTTTCTCTGAATGGGTGTTCAAGTCCGATCGGCCACTGTTTCGCATATTGTGAAACTTAATAGGCGATAGTCTCTCATCTTGGGAGAGCTCTGTTTCATTGAATGGTCTCATGAACAGGCGCGTTATTTTGCTACCTAAACAACTTTCATCTTACGGAACGCACTCGCGTCTATGAGAAAGCGCGTCTTGGGTACATATACAGGCATAAGCATAATGAAAAAAATTTGATGTTAACGTTTCGTGTTCTAAATCTAAGCCTCAGTCATCACAAAAAAAACAATTGATCATCAGAGGCAGATCCATTGTCTCAAGTTTCGTGAGTGCATAGCACCAGTATTCCTTAAACCCTGAAACGCAGTATGCACCTTTCTACAAGGCATAGAGCAAATTTCTTTTCTGATTGCCAGAAATGTCTGCAGTCCCATTCACATAGGACGTGAAAGACGGAGCAATAGTTGAAACGCTCAATGTAGTCAAAGATGTCTGCTCGACAGTAACTGAAACCCATTGTGTTAAAGTCGTCGTGGCGTCATTGTTAGTAAACTCGGCTGTAACGGGAACCAGCGAGGTAAGAGTTTTGACAATAGTGGAGACACTTGCATGCTCAGAAGAAGTTGCAGCTGCGGTTACTGTTACTGTAACCGTAGACGCCTCACAAGCCTCATACTTATCGGCCAACAGTGCGGGCACCTCGGTTGCGACGCCGTCATCTTTGGTGACCGTGATAACGCTCGTGATAGTCGAGGTGACAGTTCCTTCGGTTGAAATAGGAGCCAGAGAATCTTTGGTTCCTGTTTGTTTGGGGTAATGAGTAGAAACTGGAGTCACAAACGTTTGACCACTCACAGTAGTGGTTACGTATTTAGTGTAAGTTACGTCTTCTTGGGATGCTTCCACTTTAGCTGCAGAGATTGCGCTGGTAGCAGTTTCAGCCAAAGTGACGGTGCTAGAGGCTAACGTGATAGTGACGTATACATCGACAGTGACTGTAGGTTCTGGAGACTCCAAAGACGACACTGCCACAGTATCGTTGTCAAATCTCTTGAAAGGGACAGCGCTGACGACTGAAGCTATCGCCAACAAAGAAGCGAATGGGAAAATCATGAATGGCGGAGGAGACGAGATTTAATAAAGGAGTGGACGCGATTAGATGTCGCAAGTTTGAGTTGAAATTTTCAGAAGACTACTGTTAAGACCACGGCCAATGTGTTACATATATTTATATGTGCACCTTGACGGGGCCATGCGTGTTTTACCTTGGCAGGATTGTTTACGCGAATTTGGTAAATATAAACAATGAACCCCTTTAATTCGCGCGTGAACGTTTCGTTGCAAAATGATGCACTGCCACCTTCATGCCTCATGACGCTTTGCTGGCAACAATTTCCCGACTTTCCACGAAGAAAGGGATTCTTGATATACAAACAAATAAGAAAGAATGGTCGGAAGCACTACAAAAGAAGATCTTTTCATCCAATTTCATTCTCAGGACCAATGCTCTCATATCATTATAATGCACCCCTTTACTTGGCGCTAGGCTATATACATATATGCAGAACTCAAAATTTTTCTTGAGAAATACAGAGGTTAACAGAAAATCAGATATCACGAATGATTGAAATCCCAGATAATTCTGCCTTTGCTTACCACAAAAAGCTAAAGGTTACAATTCAAAAACTCCTTGACCAAAGTGTGCCTTACGTCGTTCCTCGTTGGGTAGCTTTTGCAACTTTATTATCCCTATTTTTAATCAGAATCTTGATCGTGCATGGTTGGTACATCATTTGTTACACTTTGGCCATCAACTTGTTAAGTTTGCTACTCTCATTCTTGACACCAAAATTTGATCCTTCTTTGGAACAAGAACTGAAAGCTTCGTCACTCGAAGAGGGTGCAGATGACCAAGACCAACTGGATGATGAATTCCGTCCATTTATAAGAAAACTCCCCGAATTCAAATTCTGGCTTTTAGGAACTTCAGCTACGTTGTTATCTCTTATACTCTCTTTTTTTACCATCTTCGATATCCCGGTTTTTTGGCCCATACTCGTCATGTACTTCGTGTTATTGTTTGCTATGACAATGCGGAGGCAAATTCAACATATGATAAAATACAAGTATTTGCCATTTGACTTGGGTAAAGCAAAATACGGGCGTTAAAGAAATGAAATGATCAACTATGCACGTGCCTTTCATCGAAGGTGTGCTTTAGTTAGAGATTTGAAGACTTGATTTCAGAAATCTCAAGATTCAAAGCAAACATATCTAACTTCTGTTAAAGAAGTGTAATCCGGTCACCTGTATCCATTATCTTAAACAGTCGGGTCTCGCAGTAAATCATCGCCTTTTTATATAGCACGTATACTTAACTGGGTCCAATTAATTCTAACAGCTACCACATGAAGCAATGAAAATTCATATTGTAGAATTCTTGATGCAAAACTTCTATTTCCGACTCAAAACAAATTTCAGTCAGATCTGCTGAAGGCTAATACCAGCAGCTATGCCTTCATCAACATATACATCACACATACAGAAACCTCCCTGAAGGCAACCAACAAAAGAAGTTTAATCTCACATAATTGGATAGAAAACCATGTATGACGTTGGATAGAATAAGTATGATTTTTTGAGTATATACCTCATACGACATACTCAGCATGATTGGAGTATCGTAAACACAGGCCAGGATTATATCTCTATATTTTAACACTCAAGTTCCAAATTTTTTTGAATATTAAAGTGCCAGAAACACTACCATATAGAATACAACTATGGTCACTTTTAGTAGAGAAGTAAAGTTCTCAGCGCATAAGTGACACACACGACATATCACAATATACTAACTGAGTAGAAACTCAAATCAAACTTCACAAAGCTACACAATAGGAGTTATCGATATTAATCTGTAATTACTCCAACAAAGTTACCTGAAATCCTAAACTTGACTCAAAGTACAATAGGATTCTGTGATTGTGATTAATCAGGTCAGATTCCAAGTCTTTTACTAATTACTGCCAAAAACTAGAAGTCCGTGGTGCGTTTCAGTGGTAGGGTCCTCTCAACAAGAGCAAGGCTTGGATGCACTGCTTGTCCTTTGCTCTCTGCTTATTTCAACAGATTGACGCCAAGCATTCCCAAAGGCTTCCGGTCCTTTGGTGTAAGCTTGAACGTCATCAATTCCGTAGATGGGCCGATAAGCTAACTGGCGGGCAAACATTTCCCGAAATTCCATTTGGGAAAATCGTTTATCAGCCTCCGGAAACTTTATTTGGGGCTTAGAGATCAGCTAAATACGCAAGATACGCAACACGCTTAGAAGAAATACTATTGCTACTTTATACCCCAGTTTTAAAGGTACTTCGTAAATGTATATAAGCATACAATCTTAAGAGCACAAAGTTAGAAGTACGAGTATTTTCCTGAGGAAGAGGTTAATTAACAAACTTAATGCCAGACAGTAACGGAATATGAAGCTTCGCCACGAATTGCGGATGATTATTGAAGTAGCCACTCTTTGTAAGATTTGTCGTGCTTAATTTACACATTCAGGTAATTTAGTTCGAAGTTAAAATATACTGAAGAAAATTAGTAAGAAACAAGTTCACCTCAGCTACCGCATATCTTCAGCATTACAATTGGAGCAGGAGGCGGCTAAGTTGCAACAAGATAGCATTAGAGATATAATAATTATTGCGAATTCACATAAGTGATCCATAATGATGTTTTCTACGGAGTGTATTTCTTTAGACTCATTCTTGTTGTGGGTTTAAAAGTCATCCAGAAGAAATCAAACTGTCAAACGGACTATAATTGACTACATATAGCGAACTGTGTGTCAATTGGATCTAGAATGCAAGTCAGTTCAACTAACCTGATGCGTCCATGCTTTTTACCAATGTGTTTCTTCAGCAGAGATCTTGTTTAGCTTAGTTACTGTAAGGATAGGTTAGCGATTGGTATTTGTTGCACTCTGATTTTTAACTGGAGAACATGTGGAAAAATTCAAGGAGAATTAACCGACAGAATTAAAGCATACAAAGATGCTTTTTGGCCTATCAATATTTTGTTGAGGTGTCAACTTGCTAAGGCAATATCACTCTTATCTTTAAAGACCGCTCTATTAAAGTCAGCTGGGTTCACTTCTTGATTTGATGAAGAACGTCTCAATTAGTTTTCTGTTTTCTTTATAGCTTGGCGTTAGCTTCCTATGGACAGTAGGGGATTATAAGAATTAGGCTCCTACAATTGTTGAATTTTGTATGAGATTTTGACCTCAATACAATCGTAAAGCACATGGTATTCCACACTCAAGAATAAAAATAGTTATTGCTACATCTACTATGAGTCAATTAACTATAATGATGTTAGCTATAACTTTACTAAACTAAAGAATAGGTTATATTATATTCTATTTTATTCTTGTGTTTTAGCATTAGCTAGAAAACATAGACTTATAACAAAGAAACAAACTTTAAAAAAATAGTAATTTTTAACGTGTATCAAACCTTAGCTGCTTGCTTTACTACAATTTCATATATACATATCAATTTAAATGACAATCATCCTTTTCAAGAATGATATATACGATTAGTAATATATATTACAATGGACAATGAAGCAAATGAAGTAGTCAAGCTTGTTTCCGAAAAGGATGTGGATCAGTAGTAACAGAGAAGAGATCCTGCCCACTCTACAAAATTGATTTCTGATTTAGTTTATGTATATATTCATAATATGAGTGTAGAGCTAGTCAGTGTTTTACTTTTACGCCTGAGTGAATTTTGTTGTTTTTTTGGTATTTAGTGCAGAATTTTTAATGCAGTGTTTGTGAGTGTCTGGCAAATATCTGTATACGAAACTTCAGAAGATGATTCAAAAGGGAGTAGGTGTTTCTGCTACGTAGAGAGATTTTGGAGTAAATGAAGGACATATTGCAAAGCTGAAAAAGTTTTGCTTTTCTTGGCTTTACTGTGTTGTTTGCTTTAACTTACAGGCTAATAATATCTAGGTTTGTAACCAGCAGTCTCGAAAGATGTTGTATCTTTTATTTCAGTCAATTCTCTTCTTCCGACTCGTCATCACGATAGCCGTGTTTTCTTATCTCCGCTAACTTTTTGCGTGCCATTGATAAGGAGTTCTCGAGTTTTAAAATTTGAACTTGCTGTTCCATTTCTAATGTTTTCCCCTCATATGTTGTGAGCTGACTGAGGTCAAGAGAGCTTTCTTCATCGTCATTTGAAATCAACTGTTGCACTTGATTAGTTAATGCCCTGCAAGCATAATTCACTTTAGCTGAGGACTTCTCAAGGTTGTTTTGAGTTTCCGACACGAAATTGGCTTTGACTCTGGAAGCTGCAACAAGTTGAACTGTAGAAGCTGCCACCTCATTACTTGCAACAATCAATTGTTCATGGGAGTTTTTTTCTCTCAAAATTCCGTCGGAGGTACGAATCAAAATATTCGTTGCAGCTGCTACTGCTTTGGATGCACTGACCAAACCCTCTGTCCATCTGCTATTCTTTTTGTAGAATTCGACCCTCGTGCTGTCTCCTTTGTTGCGATTAACGATCTCGATTTGTGATTCAGTGGCAGAGGTGATTAATTCTGCTACAGCCTTTGTCACCGCTAATGCCGCCGATAAAATTGACTCATGAACCTGAATGTTGCCCCCTTCAGTAAGTTTCATCATAAGATTTTCGAGAAAGTCCGTAGCAGAGTTCACGGCATTCGCGGTTTCGCTCATTTCTTGTTCGATCGACTCGCCGTCTTTCTTTCGCTTGGCAGCAGGTTCATGTCTTGTAAGTGTGTCCACGAAATTTGAAACTCCCTGTAAGGCGTGCTGGAACAGAACATTGCAATCAATAACAAAATCAATCCTGTCGTCTTCAGTTTCAAGTTCATCCAAAGAATCTGATGTCAAGCTCAGAAAAAATGTCTCTGCCCCGCTTAAAACTTCATTTACGACATTCACGAGTGTTTCTTCTTGTTTGAACGACAAAGCCGGATTCAACCCTTTCATGTTAAGCATTAAATCATGAATTGAAGAAGTCAATTCAGAACTGGCAAGCACAATACTAGCATGAACTGCCTCGTCCGAATTTTCACTTCCATCAGCGATGAAATCGTTGAATGCTTGAGCAAAATCGGTTGCAGTGTTTGAGCACAACCCCGCAATAGAGAGCACATATTCAGGTGTTGCGCTAGAGTTACCTGCTTGCATTGGGGAAGTGAACTCGTATTTTGAGTCTTGAATTCTTCGCACGTTGTTTACCAATACCACATCAAGTAAATTGGTGAGCTGATTCGAGTGGGTGTCTCTTCTGGCAATCTCTAATTCTTGAAAAGCTCTTTCCAATGATTCGTGAGCTATTTCAAGATCTGTGTCTTTTTCTCGTAACTTATCTTGAAGGGCGGTAAATTCACCCCTCGATGAAAGTTCCTCGTTTTTTTGTGCTAATTCATGGGAAAGTCTGTCCACCTCCTCTCTGTGGCTTGTAATAATCGCATTCAAGTTCAGAAATTGTGATTGACTGTTATCTTTTGATTGAGCCCCAAGTTCTCTTATCTCTGTTTGAAGCTTTTCTACCTCGGCATCCTTAAAGACTTTCATCCTGTCTAGATCCAACCTCGCGCGATCCCTTTCTCTGATCAAATCGGCAAGCTCTAGATTCTTAGCTTTCAAATCCTTTTCGAGCTTCTCTTTTTTCATGACTGACTCTTGAGCACTTGATATCTTCTGTTGAATCTTTTTGAATTTTGCAAGCAAGTTCAAGTGTTCCAGACGTAACTGTGAGTACAATTTTGCGAGTGACTCGTACTTTTTAGTCCAATTCATGACCTGTTCTTCCAAATGACGAACTTGGTCATCTTTAGTAGCAATTTGCTTGGTCGCTGTATCGTTAAAATTGGTGAGCTCTAACTCCAAGGACTTCACGCGACTGTCGTATTGTTGGAGAAGGGCCTGGTCGTTATCAAACTGATTTTTAAAGATGAGTAAGTCTTGCTCTAATTCAGATACTCTCAGGTTGCTTGAAGTAGCCTGTTGTTGCTTCAAATACTCTTGCTCTTGCAACAAGCGTTGCTCCTGATCTCTTTTTTGTTGTTCAAAAAGCTGTTGTCTTTGGTTCTGCTCGCTCAATTGCTGTTGTCGTTGTAATTCCAAATCAAATTGCTGTTGTTGTAATTGCTGCTGGTGATTAAAAATACCAGTTTGTTGCAAATGTATCAGGTCAATAGGCGGAGGTGCAGAGTGTTGTTCCGCATTGGTCGTAGTTTGTGCCGAGATTTGGGAAGTTGAATCGGTGATGGAGCTTTCTGTATTCAAGGGACGCTGTGATTCGTCCATTATCTTGAGGTTTGGTATAGACCCAGCCATCCGAGGAATTGTCACTAAACTAGTCAAGAATTTGATTGAGTGGCAGTCGGTATAAAAGTCTCTCAAAACAAAGTGTTGAGAACTGAACCTGTCAAAAAGAGCACCCAACGCGTCATCATCCCCAAGTTGCTGGTACATAGCCCGCAACATTGACACAAGGAATTTATAAATACCATATGACTCGGAGATTAAAGGCACCAAGGCACTTACCTTGCATAGATTATTGGGTGACTGATGAATCGTTGCAAATATGTGTTTTTGCAAATCATTTATCATATCCTGCAAGTCCATCAATTGTAAAATTGACTCGTAACCCTCATTTGGATCATTAACGGTACGCAAAGATATGTATTCTTCGTACTCAAAAATCCCATTGAATCCAGGATTGTTGCGATGAAAGTCCAATTTCAGCAAGAGAAACCTGTCATATTGATTGATTAACAACCCATAGTTGGAGGTACTTGGGAAAACGGTTGACAAAGAAAATAAAAAGTCCTTGTTTCTGTACCCGTCTTTCAAGGCATTAGGATGTCCCTCTTGAAGCACCTTATGAATCATAATCAATGCTTTGAACAACTGCACTTCATTGCTTTGCAAAGGTTGGATTTTGACAGCGTTCCAGAATGCACGAGAATTCTTGTGGTCCCAAGTGTAAACAATGCATGCTCTCACATGCTTTCTTTTCGGGGGGACCTCGTCGGTGTTACAGGCTTTCTTAACGCTGATTTGTAAATCTACCTCAGCACGGCTCATACTGCTGGTTCTAATTGTCGCTCGAAGCGAGAATCCCGAAGCTCGACGAGAAATAAGGAAGTTGTGTTCCTGCATGTTACGTACATTCATGCATAATCGGGGAGGGAGGGGGAGGGAACACGTCGTCTTCCGCAGTTGCGTTCTTGCACAAGGCTCAATGACAATAACATAATTGCGGACCTTCAGTAGTGATTGTCAATCAAAGAGAATAATCTTCTGCTTCGCTAATATCGAGTGACGGTTGCGTTCAACTATCATTCTAATCGCTGCTATTCATTCCCTGTAAGCTTATTTTCCCAAATTCTTTCTCACAAATTAACTCTTAGCTTTCAAGTTTAAAGACACTTGGTTTCTATTTCATTGTGGGAATTTCATCAAAAGTGATTGCATTACTGCATTACAGGCCAATATACAGTTGAAGTGGTGTGTTAATTTGATCTGTTTTTTTTTCCCCTTCGCGGGGCAGCTCGAAATTGGAAGACATATTGAACAATCGAAAAAAGCTAATCGATTTGAGTAACATTTCAGCCAGGGAAAAGAATGACCAGTGAAAAGCATAAAGTGAGATATCCGTATGTTCTTGATGACCTTCTTGTTTAACGAAGACTAACACATAGATTCTGGTACGGAGGCGCTGCAAGTATGGCTGCTTGCTTAGTCACACACCCTTTAGACTTAGCTAAAGTTCGTTTACAAACAGCTAAGACACCTGGACAATCATTGCTTTCCATGGTTTATCAAATCATTCGTGTTGAGGGATTTTTCAAGATTTACTCTGGATTGACAGCATCATTACTTAGACAAGCCACATACTCGACAGTAAGATTCGGTGCGTATGAAATTATGAAAGAGTCATATCAAGACAAATATCACCAAATGCCAAGTACGTCCATTTTATTGCCTATGTCTATGCTTTCGGGAGCTTTGGGTGGACTAGTTGGGAATCCATCTGACGTGGTGAATATCAGGATGCAAAATGATTCCACTTTACCTATAGAGCAGAGAAGAAACTACAGGAATGCTTTCGAGGGAATTTATAGAATAACAAAAGATGAAGGTGTTTTGTCTTTATTACGAGGTCTCGGTCCCAATTTGGTAAGGGGTGTGTTAATGACTGCTTCGCAGGTTGTGACTTACGACATCTCCAAAAATTTGTTAGTCGGTCATCTTGGCTTTGATCCAACTAAAAAGTCGACCCATTTTTCTGCTTCTTTGATGGCGGGCTTAGTCGCAACAACTGTGTGTTCCCCAGCTGATGTTGTGAAGACAAGAATTATGAATGCTAAAGGTTCTACAAGCAGCGCCACTAGCATTTTGATGACCGCTCTCAAGAATGAAGGACCAGCATTTATGTTCAGAGGCTGGTTGCCCTCATTTTTTAGATTAGGGCCACACACCATCGTAACATTTTTAGTGCTAGAGCAACTTAGAAAATTTAGAGTGGGAATGTTTTGAAACATGATTTGGGTAGTCTATAGAATTTATAAATTTCACTACAGCAGTCATTCTTCTGTTTTGTATTCCTCATTTTATGTTTTCATCTATCGAAATTTTTCATACTTTCTTCAATTAAACCTGAATGTGGTCCAATTCGGCTTTCTCGAAAGCTTCTTTCTCCGCCTCCAAAAGATAAGGAATCAAGTAGTGAGTGTCCTCCTCAGGTTTAACAGCTTTGCTCTCAGGCAATAACTGGTGAGACAAGGCACATTGATGAGCTGTCAAAATTCTGAAATTCCTAGCGTATAACTGATCCTCGGGTAATCTGGATATAGCTTTTTGAGCGATAGGAGTTTCTTCCATGATTAAATCATTGAACCTTCACGTTAGTATTCATTGGCTAGAATTGTCCGTTGAAGAAAATTACGTACTTCAAGCCCATCTCTCTGTATCCAGCGTACGCACAAAAAGTCTTAGCAAGAGGGGAGATGATTTTAGATAAAGTTGGTCTTGACAAGATATAATCAGAGGCCTTGACGATGGATGTAATAGAAGCCATTGTATGGAGAAGGATGTTGATGATGTAGGATCCGTTGCGGGTGATTTTACTGCGTGAGAACGTTTCCAAGAAATTTGATTGGCTGTTTCGCGAAAATTGGTTATCGAAATAGATCTGCATATAGACATGCTAATAATGATATTCGTCAGTACCAGTACCAGAGGTGTTGGGAAAGCCCAAAGCTGCCAAGACATTTTCAAACCCAGTTTCGGTTACTAAATCGACTGATTTGCTATCTTTACAAAGTATAAGACCAAGAAAACCACAAGTGTTCACGCCCATATCCTTGTATTTACCTGCAGATCTCGGAATTAACATCATATACTCTGTAGTAGCGCAAAAGTTGTACGAGATGTGGCCACAATCACTGTCTCTCAACACAGTCAAAGTTCTTTGC
This sequence comes from Metschnikowia drakensbergensis, assembly GCA_002370475.1. Lineage (NCBI taxonomy): Eukaryota > Fungi > Ascomycota > Pichiomycetes > Serinales > Metschnikowiaceae > Metschnikowia > Metschnikowia drakensbergensis. The sequence continues at coordinate 272,854 of NKYX01000011.1, read as the reverse complement.
AAAAGAGAGACGAACATCATAGCAAGATCCTCCTCGCTCACTTCATCTATGTGGGCAGGAAATTTAGCAACGAAGTGCGCAAACGGTAAGTTCTTGTCCTGCAAAGGCTCATGATTTTGATCTGGGATGAAAGATTCAGATGACAGGACCATATTCTCGGCAAGGCTCAGAAAGTTTGGTGGAAGTGACATGAACTGAACGTGTTTGTGAGGCTGTGAAGCACCACTTTGTGGCCCACAATTGTAGAAGGAGAACCAATTTTTGTCTTTGTCGTCAGAAGCTAACTTCTTCAAAATAGTGAAGGTTGCCATCAATTCATTGGGAGAAAGTGGGGTGCTTTGAGGTTTAAAATCCTTCGTAACTAACATAAAGTGGTATGGTGTGACAGGGAATTTGTTCAATACAACTCGAAATTCGTCACTATCACCATAGTTGCTAAGTATTGTGAGCTCTGGCTCTGGCTTGCTGAACGGATTTGCTTCAATGTTCCCGATTTCTGGTCTTTGTTGAAGACTGTGGAGCTCAGTTAAATGAAAATTGTACTCTGAGCCATTTAATTCAGTGTGAAGCACCTGTGTAGTCGAGGAGTTTCCGTTGAATATCAATTCTTGGTCTTCATAAGCTTTGTTGAATTTTTGTTTTAAGATTATTACAAAGTTATCTGGAATTGTCAGCATTGTTTGATAAGACTTGATAGCACTTTGTTTGTGATACATCAGCATATTTAAAGTCTTACATGCAGTAAACGCAATGATTTACAAAGGTGCATGTATTATTCAAAAACATACGGAATAAATTATACCGAAATTATTTTAGCTAATCCCTTAAATGTCTTGGTAGATTATCCAATTTACCGTTGTCTGCCCATGCCGGATCGATTAATTTTTCTCTGTCCTCATACATAACTTTGAAGGATGTCTTTATAGTACCGTCGCTGACTCCGGTCTTGTTTGCGATTTTAGACGGAGAAACATCTGCTCCAAATATTAAGCACGACATATATATCACAGTAGCAGCAATGGTGATTGGCGATCTTCCTGCCAAAATCCCCGACTCTTTACATTTTCTGGCAATATGCTCGGCTGCGTTCGTGACGCTATTTGATAAACCCAAGTGAGAACAAAATCTTCTGATCAAATCCTCGGCTGAAGTTTGCGTAGTTTGTTCACTATCTTTGATGATAGAGTACGCCCCAGGGTTTGTATCGTTTTTCTCTTGTATGACCAGACGCATTATTTTAAAGACTTTTCCGATCTCTTTTTTTGGAACGTTTGTCAAGGCCCAAATTTCTTTGAACGTTCTAGCCACCTTTGCTTTACGACAACCAAGAAATATCGCAGCAGCCATAATAGATTCTTGAGACTTGCCCCTCAAAGGTCTTTCCTCGTAAACCAACTTGTAAACTTCCTTTGCTCCATCTTGCACAATCTTGGGTAGTTGATAACCATCGCACATCTGGGAAATTTTTGAATAGGCTGCAGCCAAAGCATTATCTTTCTTATCTACCAAAGACTTCGACTGTGCTCTGTTCAATTCTCTTCCGGCTTTGACATTTTCTGGAACATATGAAATCATGGTTGATAAATCTTCAGATTCAAGCAAAGGGTTTCCGGCATCCCCTACACGGCTTGGATCGTCTCCGTTTTGATCATCATTACTAAAAGTTCTCCACTCAGACCTGGTGTCTACAACTCGATCGCTGAGTACCAATCCACAACTCCCGCAAACAATATCTCCTTCGCTGAACCTTTCAATTAAGTCGGGAGGGAAGATTTTGCACTCAGGGCAAGTCAAGGTGATGTTGAGGTTGGGGCCCACAAATGGCTCGTCGGCAGTTCCCCCAGATATTTGCGTGCTCATGGTTTAGATTAGGTGAATATTATGAAATTTCGATTGAGACAAGAGCGCGAACTGTAGTGGCAAATGCTGTTCGAGGAGTGGACAGTTTCCGGTAATAGTAGCTTGTTGAAGATAATTAATTTCACGTGACGGTTTGCGTAACTCTGGTTGTAGCGAGAGGGGAAGAGAGTTCCTAATTCACTGTTTTATCTGCATCTTACTAATGAAATTAAATACCGGAAGTGAGCACACTGCATATAAACCCCATTTACCGAGCATGGCTTATAATTCTACAGTTTTCTGAGCTCAATTTTTCATTTTATACGCTTGAACCACTGTGATATCCTTCTTGATCTCCTTTCAGAAGTTTCCACGGTAGCTGAGCCTCCGAAAAACTTGGTTGCTTTGACTTTAGGTCCAGTTTTGGACCTGACTTTGAGCGAAGAGTAATCATCTTCGGTTGACTGGCCCGCTGTTAATAAAGGGGTTTTGACTGGAGTTCTCCCAGAATTTCCGCTCGAAGACTGCAAGATATCATTTTCTTCATTGTAATCATCACCAGATTGGATCTTCTTATTTGGATCTTGCCCGCAACGTACAATTTGAGGCAGCGACAGGCGAGATACACTCGGCAGGGCCGGCTTCGCTGATTCCAAACCGGAGCTCACCACAATAGTAGGTGTCGTACTCCTCAGATTTCCAATATTTTGGCTGAACAAATGCCTGTCTCTTTCAAAATTCAGAAGTCTGAACTCATCACACCCGGATACTCCACTCTCGGGTGTTGCATTTGGATTATCGCCTAAATCTAGACTATGAGGCACATTGCTCAAAAGTAGTGGTGCTTTTTGCTTTAGCGGTTTCAGCTGCCATAAAAATTTAGCAGAAATTGCATCTGGTCTTTCTTCCAACACATTATGAGAGAGGCCTGCTCGTTGCGAACAAGTGGTGCAAACGTCGTTTGAAACGTTACTGCACTCATCAAATACTGCCGATGATCTTGTTGCATCTCGGGGAAGACGACTATCAAACGATTGCACGGAGCAGACTCTAGTTTTCTCAGACTTCAAGCTAGGAAGGCTCAAAGAATGTTCTAAATGCCTAGGCTCTTTCTCCTTGATGAGCAGGGATTCCAAATGAAGAGGGGGTATGAAATGAATACTCTCAGAAGAGGAGGCCTTGAGTGAGCTTGAAATTTTTGTCGATTGCTCGTAAAATGCTTGATAGCGGTTTGCCTTGGCACTAAAGCGTTTTGGAGTAGGTGTACCATTCACTCCAAAAAAGTTGAAGGGAGATTCTCTTGAGGTATTCGAGGAAATTTTTTCAATTAAAGCTCCAGAAGGCTCTCTAAGGACCTGTTTGTGACTGTTAGGGAGGCTGGACGCAGATGAGTTGAGAGAAGTGGGATACAAATTCATACCACCACGTGGTAACAAATCACATTCTGCATCTTTAGTATGATCAATTTGTTCATCAGTGAACACTTTTGCACTCAAAGAACCCGTGTGCTCTCCAAATTGAGGATCTTTCTCATCACTATCTTCTTCTTCTTCTATTGCATCATTCGCTGGTTCCTTGATGGGCTGTTTTAGGTAAGCAGGCGAGCTATATGGAGAGGCGGACAATGTGGTTGAAGTGTTAATTATGCGGTGTGTCGGAACAGCAATACCTTCATCAGAAAACCCGAAGCATTCTGCATCCCTGCATTTCTCTCCATCGAATATTTCCGTACCTTCTTTCGCAGATGATGCACTCAAAACCCTATCTAAATCAATCAAGGCATCAGGAACGTTGTACTCATCCAAAACTGTCTCATCGGTTAGAAATAATTTCAGCGTGCCTTGAGTAGATGAGAAGGACCCTTTGGGTTTCAACCTAACCGGTGAATTGAGTACATTAGGTTTTATCCCCACCCCTTTTCGCCCAGAGTCTGCCCCTTTCGGAGTTGTGCACGGCGAGTATGGCGACGGAAAATGAAAGCCCTCCTTTAAAGGTCTATTTGTGAAATCTTCCTCATTAGAAAATTGGAATTGTCTAGTCGAAACATCTCGTTCAGAATCATATGCGAAGAGGTTCAGACGTAGACTTGAATGAACATTCTCATTGGACGGAAAATATGTTGGATTTGAACTGTGAGAAGTATGACTGGGTCCTTGTTTCAAGTTGTTTGGTGAAAGTAACCCCAAGCCCGCTAGATCGAAGTCTCCAGATATGGCACCAGATCTCTTATGGCGATGCGAGCTTCTCACAACTGGAGTCGATGTGGTAGAAAGGAAAGTGGAGGTGGGTGTTGTGCTCATTCTTCAAGCCTGAAAGACACCAAAGTTTTTTAAAGTGATTGAATTGAATGTAGGAATAAAATGCTTGAGAAGCTGACGTTGAGGACTAACGGGACAGAGCTGGGCAATCACAACAGCTGATAAGAACGGTAGTTGAATTATGACGGGAGCTGGATGAGTCTAGATTATTATCTGAGCTTGATTACTATGGGAGCTGAATGATTACACGAGCTATTATGATGGGAGCTGAATTATTAATGGAATTGAATTAAGATGAGTACCGACTGATGACAGGAGCTGGAAAAGGAATGGACGCTGAAGAAACAGCAATTTGAGAGATGGCGCTCTAATTTCTTCAACTAGCTGTCTCGATGACAACTTCTGAATGTGTGTTCTATTTGTAATTGCAGTGAATGCCAGTAAATAATACTCTAATTGAGTAAAAAAAAAAGCGACGCGTGAGTGCCCTTGAATGCCTTACAATCCCTTGACTTTCGCTTTACGAAGCTTCAAAATCTGACAAAATTTTTGATGCTTACCCTTTTCTGTAGATTTACACTATATTCCGGTTTTGCGGTCAGATGAACCACCATCTTTGAAATTCTTGATTGAGCTAGTAGTATTCACGTGACCGCCGAACAGCTAGGTATTCTGCGATTCAAAAGTGAGAAAAGCTAATCACTTTTTGTTCTTCTTTGCAATCCGTCTCAAAGCTCTCTGTTCATTCTTCATCACACCATCGACCATTTTGTATTTACCTTTGACACCTTTTGGTCTACCACTCAAACCTCTATTTTTGCCGCTAGCAACAACAAGAGTAGTTTTAGGTTTCACCTTTTGCTTTTTAGTGAGTCTTCTCATCAAGCGCAGAATTTCTTCAGCTTTATCTTTCTCACTCTTCGCACTATCGTCGTTGATAACGTCACTCTTCTTCTTGAGTTTCTCTAATCTTCTTAAGGCTCTCATCTTCTTTCTTCCCTGTGCCTCTAAGACCTTTTTGATTGGGCGTGCATTCAATTCCTTCATCTTTTCTTTCATTGCAGCACTGGCTTCCTTTGTTATTGGTTTGTAGATTTTTGAGTGCTCCTTTTCATCATCGAGGAACCATTCAGGCAAATTTTTTGTGTCCCGGAAAGAATACTTATTAATTCCTTCATTGACAAGATCATTGTGGGTCATCTGACCAAGGGCGACTTGATGAGCCAAAGTCATGGCTTCAACAGTTGTGATGTCAATTCTATCTTTCTCAGATTTAGCTTTTTTGAGCGATCTGCTTATACTCTCATCATTAGAATCGTAGTCAGAATCGAGGTCCAGGTTCACAGAATTCTTGACAATCTCATATTCAGTATCGATATCTGGTGACACTTCTGCCTTTCGTTTCATTTGTTGTGATTGCGGTTTTGAAATTGAGTCCTTATTAGCCATTGATTCGAGCAAGTCTTCATCGTTCAAATCATCAAACACGGAGTTGGAAGCATAAAACATTGAAGCCTGCTTGGACAAATCTTCCTCTTTTCTTTTTTTCATCATTTCTATGATTTTCTCATCATCATCCGAGTCATCCGAGTCGGCTTGTAATTCCAAATTCTCGTCGCTCTCAACGTCGCTTATTTTGGTGTCGTGAATCCCATCCCATTCTTCATCGTCAACTTCACCCCTTGCCAATTTTGCTTTATAGTTGGAGCTTTTCTCAGCTCTATTTTTCTTGAATTGCTCATACATGGCATCCATCAGTGCTTCTAAATTATCGACTTCATCATCGGTGTCAAGTTCGGGCTCAGAATTCGACTCTTCAGGCACTCTTGATTCGGAGTCAGCCAAAACCATTGATTTTTTTCCTTTGGCTAGTTGCTCGATTATGCCTGTCTTATTTGCGGAGTTCAAGCTGAACATTGCGTCTTCTCCCAACTGAGCTGTTTCCGTTCCAATGGTCATATCACTCATCATGTTCAATTGTGCACGTCTTATTTCTTTTTGCTTAAGCTCATTCATGCGCTTCTTGTCTCGCCTTTTTTTCTGTTTCTGCTTTTCAGTCAATTGAGCAAGGTCTCTAGTGATCTTCTCATCTTCAGTAAGAGCTTCAACTTGAATGCTATCTTTTTCATCATCTTCTTTGTCATCCAAGCCCAAAATAGCTCTTGCTTCAATTCTGAATTTGAGAATGAGCTTAAAATCAGCTTTACCCAAAACTTTCAAATCTTTTATGCATTGAAGAAACTCCGGGGTGCAATGTTTTGTTTTCCGAACAATTTTCCATTCCGGATCAGACTTTTCAGGTTCAACTAACTTATTAAGGGAGCCTAACGTGTTGATGGGCGCTTCATCTTTCACGAAATCCAAAAGAGGCATTTCCTTGTACAACAAGTAATCTCCATCCTCGTAACCTTGTCTCTTCCTCGTGTGCCTCTCAGGATGAAAAATTTTTGCCTCAGTGTTTCCTTTTGATGTGTCAACTTCCTCAAAAACCTCTTTAGGGTCTAAAAGACGTGGGTCCAATTTTTTAGGGGCCTTGAAACCTTGACAGACCACAAAAATCTCCGCGGAAACATTACGAGAAGATGGTGGTTTGGTAGCTTCCACTTTCGTGAAAAGCTGTTGAAAAATCCATATCAAATGATTGTAGTCTTTCGATCTGAAGACTTTTGTCACGAAGGTACCTCCTTGGGTCAAGTGCTCTGCCGCAAGCTTGAGAGCCTTCAAAACCAATTGCGACTGAGTGAATGCATCTTGGACCCATCCCATACCAACATTTGGTGCTCCGTCATGAAGCACAGTATCAGCTTTCCAAGTCTTCAAGTGACCTCTTAACTTGGATCTGCAATCTTCTGTAGTGATATCCGACTGAAATGTTATGCAATTAGGAAGCGGTTTAATAGGAACAATGTCAACACCAACAATTAATGAGTTGATGGGGCACAAATTTGAGGCCACCTGACACCAAGACCCTGGTGCCGCACATAAGTCTATTACAACTTTGGACTTTTCTAAGAAATGCCCATATTTCTCGTTTATCTGAATAATTTTGAAGGAAGAACGAGCCCTGTAGCCTTTCTCTTTGGCGAGATAATAGTATCTATCTAAACGACCTTTACTATTCTTTTTTTGAGTCTTACCCATTGCGGTGATTAATGATTGAAGAGATGAGCTTTCAAAAAAAATAGTTCTTGAAATGAGCGCGAGATGTCATCACGTGCTACACAACCCAATCTTCAACGTCGCTGCGTTCCGCGTCAATAAGACTATCATCGATCGTGTTTAATTTGCTTTCGTTGCATAGCAAGCATTCTTTCAAAAGTAGCTCATCTAGCTCGTTTCTGTCGGCAATCGACGAAAACTGCTTAAAGTTTCTAAAACTTCTTTTGAACGTGTAGTCGCCCTTCAGCTGCAAAAGGTAACGTATCATGCAATCTTTGTGGAAACCGTGATGGCAGTTTGGAAACAAAATAAACTTTTGTCGAACGAGTAGCTTTTTGCAGAGATTGCAAGATTCTCCTGGCTCGACAATAGTGTATACGTGGCCCCTCTTCTCCAAGGATTTTGATTCGCTGATTTGAACCTTCAACTTTTCCGCAGTTATTGAGGATTCTTGCATCTCCAATCCTAGTTGATTTATTTTGTCGTTGAAATTACTGAGAGATTCAACAATCTCAGCCTTGAAGTTGCTAATCAAAATAGACTCGGGTAATAGAGGCAAAAGATCCTTGATAGTAAGAACACTTGCGTTGTCCTTCACAGAGAATGATAATTGAAGAAGGTATCGTAAAACCTCGCTTAACCGTAAGCTGAGACTTAATATCCCGGAATCAACTGTTTGGTCAACTTCTGGTTCAATTAAGTTCGAGGTTTTCAAAGCTTCTACCCTCTTTTCAATTTCATGAGCTTTTTTAGTAGCAGGATTGAAGTTGCTCATGCTATTCAAATCAACGGTTCTGTTTTTGCAAACTTCATCGATAATGTATTTTGCGTAGAGCACCCAAAGTTGGCGCCTAATTGAGTTTTGAATATCCTCAAGCTTAGAGCTACTCGGGTCGACCCCTTCTTTATCTAGCGAGTCAGACAAGTTACCCACGTCAACGTGGCTAGAAGCTTCGTAAATAGTATCCTCATAGTCCCGTAAAACCATCTCTGCCTGCGGTATCAAATTATTTTTTAGTGCGGTAGATAAAGCTTCTCTATGAAGTCGCAAGTCTTTAACATAAATGACAATTGCAGGCTCAATCCTTTTGAATCGTAAGCATGTTCTCAACATGAAAGTGGGGTCGTAGCATAGAAATTCTTGGCCTTCGTTGTTTTTTCTCAAGAACTCAAGAGTTTTGATGATGTTGTTCAGGTACAGAGATGGTTCCTCCGTGGATCGATTCATGATCAAAAGTGATAAGTAGCATTCAGAAAGCGCTTTGCTTCTGATGTCCTTCTCAAAAATGAGTGTCAGGAGGAACTTCAAGGTTGCCTTTTTGCCGAGCAGTCCAGTAACTTCGGAATTCTGGCCAGCTAGAATGGCTGGGATGAGTTTCTCGTAATTTATATCAGATAATTTTAGCCAACACTCTGTCGTCGCTTTTGGTGTATTGATCAAGAGTATTGTTGACGTTTCATAAACAAGCTGCTCGAAAGCCTCAGATCGCGATGTATGAGCTCTTGTTAACGCCCTCAAAGCATCCGCCCATGATTCGCTCTGGACGTGAAACTGAACGATGAACTCGAAATCATGAAGTAAACCCGCGAAATCGAGTAGCTCATCTGTAAATCCTAGATCCATCATCATCTGATATATGGTCTTGCGATCAAGTTTCTTTAAATTAGCTTGCAAAAAAGATGAAAGGTCGTTTTTCAACTTCGAGTAATTAACTTTTGTTTTGTCTCTTTCGTTTTTTTCTTCGGGTGACTCCAGCATCATTGCATTCAGATTCCTCATCAGGCTCAAGAAGAGCCTCACTATCCAACTCGATAGCACTGTTTCTTTTACCCTTAATTTTCCAGGTCCACTCGCATAGTCAAGCTTTGATTGAATGTAGATGATCATCAACTCATTACATAAAGTCTTTTGATCTTCTTCTTTGTCCATACTCATGAGCATAAGGCAGATCTTCTCAAAGGGCTCATTCAGAGAAGCGAGCTTTTGAATTCCCGCACGTTGGAGATCAGTTCTCTTCGTTTCTCCTGGTCTGTCATCCATATTGCCTGGAAGCCCAAAACCCCCCTTCTGCAATAAATCATACCCTTGCTTCACCAAAATTACATTCCTTTTTAGCCTTTGAAGCTCCGAGTCCCTGCCGCTTTCTATGAGTTGGAGTGCATGATCATATTCTCCTAATTTGAAAAATGAATACCATGCAGAGGCATCCTCATTTGCGATGATAAGCTCATAGATCTTATTCTTCGTAAATATCCAATGAGTCTGACCAATAGTGTCGGATGTGAGTCCAATAAGCTTTTCATCGTCAACGGTCGAAGGCAAATGTAAAGACTCTGGCTTCTGGAGCGAAAGTTTGTTCAGAATGAATATGTCTTCAGCACGCACATCTAAGTGAAAAATATGATATTTTGATGTCATGAATGCCTGGGGACCGGGGAATCCTCCGCTTTCGACAAGGCTAGCAAGGTGTTCGGCTGGAGGTCTTATTTCTGGATCGTTTGAGACAACTAGTCCTGTTGTAGTATGAATGAAATAATAGTAGTTGCTGTTTGTAGTAAAAAACAATCCTGAACCTTGCAATTCCTCTATAATTGGAGGATGGTGTAGTGATCTGGATAACTCATCTAAGGAAGACTCGAAACAATCCCACAATAGCAATTCACTTTTAAGCGCAACGACCACCCTTGTTCCATTATTCGAGAAAGTTACACCCTGTATTTCTTTTTTTGTTTTGAATATCTGTTTCACATACTTGTCATCCCTTCTAGATTCTTGAGTCTCCGGATCGTGGTAATTTATATTCGCAGCAAGAACAAGGCCATCTTTTGTGGTCAAGAGAAAGTCGCCCGTGGAATGTTCTTTTTTCAGCCTACCGAACGCAATGTGATTAACCTTTAACCCCTTGAAACGGGGAAGGCTTTTGAACTTCTTGTAGCTCATATGCAAATGATAATAAAACGTTGAGTTTATCTGTATGATCAAGAACTCACCACTAGGGTGGAGCCAAGCATTGCTAAGTCCATTCGAGTCCATTTGAATGGGAATCTGAACGGCTATTACATCGGAGGGATTTTCGAGATTGATTCGATATACATGTGTAGTTGTCAAAATGTACATCTTGTTATTCTCCACAAGTAATCGCTGCAAATTATTGGCAAGGTCGAATTGAAGTTGTACCTGCTCCACCGAGAATGCCACCTCTTCCGGAACAAGGGATTCCGTCTTAGAATCAGCATGGGCCTGCATAGGTTCATGATAGCTTTGCTTCATTTGTGCATCATATACTTTACGCTTCGTGCCCCCAATTCTCACTAAAGGCCATGGGAATATGATGATGCACGGGTTTTCTGGAAGAGAAGTTGTAGATTAACGCATGTGCATCTGTGGCACGACGAAATTTTGTTGCTGCAATTCTGGAAGATAAGACTACAAAATGCTAATGATGGAGTAAACTAAAGCAAAACGTGTTCAGCTATATACTTCGGTAGAGAGCAAAAGAAGCACAGTAAGTAAGACTAATATTCATAGTTGTTGTGTATCTTCTAGTCGTGCGAAGATCATAATTACACCGCCTCCCCGGCTCCGCATGGCGGACTCGCAACCCACGGGGATAAACATCGCAGCAATATATTATTCATAAAGATCAGACATGAACGTATTGAAATTACAAAAAAAGCATCCTGAATTGAATCAAGCGGATATCTTTGGCATAATTGAGGATTTTAGAGCAATTGACTTGGAGGACAAAGGTTGGGTGGAGAAAAAGGAAGTGATCAATTCTGTATCTCAAAAAGGCCAATTTTCGTATGACGAAGCAAGAGAAACTTTGAAAACAGTCGATGTTGACGCATCAGGACATGTGGAGTTGGAAGATTACGTTGAATTGATTTCTAAACTCAATGGCGCCAAAAACGCGACGGCTTCGAATCATCTTTCACCAACGAGTCCTGGAGCGAAGGCGATCCAGACCCCAACAAGTCCAGGAAAGGCAGCCTTCAATGCACCAATTGCTACTGCTAATACTGCGAACAAGACTTACCTAGGAGGAAAAACTTCAGGAACCACTCATACAATCGACGATGAAGAAAGATCCGAATTCACTCGTCACATTAATTCTGTTCTTGCGGGTGATTCTGTTGTCGGCAATAGATTGCCTTTCGACACTGAGTCGTTCCAGGTATTTGACGAATGCCGTGACGGTTTGGTTTTGTCTCAATTGGTTAATGACTCCGTCCCCGACACGATTGACACAAGAGTCTTAAACATGCCCAACGCCAAGAAGAAGACGCTCAATAATTTTCAAATGTCTGAAAATGCTAATATCGTCATAAATTCTGCGAAAGCTATTGGCTGTGTTGTTGTTAACGTTCATTCGGAAGACATCATCGATGGTAAGGAGCACTTGATTTTGGGTTTAATTTGGCAAATCATACGTCGTGGATTGTTAGCCAAAATTGACATTAAGCATCACCCGGAATTATATCGTCTTTTGGAGGACGATGAGACTTTAGAACAGTTCTTTAGATTGCCACCTGAACAAATCTTGTTGCGTTGGTTCAACTATCACTTGAAGAATGCGAAGTCCACGAGAAGAGTTTCAAACTTTTCCAAGGATGTCAGTGATGGTGAAAACTATACCGTGTTGTTGAATCAGTTGCAACCTGAGTCATGTGACTTATCGCCTTTGCAAACATCAAATTTGTTACAACGTGCTGAGAAAGTTTTGCAAAACGCTGATAAGATTGGCGTCAGGAAGTACTTGACGCCAAACTCATTGGTGGCAGGGAACCCTAAATTGAACCTTGCGTTCGTCGCCCATTTGTTCAATACGTACCCAGGTTTAGAACCGATCGAAGAGCATGAGGCTCCTGAAATTGAGGAATTTGATGCCGAAGGTGAGAGAGAGGCACGGGTATTTACCCTCTGGCTAAACTCATTGGATGTTGATCCACCAATTGTGTCACTTTTTGAAGACTTGAAAGACGGCTTAGCGCTTTTGTATGCATTTGATAAAGTGTTACCGGGAAGTGTTTCTTTGAAGCATGTGAACAAGAAGCCAGCAAATGGCGGCGAAATGTCCCGTTTCAAGGCATTAGAAAACACCAATTATGGTGTCGAGGTCGGCAAAGCTAACAATTTCTCTCTTGTTGGAATTGACGGATCCGATATTGTCGATGGCAACAAGCTTTTAACCTTAGGTCTTGTTTGGCAGCTTATGAGGAGAAATATCGTCAATACGTTGTCAGAGTTAGGAAACGGAAAGAATATCTCCGACGCCCATATATTAAAATGGGCTAACTCAAAAGCTTCTAATGGTAAGAGCGGAAGTATTCGCTCTTTCAATGACCTGTCATTATCGAATGGAGTCTACTTACTAGACGTCTTGAACGGTTTAAAGCCTGGTTACGTTGATTATGATATAGTGCATCAAGGTGCCAATTTGACGGATGATGAGAAGTATGCAAATGCCAGATTAGCTATTTCTATCGCCAGAAAAATCGGTGCTTTGATTTGGTTAGTTCCAGAAGATATTAATGAGGTTAGAGGAAGATTGATCTTGTCTTTCTTGGGAAGCTTGATGAGCGTGGAGGGAGCGGGTTCCGTATAGCTAGAGTATTGTATGCAAGACGCGCATCCGTACACTTTTCGTGAGATTTGTCCAATGAAAGTTTTGATATTTATATAGCATTGACAATCCTGTTTTAGCGGCTCTATAATTGCAACTTAAGCACAAAATAATGTCCAGAGTACTCCCTTTTACTGAAGCTAATACCAAGAGAGTCGCCTCTTTGTATAGAAAAGCATTGAGAACTGCTTTCGACTCCGCTCTCAAATTCGACGCATACAGACAAGAAACGATAAAGATCAGGTCCCAATTTCAAGTTAACAAAGACATTCTGGATCCAAATGAATTAGAGTCTGTCATTTCAAGCGCAAAACAAAAGTTGATCCAATACGCACACCCAGATCCATACATTCCACCTTCCAGACCAGGAGGAACCAAGTATGAGAGGAACATCCCTCCTCCAACGGGACCTTTGATTCCAGGCGATTGGTAAACACATGCTTTATTGTACGCAACGGGTTCTTGGAAAGGAGAAATATCAGAACCAGCGTGTCGGGGCCCGTTTCAGGCTCATCAATGTTCACCTAGAATTGTAGCTTATTATTGAGCGTCTCATGACTCGTTGTAGGTCGGTCGCACATTGCAGTGTGTGACTGTCTCGAAGACTGCAACATTTGTCTAGGTTTGCCATACCGAGTCTGAAATTGCAAATGTGCCCTTCCTACAAGCATCATTTGTGAGCTTGTTGCTGAAATTGAAATTAAATAGGTTCAAGATTGTGCAAGTTCTGTGACCATCATCAGAGAATTTGGGAACGAATCAAATATACTAGACATAGCTTACATGGTAGTACTCTTATGGTTTAAGACTTTCGAGCTGTACGCTCAATTTGAAAGCTCCCTATAGCGGTTGCGTGAAAAGGTGGTTTAAGTTGTTGCGTTTATGGCGAAAGGTTTAGTAATATTGTCTCTATACTACACTTGATTTGTTGCAACTCATTCTCCAACAATCCAAAATTTGTTATTCTTCCTGACGGTGTTTTCCTGCGTGCTATTTTTTAAGCCCAAATGAGAGCGCGATGCATGCAAGAGGATTTTTTCTATAAGGCAGAAGCTCATCTCACAGTTTTCATAATACTTATTATTCAAGATGCCTAGATCCAAACGTTCGAAGCTTGTCACCTTAGCTCAAACTGACAAAAAGGGAAAAGAAAATAAAGTCCGTATATTCGATGAAGTAAGAGAGGCTCTTGACGAGTTTAAATATTTGTGGGTTTTGCAATTAGATGATGTGAGAACCCCAGTCTTGCAAGACATCAGATCTGACTGGGTCGGCTCGAAATTAATATTGGGAAGAAGAAGGGTTTTGGAAAAAGCTCTTGGTGACACTCCTCAAGAAGAATACAAAGATAATCTCCATAAAGTCTCGAAGCTCTGCGCAGGGCTTTCAGGTTTGTTGTTCACTAACGAAACTCCTGAGACTGTTTCAGCATATTTTACCGCTTACACCAAAGCCGACTTCTGCAGAGCCAAGTCTAAGGCTCCAATCGACTTCGATCTCCCAGAAGGTATCGTATACTCCAGGGGAGGTGAGGTCTCGATCGAGGAAGATGTCCCAATGTCCCACTCGTTAGAAGAAACTTTGAGAAACAAGTTTAAGATTCCCACTAAAATCAAATCAGGAAAGATCTACCTCAATGAACCTTTTCATGTGTGTCTGAAAGGAGATGTGTTGACCGTGACTCAGGCTTTGATCTTGAAGCAGTTCGGAATCGCTGCTTCTGAGTTCAAAGTCAAGATGATCGCCCAATACAACATTGAGACCGGTGAAGTCTCCGAGCTTTAAAATTAAAAGACAAGAATGCATGAAGATTTTCATATTACATTTGTATCAATATAAGGATTACGTCTGACGTTATCTTAAAAGCTAAAAAAGAAGAAAAAAATTAAGAAAGAGTAAACCCAGTAGCCTCTTACCTGCCATTTGGGCTCAGAAGCTCTCCATAGCAATATCCCTTTTTCATGCTAACTATCTCCAAGCTGGCACTGAACGAAGAACAATCTTGCGCTGCCCTGACCAATGTTTCTGAAGCTGTAGATATTATACTTGGGGACCTCTAGAGAGCAGCCTCGAGTGACAACGAATTTCTCTGAGTTGAGAGTAACCTCAATCAAACCTTTCGCCACATGGAAGATGAACAGAGATTCTCCAGTAGTTCTCAAGCTTTTGAACCCCTCGAAAGGAAAGTCAAGAAGCCCTGCTGCAATTACTTCCAGGTCAGCATCGAAGAGCGGTGCAACTCGAAAGTTCTCAACCACTTGTTGCCCATTTTTTGAAGGTGGAGGCAGTTGAAATGAGCCCCCATCAGGCGCCCAGGCCACCACTTTTCTCTTTTTTGTCTCTTCGTTTTCGAAAACTTCAGTTTCCAAAGATTTTGATTTGAACCACTCCGATCCCTCTATCTCCGGGTCCGACTCGTAGTCATAAGTTTCTGGCTTAGATTTCTTCTTCACTTTGGGCCTCTTGGCTCTTGCTGCTGTTGCTTTTTCGGTCTGTTCAGGTATATGCACAACTTCTCTAATTTCTTGAAGAGGGACCTTCCGAATGTCTCTGATTAATGTGCTGTCCGGATCCGCGCTTTCTTCATTGGCTCTCGAGTACACAATACGCTCATTACGCCAGTAGGCTAGGGGTGCTATCTTTCTTCTCCTAGATCTGCGAAGCCCCTCAGGTGGCGGCGAGGGTAGCGGCGAGGGCTGCGTGATATACTCATCTTGTGAGGACTTGTAATTGCTTAGTTGTGATCGTGCAGAGCCCTGTGTAGAAAATTTAGACTCTTGGGTATTGTAATTGAGATCAGAATAGTCATCGCTATCTGAAGATGGCATTTCAGGGACTTTATCCTCAAGCTGAGCATCCTCAAGGTCGTCGATGTCAGATTCAGATATTCTCGGTATCACTCTTCTGGGTTTCGCCAAAGCCATAGTCTTGGAAAGTTTTGATGCCTTCGGCTCGCTGTTGAGCTTGCTAACCGATATCTCCTTTGGATGTTCCTTTACTTTCTCTGTATTGATGGTTGGCGTATCATGAGGATTTGAAATCTCGTCGTCTTCTTCCAAAGAATGACTCCCGCGATCTCCGAATTCTGGCTCGTTCTGTTCAAGATCTTGATCCATTTCCATTGGCGGGATATCTAGGTATGAGGGCTCTTGATGCGAGAATGATGTCTCATTTTCAGAATTATCTAGCACTTTTTGATTCTTGGAAGAGCCGCTTGTCTCTCCCTTATCCTGTATCGGGGGCTTCTCGATTGAATTGTCCTCAAGTTGGGGTATCCGGTCTAGTAAATTAATTGGGTAAACTTTGCGTACGCCCAAACTTCTCTTGCTCAGGTTCTTTATAATCTTTGTATCAATTGACGCATCTTGCAATTGTTTAGAGGAGCTGGAGAATCTGGAATCTAGCCAGGTGGTCTCTTCAAAGAACTCATCAATGTCTTCCATATCGAATTTGTCTTTAGCCAAGTCTTTTTTAGGTTTTATCCCAGTTTTACGGGACTGGGCGCCCAATCTTAAGAGGTCCATGAGTAGGCTATAATGGGGCGGTTTGCACTGGAGCTAACTCGAAAGTTGTATTTTGACCGCTCGAAGCGAGGAGTATGGGTAGTGATGTAGTTGTGTGAGTCGCGCCCTACGCGTCAGAAAACAATAACAAATTTAACGCGAATCTACCATCTTAATTAGTATCTGGCGGGTACCGGGGTATCCATTTCCATGATGTTTATCGATTCTAGTGCCAGCACCCCCTATCATCTGGAAAGTGCTAAATTTCAATAACGTCTAGCTCGCTATTCGTTCTCATGCGCAATTCGTAAGTAAGAGCATAGCCATCGCTGTAAATCAAATATAAGAAAAACCTTGGATTCTCAGCCAGTACTGATAAGTTTCGCAAACTCAAACCAACAATTGTTCTTCGCGTGTTCTCATTACCCTTATTGATTAATGCATTGGGGAACAAATGCTCTTGCCTCATTCCGTACACCCCTCTGTACTCGCACAATCTCATTATTGTCACTAGTCCTATCTGGGTGACTGCAATGAAGCAAGAAAGTTCGGGTAAAACATGGCTGATAGAGATCCTGTTGCACCACTTAGTTTCCTCATCACAAGGGATTTTAAGCGTGAAAGCTGGCCGTGTGGCAGCAGCGCAAAACAATGTATCCGCTCGGTATAGGTAGAGACTCTTGTCTGATGATACTGCGAGGAAGATGTCTTCTAAGCCCTTAAAAACGGGATCTTTGTCTTTTTCACTGGTGCATAGAAGTTTGTAAGCTTGATTGATTCTTTGATGCTCCTCATTGACGCACTGGGACTTGACAATTGCTTCCAGCTCAGGTGGT
Organism: Metschnikowia drakensbergensis; assembly: GCA_002370475.1. Classification (NCBI taxonomy): domain Eukaryota; kingdom Fungi; phylum Ascomycota; class Pichiomycetes; order Serinales; family Metschnikowiaceae; genus Metschnikowia; species Metschnikowia drakensbergensis. The sequence continues at coordinate 255,632 of NKYX01000011.1, read as the reverse complement.
GTCACCGCGAATTCAACCATTGGAGGTTCGAAGTATTGCCAGTAGCTTGCGATACCAAAAGAAAGAGATAATAAATTTCTTTTCTCTGGGGCCAATATTTTAGATTCACAAAGAATATTTGCAGCTTCGTTCAATTCATGAATGTTTGGGTCTCCAGTCAAAGCCCTCAACGATTGAACTCTCTTAAAATATTTTAAATGTATTGGTTTGCACGTCCATCCGTCGCCACCCAATTTCGTGCGTCTTATGACTTCAGGAGGTTGGAAAGTCACTTCGACGTTTTCGCTTCTAGCATCGCACGATGTTTTGACATGAAAATTCACCTTAAAGACGACAAGTTCCTTTTGTATAGAGGTGCAGCTGAAGAGGGCAAGATGATAATCGTCTTTTATCTGGTAGTTGATGAATGTAACCTCTGGTATATTATGTGATAGTCTGTGACTTTCAACCGAACTGAACTCTAGGCTAGCTAGATGATAGTAGAACAAGCTTACTGTCTCTGTATTTGCAGAAACGCACATGATGTAATGTTTCCTGTCCGAGTGACTTGACTTCGTCATGAAATCGATTCCCCATGCAGATGCTTTGACTTTGACTTGGTGTGTTACCGGTAGTTTTTGAGGACTCTTGGCTTTGTACTTCAGCATTGAATCCAATATCACACTCTTGTCCCATATTAGGATTCTTCCGTCGTCTATGCAAGCTGCGAGTATGGGACCATTTACCCAGTCTTCGTAAGATTTTAGACTGTTTATTGTGTGTGGGTAAAACGGCCAGGTCAGATTGTGAACATGTTCATTAAATGTAAAGTCCGGCCGAGTTTCGAACCTGAAGCATGGGGTTTTCTTGATCACGTTGGAGGTTTCCTCAAACTCATAGATGAGAATTTCGGACATACATGCAACGGCAAGGATATCGGGGCCATCTCCTCCGCTTATCAAGCAAGAAAGATTTCCTTTCCCCTTTCTAGAATTTTCAATGCCAGTCAAAGATAAAGTGGAGTTTCCAAGAAGTTGAAGCAGATCACGAAACTTTTCTGCAGGCGGTAGTTCTAGTAAGTGCATGGGGTCACGATTAGATACGGTGTAGAGCCCAGGACGATATGGGTCATAAACTCCACCATTATTTGTATCTGGGTCATCTATGTCGTGAAAAGGAACGGCAACTGTCTCAGATATTGTTAGATCGTCGTTTTGTTCCCAGATCTCTTTAGCAGTTTTGTTCTCACGAATGGATTCAAGAAAGAGTTTCTCAGTACAGCGGGATGTTGTCTCTGTGTTGTTTGAGTATCTTCGATCCCCCAATACCTCTCTTGCACCGATATATCGGTATTTTTCTTCCGTGTCTTGCAGCGAGTTATAAAAGGAATCGGGGTTTGCGTTTAAAAACCTGGACAGAACAGCTTGGCTGAAGTTGGGCGCGATAAACTGCTCCTCTAGGTCAATATCCTGGAGGTTTGGGGAATCCTCTGCCGAAACCACGTTGATCTGCGCTTGGATCCTGGATAAAAGCGAGTTTCTGATATCTGCGGCTCGCTCACTTGACTGCGAGTTGCTTTTCCTAGACTCGATGGTCACTCTCCTGAATCTTAGAAGCTCGTGAAATGATGTAAGGGAATACTGTGGATATTCTTTCATGTTTCACATACTCCAATCTTGCAAGGCAGCTTTTAGTTATAGGATGTTGAGCTTTGATGCAAGATATGCGACTTCTTATATATGCAAGACAGCACACTTCTTTGCAAGGTGTCGTGGTGAAACTTGGCGTGAATTTGATCCAGAGTTCATCAAAGTGGCGCAAGAATCTGCACGTGGTACGAATCAACGAAAAAAGTCTGTTTTTTGGTAACTTGATGCAGTTTGGTTTTTTGCTAAGCATATCTCAAATCTTCAGCCCCCAAGTCGTCATAGACAAAAATAACATTTTGTATTATTTTCCTCGATTGCGCGGGGTTTGCCTTAATACATTGCACGAACATAACAGAATTGCATAGTTTAAATAGTTGACAATTCCCAGCAAAAGACAAAAGTTTTGCAAGCCAGAAAAAATGAAAGCAACAACGTTCTTGACAATAACGATTTTACTATTCACCTTCGCCCATGCAATTACAGAGCCTTCTACATTTCAAAGTCTTCTCAAGACGCAGGATGCAAAACGACTTGCGGCAGCTGCAAAAGATGATATTCGTTCAAAGGTACCCAAAATCCGAAAGTTTTTAAAGAAGCTCACTTCAGGATTCAGGGGAGGCCAAGTAAAATGGCGGGAGCAAATTCACAATAGTGAAGAGTGGTCCACACAACTAAAGAACAAACTCGCGTCTCACGACGCGGCGCTGATTAAAGCTTTCGTGACAGATCCTATCAAGAACGCCTTTACGAAGAACATTTACTTTGATGATTTCGATGACTTCAAACAAGCGAAATATTGCAAGTTGTTCAAAAATAAAAGGAATAGGTTTATTTCTCGTGAGGTGCTGAACATCATCTACTTCAGCCGGGCTAAAAAGAGTTGGTTGCTTCGGACACACAAACTTGAAGATTTATCCAAAAATCCAATTCCAGGGAGTAGGATTCCCATAGCAGATTGCATCAGTTCTAACCACGGTGGTAACGGGCAGGTGAGCACCACCTTCCTGGCGAGTTTTAGATTGGGTGCTATCGCCAATGCAGGCATAAGTTTACTTGACAGGGTTCCAGACAACCTAGGTATCGAAGAAGCTTTGGTGGCAGGCTCCCTCAACCTGGGAATCATAATTGGAAGCGCTATCAAATTCTCAGGCACAGTAAGTTGTCTGTTTTCGAAAGGCTCCTATGCACAGCCCTACATTATACCATATCTCATACAGATCCCCGCGGGGAGACAAGTGCGTGTGAAGCTTGAAAAAGGTGCCGGGATTGTGGAAGAAGGTATGTGGGAAGACACGATGCCCTTCACTAAACTTGCAGCCTTGAGCCCTACCGTGGAATGCGCGGTGAGTAATTCCTCAGCTGTGTGCGACTCCGGTGCGGTGCCAGGCCAAGGTATTCAAGAGTTCGAGAGCTTCTTTCAGGAGGTCAGCACGCAAGATGACAGCTCATACGAAAACTCATGCTGACTATTCGAACTTCTCTGAAGCACTGAAGCCCGAGACTCTCCAAAATGTTATTGACTCTTATGAGGCCTTGGCCACAGGCACTGACAATTGGGTAGCCAACTTGGCTAATGCGTCATCGCTTCTCTGGCATGCTTACCATCAGCTTGGAGTACCAGTAAATTGGGCAGGATTTTATGTAAGAGACACGAAAACCATCGAACAGCTTATCTTAGGCCCTTTTCAGGGAAAAGTTGCTTGTCAAACAATAAAATTTGGTAAAGGAGTTTGTGGAAATGCGGCCTCATCACAAGTCACTCAGCTAGTGGCCGATGTCAACACATATCCTGGCCACATTGCATGCGATGGAGAGACAAACAGTGAAATTGTTGTTCCAATTGTTGCAAATGGAAAAGTTGTCGGCGTTTTGGACATCGACTGCTTGTCCAAGAGTGGATTTGATGAGGTTGATAGAAAATACTTGGAGAAGCTTGCGGATGCTATTGCACATTCGAACAGCTGGTAGGGATTGGGTTGAGAAGTGGCTGAATTGAAGTCAAAACGGCTAGTTCATCACATAGGTATAAAAATTGCCGATCATTTGAAAGTGAGCACATTATTTGAGTTGAACAGGCTATTTATGCATCTTACGGAATAAGAATGTGAATTTAAAAGCGGCAATGGGTCGATAGAGAGTTCATTAATACAAGATTTAATGGAAAAACTTTTATTGTAGCTTTGCGAGCGCTTTTCATTACGTCGAGCTATCGACGCCTGCGTCCTCATAGTGAAGTCGCCTTTGCTCCTCACGCTCCATATTATGATACAAAAGATTAGTGGCTTGATCGATAGCTCGCAGCGATCCGCTTATGGTGAAAAGTCTCTCATCGTTCTCATCTACCTCGGAGATCTCAATAGTTGCACCACTGACTTTGCGAACTCCCAGGATTCGTGATCCGTTTCTACCGATTAGAGCACCAACAATTTTGTTGGGGAAAGCAATAGTAGTTGTCAAGATTTTTTTAGGCGACAGGTCTTGCCGAGAGTTTGCAGCTTTTGGCACGTAATATGTTACGCCAGCAACAGAGGAAAAATCCTCTATTATACAGCGCAGGATGACTTTCAATGAGTCGTTCAAATTTTTCACAGTACCTTGGAGCTCAACCAATCTCTCAGTGGAGCCTGGTAAATAAGAATTGGATGCAATCATCAGAACATTATAATTCTTCTGTATTTCCTTGATGCGCAATCCTCGTGCCCCGATTATGGTGCCCATTTGAGAATTAGGGATAAGCAATCTCAATATCGTGGTTTCTCCTGGAATATTTGGAATCGACAGCAACTGCTTGAGCGGGAAGTACGAGTACGTGAACTGATTCTCAACTGTAGCATTCACTAAGGCCTGAGCAAATAAACTTAGTGCCTTGGAAGCATTGTCAAGAGTTCCACTTACCGTTAAAATTCTCTCGTAGGAACCAGGCTGTAATTTCGAGATCCCAGCTCTCGTATTATTTTCCAGTCTTATGGAGTCGATAACGTTACCATTTTGGCCAATAAGACACCCCGCCTCTTTGGCCGATACCAAAACTCGATAGTTGATCAAGGCAGAAGACGCAAAACCATCGTTTAAGGGTGGCAAAATGTTAGCAGCAGCGTTGTCCTCAATTTCAGGCGACGTCATAGTGGGGTTCGTCGGTCGCGTAAAGTTGGCTATTTTTTATTCAAAAAGGGCTTCTTTAAGCGACAAGTGTGGGATCCAAGCACAGAATATTTTTTTTGAGAAACTTCGGCCGTGGCGGGGAACAGAACTACCACACTATTCAGGAAAATAATCCTTAACCGACACTAACCGAATAGTACGAAAGCTTGTTTAAGGTTTTGCGAGACGGGAAAAAAGGGTGAAAAGAGATTCAACCAGGTAGAGATTATTCGCTAGAGCGGTGGCGGCTATTTTTAAGAGGTAGCAATTTAGCAGCGGCTCAAACCGACGGTAATAATAGCTTCTGGACTCAAATGGCCGTGAAAGGTTGTGCAAGGAAAGAAGCAAGCAATGGCTAGTGCCGAGAGGTGGAAAGCCGAATTGAAGAACGAGGACTTTTAGGTGCAGGGCGAAACTAGTACGTCATTCGTACTAGGGACTTATAAGAAGGAGCATTCTTTGAGGCCGTCACATGCTGCACAGGGGTGTTTCACTTTTCTATGGCGTAAGAGATACCTATTCTGATGCACTAAAAGGCCATAATAATTTACTCAGAAAAGCTATTCACACATCTAGGCCGTCTACGTTCTGTTTAAACAAGGGTAGGATGGGAGGCCCGATTGATTGAACTTCGCGCACTTCATTCATAAAATTTGTGTAACGTAGTACGAGACCTGAAACCATTGTGTCGACATTGCACGAATGATCCAACATGCCGTTGTGCAATCTGATTGGGCCTTGGATATCCACAATTGATTGTGCATGTATAGGGGGTTGTAGAACCTCATACTGGACGTATTGTTGGGCACTACTCGTGAAACTTTATTGCCAAAATGCTGGATGCATTTTAGACGATGTCCTCGTGTGAGACGACAAGAAAAGGCCAAGGGCGCTGTGAATTGTGACAAGCCTTCACACTTTTCATGGATGCTCTACCGTACGTTTCACGAGATGATTTCGCTCATTTTCTGGGCTCTGAAATTATCAGCTTCGTTCTCGCGTTCGAGAGTCTCCGCAAATGAGTAAAAGTTGATCGTCTTTCCCTCTTCTGGAACTTGGTCCATGGTGTGATCTTTGCTGACGCTCGTGTCACTCGGGTTCTCTTCAAGCGCCTTCAATAACTTATTGCAAAGAACTGACCGCGAGCGTGCTCGCCTAACGTGATTTTCACACTTTGTCTCGTCGTCTGTGCAATCACAGTAAATCACAGTCACATCTCTGAAATCGGTATTTGGGTCGCTTAGGATTTCCGTGGACGAGTCCAAAACGGGGGCTATGTAGTCCTCGTTGGTATAGCAGCGGATCAGTTGACCAGACGTTAGTGAGCCTGCTGAACCTATGGACATGGACCTGCTCAAAATGTCTTTGGGCTGGCGTATATCATGAGAGCTATTCGTGTTTGGTGTCTTCGCATCTGAACCTTTGCTTCTCGTTACTTGTTCCTGGGCTGAAGCGAACGGGCTTCCGCTTAAAAATCGTTCAAAAATGGAGTTTTGACGCTCTCTGATTTGTGGCTCAAGAACCTTTTCGGGGTTTTGTGACATTTTTGTGATTAACTTGCAATGTAATAGTTGCTGGTCCTGAATGCACGTTTAAGAGTACTATCAGGGTGTTTTAATTGAGAATGATGAGATCACTTGTTGATGAATTCGGCTAGTCAAAGCTGGGTAGAATTTCTGGAAATCACTTGCGTCTATACTGTCGGCGCTAGAATTTCTGGAGTGAAACGGCTCGTGAGGAGAGAAATTTATATCGCGGTGAACGTAGTGATCTTTCGAAAATTGGTCACGTAGCCAGGCATCACCAAATGTCGCAGTATGCCGTCGTGGGGACGCACTGCCGGCGTGTAAAAGAAGATCGTGGGCTGACCTGCAAGCGAGCCCTCCCCTGCGACCGGCGCACTTGTGTGCAGAGAAGCATGGCGGAACTGATTGCTGTAGGGAGATAAGAGCCTGCGCCTCAGAACTCCTGATGAGCTGTTCCCTTTGTCACCTGCTCGTAAGTGACGAGGCTAGGGAGGCGTTGCTCTACGAATTTGGTGTCTCAGGTTGCACGAACCATGCCGCACGCCGCACATGGTATTTATAGCAATACCTATGCGGGGTTGCATATTCAGAATTCTTCTGGCTGACGAGAGCTTCTTGTCATTTAGCTGATTGTGAAAAACCCCTTATTATCCATGTAGGTTGCCTTCGATGACTCAAAATGTCAGCGTTATAGTCCGTTGGGGAACCCGCTAAGAAAGGTGTGCACATAAGACATTTCCATGCATTTGGGGTCATCCTTGGACCTCGCCGCGTGCGTGAGACGGCGACAAGCTGCGGGCGCGAATGGCGGGCCCCTCAAAACTTCGACAAACCCGGTTATGCATGAACCCGGCTTTCTGTTGGCATGCTCACGAATGATGCCTTTGAAAACAACAAGTCTTAAAGATACCGAGGAGCTATAACTAGAGACTGCACATAGCTCGCTCAACGGCTACTACATCGCAAGTCTCTTCGCGCACTGTCTCCATTAAGCTCTTTGCGATGATTGTTACCAGCAATTCTACTGTTGATAGCCTCAGCTTGATCCACAGGGCCTCGGTGTATATTCCGCACTGGATATATAGGCATGGATTAGTGGGTGAACACGACTATATTCCCTACGCCGTCATGATCTTATCTGCGGCTTCCTTGGTTGTGTTCTGCTCCTACGCCACCGTTAGCCAGCCACAATCGGCAAAAGACCCCGCCTTGGGCAAGCACGATGCGTTGTTTGACCAGTCTGATAAGGATGGGTCTTCTTTCATCATTCCACCAACTAGCAGTAATGCAATCAACTCCCAAGTCATCGACTACTCTACAGCCGTTGCCCTTCCTTTTATTGCCGGTGCAGCCTTGATTGGCGCGTCCATACTCTTGCAAAGATTGGACTTGTCAAAGTCCCGGATATTGCATGCTTATATCTTACTCACTGTGATTCCAGCAAGCGCCTCGACTTTGTTGTATACTTGTGATTCTTTGGCGAGACAAGTGGCCTATTCATTAGGTCTCAAGGGAAACCTGGGCTTTTTCTTCCAGAGATACCGTTTTACGTTTTCCAGAGATGACAAATTGCCGTTGGGAGTATACGATGTGGCCGACATGAAAGCACTAGGCATGTCCAAGTCAGAGTATAAACATTATAGCAAGTTCATGTTACGCGTGAACAACGTCAAGTTCACCAAAACGACGAAAGTCAGCACCAAGAAGCAAATAGCATCGGTTGTTTTGGACACGAAGATGTTCGCCGTGGTGCCTGCGGCTGCAGTTGTTGGATACTTGTACTATGCGTTCAACCCTGCTCTTAACTCCAGCTACCAGCTTCCCAGAATCAATTGGTTAGTCAACAACTTGACAGCCATTGTACTTGCAGTCATGGGTGTCCAATACCAGAAGTTGGCCAGCTTCAAGGTTGGTGCAATATTGCTCGTGGGGCTTTTCTTCTACGACATTTACTTTGTTTTTGCATCCACGCGCATGATGGAGGTAGCTACGGGTTTGGATATTCCAGGCAAACTCTTGTTCCCTCAAAGACCCCATGAGATCTTGAGTGTCGCCCAAATCATCAGCCGCCCGTTGAATGCGCTCCCAGAGTCGTTTGCTATTTTGGGTCTTGGAGATATCGTTGTTCCTTCGTGGTTTATTTCGCTCTGTCTCCGCTTCGATTACTTCCAATTCTACAGCATGAACGAGTTACCTTTCCATCGGCTCAGAAGCATTGGAACACCCAGATATTTCGCAGTCGCAGTCATGGCCTATGTTTTTGCTTTGTCATGTGCAGTGGGGGTGAACGCGTACAGTGGTTATGGGCAGCCCGCTCTTTTGTACATTGTTCCTTGTTTGATAGCTGCCGTTGGGGGATTCGCATGGATTCGTGGTGAATTCAGTGTTTGGTGGAGATACTCGGAGAAGATCATTCCATATGAGCAAAAGACGAAGAATGCGAAGGAAAAAAGAGCAGATGGCGAAGAAAATGCTGATTCCCTGGATAGCGAGGACGAAATTAACATCCTTGTGGATGGGGAACTCCACAATTTCGATGGTTTTGATGAAGAGATAGATTACTCGTATTTCATCGGAGACTCGGATGATTCAGACGTGTTGGACGAAGAAGAGGATTTCGTCGACGAACAAGAGGATTTCGTCGACGAAGAAGAGGATTTTGTCGACGAAGAAGGCTCCTACGATGAGCCTGATTATCAGTCGAAGCCGGTGCTTCGCAAGAGATGATTCAAACTCTTGAATCATGTGACTGGTGTGCAGGTGAGGAATGCACGCGTGCGGCTAGGCTCCGTGTATCGAAGGTGATTCTATGGAGTTCTCAATAGAGTCGCGAAGTCAGCAGAGTCTCGGACGGTCAGCGACTTCGTAAAGTCTTATCAGTCGCGAGTCTACAGTCATCCGAGTAAATCGGCAAGATTGCATCTAGGTGGTGACATCAGCTCTCGTAAGAGCAAATTCTGCACCTTATCAGTGAGCAAGAAAAAAAGCAAGCTTCTTTTGCGATAAACACGAGGCCAGCTGCGCGATAAGCGATAAGGCTTGCGGCAGACTTTTACTCCGTCACTTCCGAATATGAACAGAAACACCGTTTGTGTGAAACAGCAGCGTATGCACAGGCCTCGCCGTCGCTCAAGAGCATGCGTGAGGTTGCCGCTTATGACCTGTCAGCACGTAATCATGCAATAACCAAATATGGCACATTCTGTTTACGGCAAAGATTCAAGCTGGGTCGATTAAATCAACGCAAATACTGTCTCGGGTCACATCCTGATACAGGAGTTTGTAGTGGAATCACTAGAAGAGCAGGAAATCTGTAGGAATTAATAGAGAGGATAGGGATTGAAATTCAGGTATACCATCCTTGTGTAAGCTCCACTCAAGAATTTTGTCGATATTCTTCTCCCCTCAACCCAAAATGGAAACCTTTGAATGGTCAGCGGAGTCAGCCGGAGATCCACAGTAAAACGGCCGGTGGCTATTTCTGGAAGCATGCACCAGCGGCTGTTTGAGATTTCGGCATATGATAAAATGTGCTTCGAAACGCTTCTGCGAAAAGCGCGGTGCTTCCATAGATGGTTCCCCGCGGCTGGCCGTTTGAGGCCAAACGGATCGCAACCCTGCAATGTGCTATTATTACTTCCGGTCTAGAACAAATGAGCCACCACGGCAAAGACTAGAAGCTCTTCTCTTTTGGAATCGGCAAGCTATCAGGATTTTCGGCTTCCACATGCTCTGTACATTCTCGTTCAGACATCAAGCACGAGACACTACTCCGGAATGTAAGCCTAATTTCCTCTATGTACTGTGTACATTCCCTGTACAATTTTGCCCTACACAATTTTGCCCTATACACTTTTGCCCTATACACTGTGCTCCCCTACACACTGTGCTACATCCGAAGTCTCCACAGTGCGTATCTCATTGTCGCGGAAATGTTATTGTTGACAGTCTCCATGGATCCGGCGCACTGGAGGCCCGAATTCGTCGCATCCGCCGAGCCCCTATTCGCGCTCGCTCCATTAAGCAGAACTGCCGTGGATATCTGACATGCGCAGAAGAGAGACAAAGGGGCTGTGACCCAACACGTCGGCAGGCTCCACATGCGGCCTCATGGTGGCCTCAAAAAGCTTCACTTATCGCAGAGTGCGCAAGATTAGGCCTGGATCGCGCAAAAGCCCGCGCGGTCAAGCGGTGTGTGTGCAGGCAATCTTGTGGGGCACTTTATCAGAATGGCGCTTTCTTATCTCGCGCGCTACCCCTTCTCTGTCACGATGGTATCATGTAAACAGTGCCGCGCGCACAGGTAAATATGCACCGAAGTGGAACGCTCTCCTATTTCTGTTGCGTTTTTTCATTGCTTATAAACACAGACCGCCCGGCTCGAAAAAGGCCATTTTTCTTTTGCTTTGATTTTACACTCAACCCTTCTGCGTTCGCTACCCACAATTTCCACCCCAATATCAGCCACATCTCCTCGTGTCATGAGTAAATCAAGCAAACGAATCAAGCTAGAGAATGAGATCTTCTCCAAATCCATCAAGGACATCGAATTGATGTTCAACTTCTCCTACGACCAGGAGAGCCATCTCGACGCCAGACGTAAGATCCAGAAGACAAGCAGATCGCAGGATGGCATTCCTTTGGCAGCAAACGGGCTCGTGCAAAAAACTCCCAAAGTGCAGCTAGATCTTCCCACGGGTTTGGGAATCAAGCACATTGAGGTGGACTACGACTGCGTCAATATGTCGTTTTTTTCGGACTTGCAAAGCGAGAGCGACGACGAAGCGCCATTTGTCTTGGCGCCCAGCCACTTCGCGGGTCAACCTGCGATATCCGCACCACAGCTTGCGCAGGAAATGGGACAGATTTCCAGCCAGAATCTTAGCGCACAAAACACCGCAACATACTCATTGCGCAACGTGGGCATGGCGACTGCACACCACGATGTGCTCCTAGACCTCAATGATGATGACGAAATCGACGGCTATAGCTTCGGGCTGGACCTTAAGCAATACTTGCCGCGCATGAATTTGGAGAGCGACTTGAAGAGAATCGACCAGATGTTTGCCGCGCCTTCTCTTCTCACCAAGATAAGTTAGCCGAGCCGTGGCCGCGGCCAGTTTTTGAGGCCGCTGTGACTGGTCACAGTGAGCCCATACCATTAAGCATATAAAACGAAATGAGCACGATTGATAATGAAGTAGATTGAACGGAAAGATAATCATACGGAAGCAGTCGACGGTCGAAATAGTCGACTCATGCGGGCAGTCGTCTCATCAGGCTACTCAACGGCTTGGCAAATGTCCGATTCCAAACCAATTTGCCTAGCTCATACTTCATAGCCTCCGACCTTGCACATCAAAAACTTTTGCGGCCGATTCGCGGGGTATCGCGCTCGAGCTTCCGAAAATACTTTCCTTTCTAGTGGTTATCGCGGTAATCTGAGAGAAAGCCGCACTTCTCCGTGTCTTCGGCCCCATGCGAGTGGCCGCTCGCATAGCAACCACCTCGGTGTCACATGCCGCGCATTTACATGCAATCCGCCTCGGCATCGAATAGTGGAGATCGAAGCTGCAGAAAAGGGAAGCAGCAAACAGACTCCAAAAGGGGCTTTGGCTGCTGCTCCGCCCCTTCGGGTTTTCTCTCTATATACAGGAGACTTTGAAAACAATCATTATTTAATAGGAAACAGTGCTCAGTGCCACCAACGAGAAAAGAGTGTTTACATACAGGAGTTACACACCGTGTTCTAGAGAAACTAGTGGGTCTGAAATATAGTGTCTTATACAGGAAAACTGGAAGATTTTTTACGTTAAGCGAATGATCTGTTACAAAACCAGTCTCCCCTGACGACACGCGCCCCTGTGTTTATTGTTGCACCAGGCCAAAGTGTGCTATCGAGTGCAGCCGTGGTATTCCCTTGCTTTTTTTTTTTGTTTGAGTATATTACTATTACTGTGGGGATGTACGGGTTTCACTTAGTGTCGCTGGTGTACGGGTTTGATTCACTACTACCGTGGAGAAACTGTTATATGCACGACGAGTCCATGCTCGGTTCTTGACACCAGCGATACACAGTCACGTCTTTTTGTCCCTGATTACAGGGCCAGGATCAGCAGAAGACGCACGTATTTCGGCAAGCAGCATTACAAAGCAACTCGTCTCGTAATCTCGCCTCTTTGCGGCACCTACAGTTTTCAACTGAGGTTGACAGCTCGCACATCCGTACACCATGCTAATTTTTCTCCTCAACGCTAACCTACAGGCTGACCACGCCAAGCCCCAAACCTCAATTTCTCACAATGGTGTTGGCTGATCTTGGATCCAGGTTAAGAGATGCGCTCGGATCGGTGGAGTCTGTCTCTGAGGCGGAAATCCAATCAATGGTCAAGGATATCTGTTCAGCATTGCTAGAAAGTGACGTGAACATCAAGTTGGTAGCCCGCTTAAGGGACAACATCAGACAGAAAATTGCCTCTGAAATAAAGTTGGACGCCGAGTCTGCAGCAAACAAGAGAAAGAAATTACAAAAGATTATTTTCGACGAGTTGTGCAAGCTTGTGGATTCCCACGAGGAGCCTCCAAAGCCCAAGAAGTTATCTCAGGCCGGCAAAGCTGTTCTGAAGAACGGAAAGAAGACGAAGAAAATGGCTGCTGAATCTCACATTATCATGTTCGTCGGTTTGCAAGGTGCAGGTAAGACCACCTCCTGTACGAAGTTGGCCGTGTACTATAAGAAGAGAGGCTTCAAAGTTGGTTTGGTGTGTGCGGACACATTCAGAGCCGGTGCTTTTGATCAGTTGAAGCAAAATGCCATCAAATCATCCATTCCCTTCTATGGTTCGTACTTGGAAACCGATCCCGTGAAAGTGGCCCAAGAGGGTGTGCAAAGATTCAAGGCAGACAAATTTGATATCATCATTGTCGACACATCCGGCCGTCATAAACAGGAGCAGAATTTGTTCAATGAGATGATTCAAATAAGTGAGGCCGTGCAGCCTACGCAAACCATAATGGTCATGGATGCAGCCATTGGTCAGGCAGCCGAAGGTCAGGCAAAGGCATTTAAAGAGAGCTCGAACTTCGGATCAATCATCTTGACGAAATTGGACGGCCACGCCAAAGGTGGTGGTGCCATCTCTGCAGTGGCAGCTACTGAGACGCCGATAGTGTTTATTGGTACCGGAGAGCACGTTGGTGACTTTGAGGTGTTCAAGCCAACAACATTTATTTCCAAATTACTTGGTATCGGTGACATCCAATCGTTGATCGAGCATGTGCAGGGCTTGAACCTTCAGGATGACGAGAACCACAAGAAGACCATTGAAAATTTCAAGGAGGGAAAATTCACATTGAGAGATTTCCAGACGCAGATGAACAACTTCCTAAAAATGGGCCCTTTGACGAACATTGCTTCCATGATCCCTGGAATGTCCAATATTATGAATCAAGTCGGAGAGGAAGAGACCAGTAAGAAAATCAAGAATATGATTTACATTATGGACTCCATGACGTCAAAAGAATTGGACAGTGACGGCCGGATTTTCACCAGGGAACCAGCAAGAATCGTGAGAGTTGCACGTGGTTCGGGGTGCTCGGCCATCGAGGTGGAAATGGTATTGCAGCAACAAAGAATGATGTCGTCGATGGCGGGCGCTGCAAAGAACATGGGAGCTGGAGCCCCACGCGGACAAATGCCTGGAGCTGGAGCAGGTGGAAATATGCAACGCATGATGCAGCAGGCGCAATCAAATCCTAACTTCATGCAACAAGCCATGAGCATGTTGGGCGGCGGCGGCGCAGGGGGAATGCCCGACATGTCCTCATTCATGAACAATCCTCAAATGATGCAACAAGCTCAACAAATGATGCAAAACCCAGGAATGATGCAACAAGCTCAGCAGATGATGCAGAACCCGGGTATGATGCAGAAGATGATGCAACAGTTTGGAGGTATGGGCGGCATGGGCATGTGATCTTGTATATTAGTTAGTCGATGTACGTATCTCTGAACATTTACAGCCGCCGGGCGCCAAGCAGATCTGATGAGGCCACAATATGAAGGTGTCTGGCAACATCACTCGATGTCACAAGAATCGGTCACGTGAACGCATCCACTCTGCTGCTGTTTTCGAACTCGTTCCGTTTCTAACTGACAAACCCAGCAAAGGTCTACGAATACATTACGTACAAGTGGAGACATAACCCCTAAGGTTATGTTCCACTCTGCAGTCAGATCTATTAAAAAAGTCTCCGACGTCCCGTTTAGGTTGTGGACACCCAATGGGGTCTAGGTCCCCTAAGATGCCCCTTACGCCCTGTTTCACCAGACGCCCCTAACGCCCTGTTTCACAGTAGGCATGCGCACAGAGCGCCCTACTTGGGACTCTCCTCAACTATATAAGAAATATGGCAACCCTCCTTTTAAAGGACAGTTTCCACGAGTATCCCGAAAGGCAATACATACAGTGCACTTCTTTAAAAACAGCCTATCTCTTAACAGCTGCGACATGCAGCTTGATGCAATTGCCACTCAGCATGCAGAACAGCGTCATGGTGTAGACCCCGGCATGCACTTGCAAATATTAATTGCGACCCTGGCATGCACTTGCAAACATTAATTGCGAGGCCGCATCGCCAAACACGAGCTCACTGTGAAGTGTACAGCTTCCCGCGAACAATCTCACCATATTGTGATGATTATCTACGCAGACTGCACACCGTGCAGGATTTCGCCAGCGTGCCTTTGGTCATGCAATCTTCTCGGAAACTTTCAGCGAGAGCCTAGGTTGCAATTTCCGGAAAGTAAAAGGCAAGTGCTGCCATCACTGCCACACGCACCTCCGCGGAGTTTGCTGTCGAATGCCCCGCCGAGGCTCGCTGTGCTCATATACACTCCCCCACACTCCTTCCGATCCTCGCACAGACCGAAGCATCACCTGATCACCGTAACCCCCACAACTCTCACCCAATACCTGGTCTACATTCACTACGCAATGACAGGGCCTTTGGACTGGGAAAAGCTCCACGATTTTGTCGTGGACCAGTCTAACAAAATTATGAAGGGCATAGAAACTACCGATGTGGACTGGTTTCTCAGAGACTCCAATGTCTCCTTCACCAAAACCCCCCTGGAGGGCGCCGGGGCCGAGGGCGCAGATTCCGAACAACAGCCAGCAACGCTGCTCAAAACGCCGTCGTCGCCACGGCTATCGGTGCTGAACTCGTACAATAATAACGTGGCCAAATCGAAGCCTTCCATACCCTCAATTGCAGAGGAATGCTCGCATGCCCAACACCCAGTGGAGAAAAAAGAGCAACCGGAACGAACAGAAACTTTCCAGGACTATGCGCTGAGAACTTCGACCAAAAACCCTTCTTTTTCTCGTAGAAGGTCGAGTGTTTCCAGCGTTGGAAGCGCTTCAAGCATTGACAGCAACGCTAGCTCCGGCGGATTTTTCTCCAAGCTCAAGCACAGGTTGCAAAGATCCGAGTCGGCGGGCTCTAATGAGCACTCCGGGACTGCTGATAAACCGGCATCCTTATTTAACCAGGACTACACTCTTCACCGGTCTCGCACCAGCCAATCCGATGCGGACTATCCAAGGGCCTCAGAGGTGCTGGCACCGGGTTCGCCTGAAGCAGAAAGAAAAAAGCCCCTGGATTTTCCCGACGACCCCAGACTACAGGACTATGTTCGCTTTTTCCGTCAGAAAAAGCTGAACGACTCTTGCATCAAATTGGATTCGGCTGATTCCAAACGTAGCTCGGCCCTGAAACCGGCGCCTGCAGTCACGGAAACACCTGAGCAACAGTCGAAGCTCCCTTCTTTTTTAAGAAGGAGAAGTACATCCATCAGTACGGCGGAGCTCCACCACCGTCCACCCTCAGCATCGGCTGCTAACAAAAAGGTGGAGCCAGAGCCAACATTACCGGGAATGAAGCACTTGAAGCCATTGAAGCACGTGGCGTTTCATTCGCTGACCTTTCTCATTGATCCGCCACAGCAGATTCCGTCCAGGAACCCTAGAAAGGGTAATGTGGAAGTGTTGCCTAACGGAGAGGTGCGGGTGAATCCACTCACTGAGTCCGAAAAGGAGGCAATGGAGAAATCCGCAAAGGGCCAGGGCGGTGGTTTGGTAGTGGGAGGTACAGGTGCGCTTGGTCTTATCGAGAAGTCAGATGACAAGGAGGAGGAACTCCCCACTGACAGCTCTGACGTGGCCGTGGACGAGCATGCGAAGTCTTTGGGAATTGAAAAGGCCATCGTGACTGCAAAGCGGCCCTACTCGGCACCCGTGCAAAAGATGGCTCTCGATCTCATGTATACTCGGTGCTGCCACCTACGAGAGATTCTTCCTATCCCGGCAATTGCCAAGCAAATCCCCAAAGGCTCGATGTCTCCCCTCCCTGTGTTACAGTTGAGAAATCCATCACCCACGATGATTGAAATCGCTACATTTGCAGATTTCATTCGAATCGCCCCGATTATCTGTGTTTCTCTAGACGGCGTCAATTTATCATATGAGCAATTCAAAGTACTTTTGAGTGCCATGTGTGCCAAAACCCAGCTTGAGAAGTTGAGTTTGAGAAACACTCCCATCGACTCGGAGGGCTGGGCTCTTCTCTGTTGGTTTCTATCACGAAACAAGATCTTGAATAGGTTGGATATCACGCAATGCCCGCCTTTGTCAGTGAACCTTTTGCGCAAAAAGAAAAAGAGAAACTCGGAGGAGGAGGCTATTGAGCGCATGAAGTGTAACCGAGAGAACCGGTCGGATATGGATTGGTCTTTGTTTACTGCTGCGTTGATTGCCCGTAACGGTATCCTGGAGTTGATTTTGACGGGATGTTGTATCACAGACGTGACTGTTTTTGAAACATTGATGAGGAAAGCTGTTGTTCTCAAAACATTCAAACTCGGCTTGGCGTATAACCAACTTTCTGCACAGCAATTGCAAATTGTGTTGGACTCGTGGCTTCCTCTGAAAGCCGCAAGGGGCCTTGACCTCGGATACAACGACTTGCTGTCGACAACCTATTTGAAAATCTTTTTGGAGTTCGCCAAAACTGAGAAGTACACGGAGTTTGTGAAACTGTCACAGATCGGTTTCTTAAGTTTGAACGCTACGAATCTTCGTTTCAACGAGGACTTCAAAGAGGTTTTCGAAAAGTTTATTTTGAAATTGCCGAACTTGAGGTACTTGGATATGTCCAATAACCCCAAACTTTTTGGAAACTTTGAGGTGAAGCAGCCAAGAAGCAATTCTGAGGATGAGGCTTCGCTGACGGGTACCGAGGCCGCCCCGATAGATGTGCCCAAAAACTCGAATCTGGCGAACGAAGGCGCGTCTACAGAATACACCCCAGACTACATTACCAGTTATTTTTGCTCAAAATTGCTTTACTTCAAGAGCTTGGTTTGCTTGCATATCGAGAACAATGGGCTCTCTTCCCGGAGCTTGACGTCTCTCTTGGAGATCGTACCCTTTTGCAAAACTCTTGGGTATCTTTCTGTCTTAGGGAACGACCTAGACATATACCTGGCAACATCTTTGATCCAGTGTTTGAAGAACTCGCCATCGTTGTTGACTGTGGAGGGTGATTTCTCCAAACTTCCGGAGCTTTTCAAAGAGAAGATCGGACTTTATTACATGCGTAACATGGACCGCTTTTTCAACCAGAGTATTGATGAGAACATGAAGTCTAGCGTGAATGCGCAAAAAACAGAGAACACTCTTGATAGTCTTACGGACGAGCTCAATGCCTTTATTTCTCGTAAGGCAGAGAAAAAGATCGATCTCGAGTCTCCAGCAGCAAAGCACTTGATTAAGCGGATCCAAAAATATAGACAGATCTTGAAAAAGGCCATTGGAGATTTGTTTTACCTCCAATACAAGAGGGAGTTGAGCATCGAGGGAAAGGAAGCACTCATCAGGTTGCTATATGTTGACTCGTCGTTGGAAAGAGGCCTCCAGTTGATCGACACATCTCTTGTCAAGAAAGAAGAAAGTTTCACCTCTGAGGATCTCATTAACATGAACAGGCCCGAGGACCAGAGAAGCGGGTTAAATAAAACAACGTTGACCAAGGTCCAGGACGCTCTTGCCGTGCCCCACGATGCCCTCTCGCCAGTGGAGGCGTCGTCTGTGCGTATCTCGAGGCCACAATCCCTCACGAGTCTTTCTAACCTAGATAAGGAAGAGGGTTCCGCAATGAAGTTGCTGAGACTCGAGAGCAAGGAAGACTTGTTTCACGAAAGCTCCGGCGAAGTCATTCGCCAGAAATTGATAAATGGGAATATATTGGACCTTGACGCCACCATCAATGAGCTCTCCAAGGCCGAGAAGAGTGGCATTGGGTTGCGGCAAATCTTCAACGAATCCAAAGAGGGCAATGAGCCCCAGAACAATTTGAACGAGATCAGGGAGAAGCTTGAGGAGCTCAAAAAGAAGTTGGCCGAGGCCGAGGGCGAGAACGAGAAACTTGACCTAAACGTCATTAATGAATCCACTGACACCCCATCAGACGAGAAAGACAATGTCAACGAAACTTATGATCGCATCTTAAAGCAAATGAGTGTCGTCGAGCGATAGGTACCATGCATTATGATCTATACATCCGACGGTCACCGGCAGTTAGAATCGCAATATTTATCCAATTAATAATTATCCAGATGTTGGCTACGCTAATACATGTCACCTTTGATGAACGCTTGTATGCCATTCACCGGCATTTTTATCATCTATACTATGCTACTTTCCAAACTCAAAACCCTCGGCATCTTCTCAGTACTCTTCATCGGAGTAGTCTGCCGCCTTGGAAGAAGAGCCACGTGCGGCTGTGTCGTCATCGCTATAATCGTCACCATTTTCCCGGGAGTCCGAGAGCTCTGCTTTTCCGTCATTGTCCTCTGCCAAGTCTTCACACGCATCGATCCAGTCGGAGTAAATGTCCACAGGATGGGACAACGCGTTTATGGCGGTCTGGAAACTCTGGCCGCAGATCTTGCAGTGTAAGTCACCGATTCCGTTCTTCTTATCAATGGTACATATAACAGATTTCTCGTGATTGCAGAAGAGACACCGGAAGGTGATATCAAGCTTCTGCTTGAGCTTCTTCTGGGGTTTGGCGGCCGTTTTTCTTTTACCCATTGTTGTTGTATGAGAGTTCGAAGCGTGAGAATCTTTAGGTGCGTGCGTGCGAAAGTCAACTACGGCGAGAGTACCGACTGAGCCTTCTTCTTCAAGCGCATCTCCATGCGGTACTTTTCGAAAGCCATCTTTGCCTTCCTGTCTTCGCCACTTATTTCCATTGAGGATTTGGGCGAGCTTCCTGTATGGTTGAGAGTCACCTTTATGCGCGAGTTATACTTCTGGTTCATTTTTATGCCGTATTCGTAGAGCTTTAAATCCTGGCCCTTGAACGAGTTGAGTTGCGTGGCGTCTTTGAACAAGTTGCTAAAAAAGTCCGGGTCCTGTTTGGTTTGCCCAGCGATGGGGTAGTGGAGCAAGAGCGAGAGCGCTTCAGAGAAGTCACACAAGATCAATTCAGACTTGACGTGGATTAGAAGCGCCACGACAAGAAAGCTGACGAGATCGGGCAAGAGGTCTTGCGTACCAGCGACTTTCATGGACTCCGCCACCGCCATTTTATCCCAAAGGGTAGAGATCTTGTGCATATCAGTACCCAATTCACGAAGCAAGAGGAGCCTTAGAAAGCGAATGATCCAGAGCTGTGACTCAAGTTTGAGCTTGGTGATCAAATTGTAATGTATCAACTGGTCCACTTTCATCAAGTACCCGTTGAATGTCTGTATCGACAGGAGAAGCTGTGACTCGGACTCGTAGAAGCACTTGACGATTCCGCTGGACACCAAAAACTTGTTGAAGATGGAGAATAGATCGTGTTCAAGGTAATGCAGGTTGTAAAGCAGGAGGATATGCATGTCTTCGGGAGCATACAGAGAGCCGTCGATTCTAACGGATTCCAAGTAGAAGTTGCGGTAAATGAGGCCAAATATCTCATGGAGACCTTGCTTGTACCCCACACTGGAGTTGCACTTGGACCACGTGTATAGAAGAGTGACAAGCAGCCTTTTGATCTTGAGCGAGTTGGCGTTGCGGTGGAAGAACTCGTCTCCCGGAAAAAGTCGTTGCACATCCAAAACGATCGAGTGTATAAGCTCCACATCGTGCTCATAGTCGTCATCTTCACCAAAAGTGCTTTTTCCCGGCTCGGCGGCGCTCAAGGGGTCGCTTTGCACATTTTTGAACCGCTGGAGTCGGTGCGTGTGCAGCCCAGCTTTGTCTGCCTCCCAGAACTCGTTGTCTTTGTCCAAGCTGTGCCAGGGAATAGCAAGCTTGGAGTTTTTGCGGAGTTTGTGGTATATCACACGGCTTGCCTGAAGACTGCTTTGCCATTTCTGAATGTTCAAGGTCTCTGTGATGAAACAAGTTTTCCATACTAGCACACGAGAGAAGTGCTTCCCTTTTCCAGCATCGTCGTTAAGAACGGCGTTCTTGAACGAGCCGAGGTTTCCTTTATGCTGCTCGATTGTTAGAAGCACGTTGGAGATTATTTCATTTTGCATGGTACGTGAAGGTTCGTTGAGTGTCTTGGTTAGTCGTATTTGCTAGCTGCAGTCCTGGGTGGCCATTCAGTGATGTGCTTAGGCGACGCGGAGCTCGGTTTCTTTGCCCGCAACTTGATTTAGTTTACTAGTCCTGGCACCTGTTTCGGGTTGTGTCTTTGCCCTGGCACTTGTTATGGTCTTGCTTTGTGTGGTGGCTGACCAGTCTGGATACTGATCCGTACCGCGACCGCGACCCCAGGCCTGATCATCACAGCCACACTGGATGCAGTACGCCAATGGCTACGGCGACACTGCGCAGGTAAGCAATCCATCATTCGGCGTGGAATCTAAGCTCTGGTGAGTATGATGATCAGCTTGAGCGGGCTCCGTTCAACGACATCTCGAGCTTGAATCCATCCCTCACTCCTGCGTCGTGGGAAGTGTTGAGTCTCTGGGACACAAAGTAGCCTGCATCCATGTGCACCCAGCGGTTGAAGTATCGAAGCCCTGCGCCCACACTGGCCACGCCGGATTCCGCAAGCACATTGTCGGCCACGTTTGCAGCCATGGTGGTGGCATAAAACCTCAAGGGATGCGTCTCGCTAGATTTGGAAGGATGTATGAAGTGAGGCACCTGGCTGTAGAGGGTGGCGCCCACCTTAAAGTATTGCAAGCCACCGGCAGGGTTGACCGAGTTTCTGGCAAAGCCCCTGAAATTATCGTAGCCTCCCAAATAAAACTTATCCGAGACGTGGACTTTTTGGTTGCTTTTGATGTACCCGAGTTCTCCGAACAAGTGCGTGGTTAAAGCATTGCTAGCCAACGACTTGAAGTAGTCAACCGAGCCCAGGGTCTTGAAGAAAACACTTGGCTTGTTTTCAGCGGCATCCTGGCGCTGGTCAGAGGCGATCTCATTTACCAAAGACGTTTTGAAGCCGTCCACGGGGAAGATTCCCGCAAGCTGCTGCACATTGTTGAAGCAAGCCTTGGACACAATGGCCGACTTCAAGTAGTCGCAGGCGAAATCCTGCAGCTTTGTCTCTTGAATGTCGTAGATGTTCCTTTTGGTCAACAGCAACCCGTTGAAAAGAGAAACGGTGTTTTGCGGGTTGGCGTACTGAACTCCCACCAGTCCGCCCGAGGCCTTTGAGGAGTTCCCCTGCCAGGTCTGGTTGTTATCATGTAAACTGAACAAGTCAATGATGAATTTGTACGACGGATTGCGCAAGTTGGACGCGAGCTTGATCTGAGACTTCAAGTGCTCATGCGGCTTGTAGGGCCTGTAGTTGACGCCCACACCAAAGTACTCGGCGTTATGGTTGACATTGTGGTTGGCATAATTCAAGTCCAAGATCATATTGTCCTCGCTGTTGAAGGCCAAAGCCGCCTCGCCACGGGTCAAGTCCTTGGCCTCGATGTTGAACAACACCTTGGTGAGAATTGACCGCTCCTGGTTGTACATCTTTTTGTCCGGCACGCCATGCAAGTAGTCCACGTGCAAGGAGGGCTGGATGTTCGAGAACACATCTGTTTTTTCCAAGTTGGAGTAGCTCTCGTCTACCCTCTGCAAAAGCTCTTTCAACGTATAGTCGCTCTCCTCAATCAAGGGACTGAGCACCTTGGAGAAAAAGTCGCGAGAAAAGTTGTTGCCGCCGCTGACCTCTACTTGACTCAACAATAACGGGCGGGTTTGCGACGTCTCGAGGGCATTTTCCTCAAAAGCCTTGCTGTGCAAAATGCCGTTGCTCATGTCTGGTGTTGAGTGTTGAATGCTTACTGCGCGCGAATGTACTCCAATCGCTGGTGCAGCATACACCGCACTATGCATGACTGGTCAGATGGAACTTGAGCTATGAACTCAGCGAAACCCGTACATTCATACAGGTGCAGCGATATGGCCCGGAAGGACCATATAGGAAGGATGTAGGAAGGATGTAGAAAGGATGTAGGAAGGACCATGTAGGAAGGACGCTCTTTATATTTTTCATCCTCAGATCGGCATTGCATAATCTCAAGGCTCTACGCTTTTCATGCAAATACCCCGACATTTGCTATTTTTAGGCTGGTCTTCGAATAAATGTCATCAAAGTCTCGATTAAAAGTCATCAGAGTCTCGATTAAAAGTCTTCAAAGTCTCGATTAAAAGTCATCAGAGTCTCGATTAAAAGTCTTCAAAGTCTCGATTAAAAGTCATCAGAGTCTCGATTAAAAGTCATCAGTCTCGATTAAAAGTCTTCAAAGTCTTCGAATTACTAACACCAGAATACTGCTAGTATCGGGTTGACTTACTCCTGTTCTCTTGGTTTATTAAGGTTCATGTTCTATCAACGGTAGCACCATCATAAGCCAAGTCCAAAAGTTTCCAATCACATTTGACTTTGTTAGATGCAAAAATAGAAATCACAGTTTCTGCAATGGCCTCAAAGTTTTCTGTGGCCAAGCAAAGAATCGTCGGGCCTGCACCCAGAAGACAGATTCCACACAAGCCAGGCTGGTTTTTTGGCGTCACCTCCAGCAACACCTTCTCAAGCCCCGGAATGAGCTGCGCACGGTATGGCTGGTGGATCTTGTCCTTCATGGCCTCGTAGATGACGTCGTGCTGGGGCGGGTCAAGCGTCAACGCAGTAGTCAAGATTGCCAACCGCTGCAAATTGAAGACAATGTCCAGCTTTTCGTATTGCTGCGGAAGAACCGCCCGCGAGTCGTCGGTCTTGACCTCGAATTCGGGTATAATGGTCACACACCGAATTTTGTTGTTCCAGTTGTACTTCAAGTACTGCCCAATCTGGGCAGGCGGAGCTCTGGTCTCATAGTTCGCCAATTCAGTGCTTGGCTTGGGCAAAATGTGCTCCAAAGGCACATTCTTGGCTGCGGTTTCCTCGACTGCCAACTCATTCAAGTACAGCCCCACAAAGCCGCCCAACATGGCCGCCGCTATGTTGTCCGGGTGTCTTTCTATTAGCAAGCAGTAATCGAGCATCCTTTCCTTAGACAAGTTCAACTTCGCCACTTCATTTCCCAACATCACTCCGCCCACAATGGCGGCGCCTGAAGAGCCCAACCCACGGCCCAAAGGTATTGGGTTTTTGACGTGTATCTTTGTTCCGAGCTCAAAGTTTTCCACACCGTTACATCTCATCACATACAACGCCGTCTGCGTCACCAAATTGCGCTCACTGGCGAGCGGAACGCCGCTTGCCGAGTCTCCTTCGTAGCTCAAGAGAGCATGGTGTTTGTCTGCAGAAGTGTCGACAGATGCGTCCACAGATACCGAGATTTCAAGGTATAGATTGAGGCCAATTCCGAGGACATCGAAACCAGGCCCAATGTTGGCGCTGGACGCGGGGATCCGGAGCTTGAAGGAGGACATGGTGGTGTTAACGAGGCCCGCTCTGATGAGTTTTTCATCGCGTCACATCCGTGCACCACGTGTCTTCCAACTCTACGGTATCGTCGATTGACACACATTAATCAGCTATCATTAGCTCGTCGATAGTCTCTGGCTCTCTATATAACACATGTTTCTCTCTTCTCCCAAACAACCTCGGCAGGCTCCATGGGAAGCGTCACCATAGACTGGTAGTCCACCGGAGGAAGCGAGGCGCCTTTGGCATAGCCCCACTTGAGGTTGTAGATGTACGTGGCCAAAATTGTGCCCAATTGCACGTATGCAAACTGCTCACCGATACACCGATGTCTTCCACCACCAAATGGCAAGTATGGCGAGGCCACACCTTTGGTCACTTTTCCAAAACCGTAGTCAACCGAGTCTTCCTGATCGTTGACGTTGTCCACCTCAGACCATCTGTGCGGGTCGAACAGTTCGGCGTTGGGGAACCACTCCTCAGAAGTGTGAGCAAAGCCCGGCGACACCAAAACGTGGTGGCCCTTAGGCACAACATAGCTTGTGTTGGGCACCACCAAGTTGTTCTTGGCCTTTCTGAAAATCGAGTGCAAAGGCATGTGTAAACGCAACGTTTCTTTGATGGTGTTGTTGACAAGCGGCATCTTTTGCAAGTCATCGTATGACAAGTCGTTGAAAGTGGCGTTTCTGTCGGCAAGGACACTGAGAATTTCGTTGTACAACTCTTCTTGGAGTTGCGGCTTCTCGGCCAAATGCAACATGAACCAAGCGGACGTGGAAGCTGAGGTGTGCTGGCCGCCCATCAAAACACCAATCAACAAATTAGCAATTTCCTGGTCCGTCATCTTCACGCCATCCTTGTAGGTGGAGTTGAGCATCAAGGAGTCAATCAAATCTCTGTTGGCATCGATGTCGCCGGTTTCTCTTCTCTTGTTGATCAAGGACATATAGGTGGCGGAGATCTTCTGCTGAGCAGCGTCACGCTTCCAGTAAGAGGGCAAAGGCAAGTGGGGGAAAACAAAATTGATGGGGGTGAAGCCCTTATCTAAATCGGAGTACAACTGGGCAAACGATATGTCAAACCTGGCTCTCATTTCGTCTCCCAAAAGAGAAGTGCAGGCGGTGAGAATGGTCATTTCCGGCTGAGTCTTCATGATGTCAGCAACGCCATTGTTACGCTCCTTCACAGAAAAGTCCGAGCACGTCTTGAAGTAGTCCAACACCTCGTCCTTGATCTTGGGAACGTATCTGAGGAAAGCATCCTTTGTCAAGGCAGTCTTCGCAAATTTCTTCTGCTCCATCAAGCGGTGGTTTGGACAGTCGTAAATGACCCCCTTTCCGAAAACAGGAGTCGTCAAATGAGAATAGGCCTCCTCGGCGGAAACGTCAGCAAGCTTGGAATTGAGAACAAACTCATGCCCCTTGGGTCCCAAGTACACAGTCATGACCTTGCCCAATAAGACAAAAGCAAACACATCGCCGTACTTTGCACGGCAGCTGGCGAAAAATTCGTAAGGCTGCATTCCGTACGCAACCGCAGAGCCAAACCATGGGATCCAGTAGAAGACCAAGGGCACTCTGTCCTTCCTGAAGGAGTAGGCAACTTGCCACAAAATGTGGTATGCATACGGCACAAGCACCACTAGCGCAAGCTTCCAAGCTGTGGAGAGCGATTGGAACGAGTCGTAGGCCGCAAGCACCAATTCTTGGATGGCCATCTTGATAGTCTGGAAGGAATAAAGTGGGAGATAAGATCAAACGGGCTGAAGCTGGAAAAAATATACCCTGCCTTATACGACGGTGCACGGGTGCGAGCGCGGTTTTGGGCGGGCGCGTTCGATGGGATGGTACGATCGCGCCACGTGATGCTATGCGGCCTGGCGAAACAGAGCACTGCGATAAGTCATGGGTCCGGAGTCATGGGTCCGGAGCCTCGGGGCCTTGTAGACACTGGCCAAGGAGGGAGACGGGATGGTCCGCCTCGAACATGCGCCTCTTGGCGGCCACGGCCGGCTTCTCGCGCCGCATTACCGACTCCTTGCTTCCCGTTGTATTTGCCTATGTTCGCTGTGCGTTGGCAGTTCGCTGTGCTCAACGCACTAGCTCTTAGCGCATACGCATAAATCAGTCCATAATCGCTACTCCCAGTTTGGTCCGACCAACACTGCGCCGAATTACCTTGGCCGGTCACTTCACAAATCCTTTGTAGCACGAACCTCTAGAATCGCCAGACGCCCATTCGTTAAACACGCGTACAGCCCCAATAGCCAGAGTCTGAAATCAGCATCTATGGGTTCTCCAGCCTGGCTATTGCTCCCTGTGACTCTAGACGATCGTGGTCCTTTTGTCGGCAAACATCGGGCCCGTGCGGTTCGGTGGCAATAGCCTGATCATTAGCGATCTTGGCCACGTCCATGCTGGCCTGAAAGTTCATTAGTGTCCAACTTCACGTGGATCACTCGCGGGGGACCTTGTACCCAAGCATTTCCGCCCGCTCCACCAACTGCTGGTACTCCATCATTTTCATCTGGTTTTTCGACTCAAGGTACTTGATGTATTCAATGCTCTTCGTAAGAATGATTCCCTTGTTGAGCTTCTTCACCGGGGCTATCCCCAACTTGCCCGGAACGCCGTGCTCCTCATCGATTTGGCCCATCTCCTCATTGCCATACTCATCCTCGTTGGCCCCGTTGGAAGCTCGATTGTATTCTCTGAGCACCGGCACCGAATCACGAAGCACCTGGAACTTCTCGTTCATCTTGTTACGGTACCGCTGCTCGATGAGGTTGTGAGCGGATTTGGCCCGTGGCTTCTTGTCTTGCTTTGAATGGCCGCTGTTTTCCAATGCGCCATGTTCCCCTCCACTGTTCGTGTCGTCAGCCAAGGTGTCAGAATCCTCCATCTTGATCCGCGGGTTGTTACTCGTGGTAGAAGAGCTTTCCATCTCGAACATCGGCTGGCCGTGGCTAGGATTTGAAAACTGGAACTGCTGGTTGGCCGAGTATTCGGTTCTGCCTCCGTTCACAGCCCGCAGGTCGTAGAAACCCGCATTGCTGATGATTGGCGCCATCATGTGGCCTTCCACCGGATACAGGTTGCTGAAAGTGCCGTAGCTATCACCCGGCAGCACGTCTTCAGCACCGCCATAGCCCTGGTATTGACACATGTTATATTTGGGCATGCCAAGCTCGTCTAGGTCGTTTGGTCGGAGGTCGGAGTCGCTTGTGCTGTAAGTGTCTGTGCGTGATAGGGAAGCCGTGAGCTGGGCCGCGGCGCCGTCGTCCTGCATTGCGTCAAAACCTGTCGTGCCATTGTTTAAGTTCTGTTCCTGCTTGATGTAGATTCCATCGTCGTTCATGACGTGGTGGGAATAGGGTCTCGAGGCTTCTTCTTGCGTTTGGTGCGTGGTTTTGCTGAGATGCGCGGGTCACGTGCCCCTCTATACTTAAGGTTTTGTCTGGGGCGGTACGTCAAAGGCGTTCGAGAAGAGTGTCGCAGAAGTTTTTACGTCAATAGCAAACCTTCCATGTCAATGCGGTCTGTCCACGTCAACCTTGTATTGTAGAAGCAACCGCCCTGCTTGAGCGCTGCGTTGCGCATCTCTCATTGTTGCAGTTTGCCTCGCTACAGACTTGGCGCCGGCCAAGGCAGAAGGAGGAAGCGGGCTTTCTGGGCGCTGCTCAGGGGCGCCGGGGTTTCCAAGCAGGCGCTTTTTTTGGACTCCAACCGGAGTTGATGCTGCTGTGCAGCGGAATGCATGCCTCGCCTCGGCTTCTTGCCGTGTTTTAGCGCTATATGCACGACCCGGATGCCTGAATTGAAGACAAGTCGGCTGATCCAGGCACGAATTAAGGTACACTTTCCCGGTCTCAACTGGCCCCTTCGGCTCTTCTGGCGCCTCCCCAGGCCGTGGCGGGAAAACGGGCCGTGCCATGAAATAAGCGTGGTCGGGGAGAGCCGGGTAGGCCAAAATTCTGGGCGTGACTCGGCATGGGCCCTGGTGAAATCTTGCGCAAATGCGAGATAAGCTCCGAAGGTCTCTTGTGAGATCCCTCTAACGGGCTTCGCAAGAGTGGTGCTATTTTCAGACAACAATACAGCAGGTTCGTCTCCATTGTGATCGTGCAGCCACGTAAACACAAATATTGGGCGATTGTGCCGCAAGAGATGCGTTTCTAAATGGCCGTGGGTCCGAACCGTTCGGTGGAGCGGTTTGGCCTCAAGGGGCTATGGTTACGATCCCCAGACTCAAATCCGCTCTCTGCTACTTTCCATGCGCCTAGCTGCAGCTCATCGCGCTCGCACAGGTGAACGTATCAACCACAGTAATGTCGGACTTGCACGAGCTCTGCCGGTTCACGCAGCGGCCCATCTCCCCGAAGTATGTGGAGGACCTCAGATTCTACCTCAAGGCCGGTATTCCCGCCACCTACACGCTTGAGGAGGCGCATAACTACACGCAGGGTATCGAAGAGGAGCCCTCCACCACCACCACTCCATTGCACATCATCTTTGAACACGTTCCCAGCGACGCCACAAAAGAGGAGATTGCTGTGGTGGATGAAATGGTGACGATTCTATTCGAGTATGGCGCCGGCTGGTGCTTGACCAGCGACAAGAACGAGACCCCGGGGTGCATCTTGATTCGCCGCAATATGCACGGCTCCATTCTCTACGAGCAGGTCATTGCTGCAGGGGTTCGGGCGGAATTGTTGCTTCGCAAGGTGACTGAGTATGACATGGAGGTGGTGAGCGATACGGATGATTTGGACCATGAGGCCATGGCTCCGCAGCTAGTGGATGGAAATGCACTGCAGCCTGGAGAGAACGCCAAAGAAAATGCCGAAGAGAACGCTCAAGAGAACGCCAAAGAGAACGCTCAAGACAACGCCCAAGACAACGCCCAAGACAACGCCCAAGACAACGCCCAAGACAACGCCCAAGAGAACAGTGCAGGCAAAGACGTCGAGGAGACTGCAGACGATCCCTCGTTCAACCAGAAGGCGTACCTAGAGAGTAAGCTCGAGTACAGGGACGGCGCCTTGGTGACGGAAGCCAACCAAGACGGAGTGATGATGGACTGGGAAACCGAGCTCATGGCTCTCGGCTGCGAGTCGCTCTTCAAAGGGTCGACGGCAGAAGACCCCGAAGTCAACATCCTCAACATCGGATTTGGCATGGGCATCATCGACACGATGATCCTGCAAAAAAACCCCGCCAAGCACTACATCTGCGAAGCGCACCCTGACGTGTTGCGGAAACTCAAAGAGGATGGGTGGTACGAAAAGCCGAATGTGGTGATTTTGGACGGCCGCTGGCAGGAGCAGTTGGACAAGTTGCTCTCCAGTGGAGAGGTGTATTTCAACGGAATTTACTACGACACGTTCTCCGAACACTACTCCGATATGCTCGAGTTGTTCGACTACGTGGTGGGGCTTCTCAAGCCACACGGCGTGTTCTCCTTCTTCAACGGGCTCGGTGCAGACCGCCAGGTTGTCTATGAGGTGTACAGGAAATTGGTGGAGATCGACTTGGCCAACTACGGCTTGAAGTGTGAATTCCAAGAGGTGGACGTGCCCAGAGAAACTCTTGCAGAGGGGGACTCCAGCGTCTGGGACGGCATCAGAAGACCTTATTGGTCGTGCCCGAAGTTCTACCACCCCGAGGCTAGATTCATAGATTTCTAGGGAAATTCATGATTCTAGGGAAATTCATGATTCTAGGGAAATTCATGATTCTAGGGAAATTCATGATTCTAGTGGAGATACATAGATTTCTAGTTTCTTTTTCTAGTGGCGCCACTCGAAACGTGGTTCCGACATGCCCCAATCTCGCATGCGTGCCAACACGGACTTGGGCCGCATGCTCTCGCATAGTGCCAATTTTTGCAGTCGCTAGGAACTTCTCATGTCGTCCTGCACACACGCCGCGGGCCCACCTCACCTCACTCATCTCCGGCCCTCTTACCCGCCAACACTACACCTGCAATGCTACCCAAGGCAGCCCAAAACAGCAGGCGCTTCACACGGCACTTGTCGGCCCTGCCGATCACGTGCAACGCAAGCCCCATCCAAATCTCGTCCCTTTCCAATGGACTCCGTCTAGTCACCGACTCCACCCCCGGCCACTTCAGTGCCCTAGGCGCCTATATCGGAGGCGGCAGTCGCCACGAAACAACCCACAATAGCGGCATCTCCCACATTCTCGACCGCATGGCCTGGAAGTCCACCGCCAGCAGGTCAGGTGCGCAGATGATGGACGACTTGGCTCGGCTCGGTGGCAACTACATGTGTGGCGCCCAGCGCGAGCTGATTCTTTACCAGGCCTCTGTTTTCAACAAGGACGCCGAGAGCATGTTCGAGTGCATTGCGGAGTCGGTCCGTGCTCCGAAGCTCTTGGATGCGGAGTTTGCAGAAGCCGTTTCCACGGGGTTTTACGAGCTCGAGGAGCTCTCCTACAAGCACGACACGCTTTTACCCGAGCTTCTCCATGAAGCTGCTTATGGCCCGGAGACCTTGGGCATGCCCATCTATGGCAAAGAGCACTCGTTGCAGAACATGTCTTTGCATGATGTGCAGGAGTTCCACCTGCTGCGCTACACGCCTGAAAACACTGTGGTGGCTATGGTGGGTGTGGACCACGGCAAGGCGCTTCGCATGGTGGAATCCCATTTGGGCGACTGGACTTCCAATGTCAAGTTGGGGCTGCCAGTTCCAGCGCAATATCGTGGCAATGAAATTGCATTGCCCTACCAGGAGCCTCGCTTCAGCAATCTTCCCCAGCTTGTACATATGCAGATCGCGTTCGAGACCGAAGGCCTTTTGAGTGAGGATTTATATGCTTTGGCCACGTTGCAAAAGTTGCTTGGAGGCGGATCTTCTTTCTCTGCGGGCGGGCCGGGCAAAGGCATGTTTTCCCGGTTGTTCCGAGTTCTTAACAAATACCCGTTCGTGGAAAATTGCTTGGCCTTCAACCATGCACACACAGATCTGGGACTTTTTGGCATAACTATCTCCTGCTACGTGGATCTGGCTGAGTACATGGCGCAGGTGATTTGCCATGAATTCGCCAGCGTCATGGAGCTGGACATTAGCAAGGGGGGTATCACCAAAGAGGAGTTCAGCCGGGCCAAGAACCAGCTCACGGCCTCTCTTCTTATGAATGTGGAGAGCAAGCTTGCTGCTTTGGAAGATATCGGCCGTCAGATACAGTGCCACGGGAAAGTCACCAGCGTGGACGAAATGGTTAAGAAAATCAACGGCTTGTCCATTGAAGATGTGCGGGCTGTGGCAGAGAAGGTTTTCACAGGGAAGGGCAACGGCATTCAGCTGGCCAAGCCATCTGTGGTGATGCAGGGAGACCGGGCCGCCATTGGCGACGTGGAATTTGTGATGCGTTACTTTGGCTTGGGCAACTTTTCTTCGCCAATGCCCGACCAGCCCAGAGACTACTCTAAAAAAACTTCCAGGTTTTCGAGATTTTTCTGATTTATCGCATTTTGTTACTGGACACCCCCGAATATTAGACTTTGATCAAGAGTTTTGACTATTAAACTCGGCTCGCTCGTGAAGCATTGTTGAAAAGATCAGTGTCAACAAATCGATTTCTTGAAGGAGTAATATTTCTTGTGACGAAAGATAATCTTTCATCTTTCTATAATTTTGACAAGCCACGAGCAGTTGTTTCAACTCTTGATTAATTACGGCTATATCGACCAGTCCTAAGCCGCAAATGGCTGTGATGAACATCTTGAGCTTGATTCTCAACTCAATGAGTGCTTCGGGAAAATTGTGGTCTGACATGACGTTAAAATTTATAGTAGAGTCAAATAAAGCTATTTGCGATCATTATATAGTAGAATCTGTGTTTCAGATTTGTTTCAGATTCAGTCTTACAAATGAAATGACGCTTTTGTCACATGTAATTTCTTCCCTTGAGAGCTATTCCAATTGAACTGGTCTGCTTACAAACCTCTACAAATTGGAAAGACTATAGATAGCGTATTTTTAATCACCCCAAGGCGAACATGTGAATATCCCTCGAGGGAGTGCGAGACCGAAAATACGCGAGATTCGAAGCAACGAAATCTCCTCGCCCTGATAAGGTATTGGAATTATCAAACATGGTCTTGAATCGCTTGAAAAACAAAATTGGATTAGCCGAACATGGTGACCAAGGAACTCTGGGCGAAGGAGTGGATGAGATTGGCTCGGAAAACCAATCGATTTTATTGGGGATCATCTCTCAATTACGCCCTGGCTGCGATCTAACAAGAATAACTCTTCCCACGTTCATTTTGGAGAAGAAGTCGATGCTTGAGAGGATAACAAACGCATTCTTCACCCCCGATATTCTTATGGAGGCCAACGAGACTGCGGATGATGTGGAGCGCTTTCTTTTGATCGTCAAGTGGTATTTGTCTGGATGGCATATCGCACCTAAGGCTGTCAAAAAACCATTGAATCCCATTCTTGGGGAAGTCTATGGATGTTATTGGGATGATTTACCTGGAGGAAATACTGCATTTTACGTAGCAGAACAGACATCACATCATCCACCTGAATCTTCTTACTTCTATCTTCTCCCAGAGAAGCGTATCAGGGCGGACGGAGCATTGATCACTGAATCGAGATTTTTGGGAAATTCTTCTGCAGCCTTAATGAAGGGTGTAGCTTATCTCACATTGGGTGAACACGATGCCGAAGTCTACTCCGTTACTCAACCCAACATTTATTGCAGAGGAATCTTATTTGGTAAGCTCAGATATGAATTGGGAGATCACATGTTAATTAAATGTGAAAAGACAGGATTGGAGGCTGATATCGAATTCAAAACCAAAGGGTTCATAAGCGGCGACTACGACACTATCGGCGGAACGATAAAGAGAGGGTCAGACACATTATATACCATTTCTGGCAAATGGAACGGTGTCATGGAATACCAATCGCATTCAGGAGAGAAGCAAGTACTTTACGATACATCCAAGGCTTTAATTTTTTTTCCTAAGGTGAAAGCGATTGAGGAGCAACTTCCAAATGAGTCTAGGAGATTATGGCAATCCACAATTGCAGCATTAGATGTGAATGATCATGTCGCTGCTACGAACGAAAAATTCGAGGTCGAAAATTTACAAAGAGAGAGAGCCAAGGAAAGAAGTGAAAGGGGTGAGGATTTCAAAGCTTCATTGTTCAAGAAGTCTGGACGGCAAGAGATCGCATATACTATTAACGCTGATATTGACATCCAGAATGATGACCCAAGTCAGGCTGTTTCCAAGTTAAGTGAAGTCTATAATGCTTTGCCAAGCAGGACACTGAGCTAGGCACTTTCACTGCGAAATTTTAGAATACAAAAATGAGTACTGCATACGTGTAAAAGATAGACACCTCATTCCACATCGAGTTTTATCTCACACCGAGTAAAATCGACAGTTGTGTAATGGACGTGAAAGCAAAAACAACGTTGGAAAGCATAGAATCTTCAGACTATGATATTTTTAGCTGTATAGATTTCATCCGCCGTCATGCTTCTGAGATCGGTGTCCAATTTTATTTGTTGAAAAAGCTTCGAACATACAAGTACGAGGATATCGAGTTTTTGATACCTCAATTGCTTCAAATTTTGATATCTTTCGAGACCGACTCTATGGCCCTTGAAGAATTTATTTTGGAGTACAGTGAATTATATCCGCACTTCAGTTTGATCGTTTTTTGGAATCTTCAGGCATATATATTCGAGTTGAAAGACAGCCCTGACTCTTATTCATTCCAAACAGTACGCAGCTTGATAAACAAACTTCAGGATGTCCTCTTCAATCCAAATGCTCTCGAATCCACTGAGTTTAGAGAAAATATCCAACCAGCCATGATATTGTGCGGAGCTATTGCAGCTTCGTTTGGACTTCCCAACCTCCACGACTATACATTGCCTATCATTAGAAGTCAAGCAAAACAACAGAAATCCTTCGTTTTTAAGTTGGCGAATTTCCAAAAGACCCTTACTCGGAATTTGACTTTAAAAAACCGCAAGCTCTCCAGTGAGGCCAGAACCACGCACTCGGACGAAGAAGGTTCTCTGCTCCCCAAGATCCACTCAGAATCTCCAAACCGCCACTCTGAGTCTTCCGCAAGGGCTAAAAGGCGATCAACACTGACCTTGGCCTCCGATGATTCAGAATTTTACACTAGCGACGAGGATGACGCTAAATCTTTGCGTAAACATAAGGCATCATTGTTAGCAAACCTGACAAAATCAGAGAGTTTGAGTATGGTTCAGAGCATCGAGGAGCTGACGGACGCCACGACAATCCGCAAGAAAAGGTCTACGCCGCATCACAGACTAGTAAGCCAGCAGCATATTTCTCAGTCTTTGCCAGATTTGAACAAGTCGTTTGAAACCTCAACTGCCGATTGCTCAGAGATTGATTTGACGACCAGCAATAGGGGATCTCTGGATTATGCAAATCGAAGCTGTGAACAGCTAGAGCGTCAAGCAAATGATCCTGCAAGGTGTTTACGGGTAAACTATGCAAAATGTGTGACTGACTTCATGATTGCGCTACAAAACATCTCGCTCAGGCTATCCCTGGTTCCTAAAGAAGCTCGTTTGTCGGCTCTTAGAGCTGAATTATCCATCATCAACGATACAATTCTCCCATCTGAGATTGACATCCCTCAGTTGCTTCCTATAACAAGCACAAAAAAGAAATACCACAAGTTGTTGAAATTGAGTATAAACGAGGCTTGTTGCTTGAATTCTGCGGAGAGAGTTCCGTTTTTGATGTTTGTCGAATTTTTAAGCGACGAGATTGATTTCAATCCTACCACCAGCCAAAACCAAGCGATTCTCAGAATGTTGTCCAAAAAAGAAAAAAGTGCTATAAAAATAGAAGCTAACGTCTCGGCTGAGGAAGAAACTAAAGAATCAGAGAAGATCTCCGACGCATTGATGCAAGTCGAGGCAGACCTAAGTGACCTCAAAGTCTCATCGGTGAACTCCTCAAGCTATGATCTCTTATCTCTAGAAGGGTCTCATTTGAGGATTTTAGATTCTGCGGACCTCAAAAAGACCTCTCAAGCGGATCCATCTGCAAAAAAGAGGGCGGACCAAATGCGAATTGCAGCAGTCATGTTACAGCAATTAGAGAGTTCCGGACAGGCTACAACTGAACAGTCTGCTGCGATAAAAGGAAGAATAGTCCAATCGATGATTGCGCTTCAAGACCAGTTTGACAGTATTGACTATGACAAATTCATCGAGCTCGGAGGCGATGAAGCAAACGCGGGAGAGCGTAAATTGGAAAATGACTTTAAACTCGCAGAAGACTGGAAGGCGAAGAAACAAAGAATAAGAAGCTCAAGTATTTATGGGCATTTGCCAAATTGGGATCTATGCTCTGTGATTGCAAAAAATGGATCTGATTTGCCTCAAGAAGCTTTCGCCTGCCAGTTGATTGGAATGATTTCAAACATCTGGGCTAAAAAGAGAATTCCATACTGGACGAAGAGGATGAAAATTGTTATAACCAGTGCAAATACTGGTTTGGTGGAAACAATCACTAACGCCATTTCAGTTCATTCTATAAAGAAATCTTTAACTGAGATTTCCATTGCCAACGGGGAAAATACCAAGAGAAGAATCTTCACGTTGAAAGATTACTTCGAAAAGCTTTTCGGGGGCGAAAATTCAACGGCTTATAAGAGAGCTCAAGAAAACTTTATGAAGAGTCTTGCATCATATTCAATAATCTGTTACCTACTTCAAATCAAAGATAGGCATAATGGAAATATAATGGTTGATAATGAGGGTCATATCATTCATATAGACTTTGGATTCTTGCTCTCTAATTCCCCTGGAAGCGTCGGATTTGAAGCCGCACCGTTCAAGCTAAACATGGAATATCTTGACTTACTTGAAGGTCTCGACAGTCCTCTTTTCGAGCAATTCAAAACAATCTGTAAAGACTGTTTTCTTGCTCTTAGGGAAGAGAGCGCTCTGATTGTTAATATGGTCGAGATTATGCAAAAAGACTCATCGTTGCCATGCTTTAATAACGGTGAGAATACAAGCGTCTTGTTGAAACAAAGGCTTCAGCTACAACTCAACGAGACTGAGGCAAAAGAATTCGTGGAAACCTCATTGATTGGGAAAAGTTTGGGCAGCATGTACACCAGATTGTATGACCAATTCCAGTTGATTACGCAGGGAATTTACAGTTGAGATGATGTACATACAATATGCACTCCTTGCAGTCACACATTCTATCGTAGTGAAAGAATGTATATAAAAAATAAATGAAGTGTTTACATAGTTCTTCTCTTCGTTCAATTTAAGATATGCACCAAGATGCTTAGGCAAGTCTCAAGTAGCCAGTTAAAACAAGAGCCTGCGGTTGCAGTTATGCACTTCGGTGAGTTGCCTGGTATACCCTGGCCTTCTGCAGATCTACAGGGCATTCTCAGCAAATATGATTATGATATAAGCAAGAAACAAAAGCCAAATGGTACGAGCTTGAGAAACAGAGCTCAAAAAACTGGCAGAAAAAGGAAAGTCAACGGATTTATTGCTTTTCGCTCGTATTACACTAAGTCAATACTTGGTGTGCGACACCAAAAAATGCTATCTTCAGAATTAGCTAAAGTATGGAAATCCGAGCCTTTTCATGACGTTTGGAACTCTTACGCGGTAATTTACAATGCTACAGGTGGTAATGAAAATTTTGTGGACTGGCTTAATAAAAGTATAGGGTTCATGTGCGAGAATGTCGAAGAACACCGAGCTGTGGAGGATATCTTTTGGGAAGGAAAGGATCTCAAAATAGTAGAAAGCCAGTCATTTTTATATTGAAAATCACACGATACTTCTGGGTCTTTTATGTTGTTCAGCTTGATTATCCTTTTTTCTTTTTTTGGATGTTTTTGATGGTCGTTTCTCGCCCTCAACGTATACATCATTTGGAAGATCATGAAGCTTCACATTTTTGATTCTAATGAAATTGATTTTTTCGTCGTAAGTTTGCCAGCCTTTGCACAAATTGTAAAATTCAGAGCAGGGATATTGGATGTCAAGCTTGCGAACTCCACTAACTTCATTTTTAATCAAATTGATGTCAAGTCCAATGAAAAGTTTAGTAAGATGCAAAATCGGTTTTTTCTCCTCCCCCTCAGATTCAGATTTCTGTCCTTCCACTTTTTCGAGCTGGTTTATGAAGTCTTCCCCATTTAAACTTCCATAGGAGTTGATTATGTCTTCTGTATTGTGCGTTCCAACATAGAAACTATCGCTGAACGTCTTCACATATGGATGGGCAACTTCTACCCCTTCAGTAGCTTCAAGTTTTTGAACTAGTATTCTGAGCTTACTTTCAATCATACTGCTCCACTTGAGATGATCCTCATCAGAGGAGAATGTTGCAGCGACAATGCATAGGTAAAATTTGTAATCATAAAAGAAAGTGTGTCTCTGAAGTAAATCCGACCAGGTCTTCGATCCAGAATTCATCTCAGCCATTATGTCAGCACCTCTTTGGAGTTCCTTTAAGATTATTTTTTGCGTTGAATTTGTAATATTGTGCGTTGCACACATCGAAGGGTACGCAGGAGTGATAACGGGCATCTTGTGCTGTCTGTCATGAGGATATAATCTTGGATTCCAAACTCTTACTTGAAGAGGCCCGTCCTCAATAGGCTTAAGTAGCACAGGCTGTGGCCAAGACCATTTTGTGTAAATGTTAAAAAACTTTTCCACGATAACAGAGCCAACAGCATTCGGATATAGCTGACATATCCGTGCAACAAACATAGCCCACGCAACACCCCCGGGAAAACCAAAGACATTAGCATAGATGGCTCGTTGTTGTGCCCACATCTTGATACATCGCAATGCGTGTTTGAAAACCGTTGGTTTCGGAACCAATTGCAATATTTCGTCGGTAACTCTGGTACCATTCAAAGACCTCAAATCCTTCTCATCTAAATTTTTAAGAAGGTTCTTGTCATCCAATGTCATATCGCTCGGGACTCTGGGAACATTCAACTTAGCAAAAATTAAATCAATTGATATTCCCCCAAATTCTAGCTTAATGATGGGGACAAAAGCGTCTTGAACAGAATGAATTTCCTCAAGCTCCGGCCGCTTTCTTATGATTTGTTCGAATACATCAAAAAAGTCTTCTCGAGTGACATGCTTCGGCACAACAACTAGGGTATCAATATCAGAACCAGGTCCGTAAACACCTAGACGGTAAGAACCAAAAGTAAAAATTTTCCCCCCTGAATCTTTAGCCATTCCATCACTCATATTTTTCTTCTTTGACACTGTATACACAAACTCTTGAACCATTTTTTGAAACAAAGAGAGAATCTCAACTCTTTTTCTCGTGGCTTGTTCACTTTCGAAGCTACCCCTGGCCTTCAATTCTGCTATCAATAAATCATTCATATGTATTTCTTGAGAAGTGGGCTTCGCCATCGAAACGGGTCCGGTAACCCCGTAAGTGTTTGAAGCCATCGATGTTAGGAATTTCGAGCCGGATACGTCAAAATTGAGATCGCCTCTCACAAATATGAGTACAATATGCAGCACAAAGTATTAGGGTGGCCGCGCAGGCTGGTATGGTATTATCTACTAGCCAGCTGAGTCCACTTCTGAATGAATTTCACTGGGACCTTACTATCAAAGGCCATCCTTTTGAATTGATGGGTTTGCTCTGGGTCCAAAGTGGTACCGAAGGTGCCGAAAACGACCTTTATTAAGAGCGCCACTGTCTGCGTTGCAAGCTTGTGTGTAAAGAAAAGCAGGGTCTTCTTCTGCTGAAACTCATAAAATAGTTCTAGCTTGTCTTTTCCAGAAATGGCCGTCGATTTGAGGATGCCCTGCTCAACTCCGTTCATAAGCGGCTTTTTGAATTCGGCCCGTTTCTGCTCGTATAAACTGAGGATTTTCAATGCTATTCGTGGGTTCGCTAGAACCATATGCTCGTATACCGACGCCTGCAATTCGGTGGATTTGAACTGCACTTGCCGTAAGATTTTGGAGAGTTTGACGACCCCTTTGGGGCCGCCCATGCATGATTTGTGGATGAAATGTGCTGTTTGCTTGATGAGTTGCTGGAAGATGTACTGTTTTCCCGCTTTGTCGGTAATAAAAAAGG
Source organism: Metschnikowia drakensbergensis (assembly GCA_002370475.1). Classification (NCBI taxonomy): domain Eukaryota; kingdom Fungi; phylum Ascomycota; class Pichiomycetes; order Serinales; family Metschnikowiaceae; genus Metschnikowia; species Metschnikowia drakensbergensis. The sequence continues at coordinate 216,247 of NKYX01000011.1, read as the reverse complement.
TCTGGTGGGTATCTTGCTTGTGAAACGTCACAGTATTGGCGACATGGACGAATTCTGGTGCTTCAAAAATGTGTGTGTGAATGCTGTTGAGGATGGAAGTGACGTACTGCTCATCGGCAGTGGATATGGACTGGGAGATTGCCTGGATCCTAACCAAGAGCCTGACCTTTTCCACTTTCGTGGCGTGTCTATACTGCTCTTGGAAATCGCCCTCTAGTCTGTGTAAGCTGGAGCCCACGCCTCTCTTTTCTAATTCCAAAGGATTCCATGCTTTTTTGAGTATTTTGCTGAAGAGGTACCCAGTGTTTTTCCAGTCTAGGAGCCTATGGGTGATCCCGAATCTCCAAATCTCTGTGGAGTTATACTCCGAAAGACCCAAGGAGATGAGATCTGCATACGCCTTTTCGAGATCCAGTTCCAGGCATTTTTCTGCGAGTTTGGCAAGAATGGAGCGAAGCATTTTGCGGCCGGAATTCTTCTCATTGACGACTCCGACGATTTGAATTAATGCAGAGGTGCCGAGCAGGTCTTTGGAGAGACTCTGCGTTAGGGCGTAGTCGAAGCCGGCCGGGTCGTTTTTGAAAAATCGACGCAAAATGGCAATGTCGGATTGGGCTGCCGCCACGGGAAAGACCGCCGCCAAAGTCTCGCGGCTGACCACCGAAGAAAACTTATTTAGCGTTTGCATGAGTGTTGCCACACACTTGAGTGCAAGTAGCTTCATTATGAAGGCATTGGTGACGTACTCGTCTTGCTTCTGGGCCCGGCAAAGCAAGAGATATAAGCGGTATGCATTGGCGGGCGTGAGAGATTGCATGAGGAAATGAAAATCCTTGTGGTTGATGCAGAGAGGAGCTCTGTATATGATGCCCGTCATAAGCCCCGGCATAGCCTGGAGCGATTGGCGTGCATGGCAAACAAAGCCCGGGATCTTGAGTAGCCCAGGATTGACAAGAAGCGCCTTTGTGCAGGACGCAGCACATAGTTCCATATTCTGCACGTTGGAGGTTAAGAAGGCACCTTCCGTCCGATACTGGGCCTCTTGCAAGATGCGGGGGAAGAAATGCGCCCGCAACTCGACGCTATCGCCGCAAATAGTGGAGAGGGTCTGCTCCACATCCTGCACTTGCAGAAACACGAACTCTGCACCGTCCAAGGACTCGAGGATATCCAGAAACTGCAGAAGCATGTGCAGGTCGATGTCGAATTTATACTGGACAGTTTCGACTAGGAGTGTATAAAACTTCACGCTGGCGAACGGGGTCTTCCTGGCGGCTTCAAGAGCGCTCCAAATAGCAAACAAATCACCAGATTCGGAAAGTGATGCATGCATCTGGTCCACCAAATCCTCCATGTCATTGAGCGTGATGTTGTCATTTAGCATGAAGTTCCAGATTTCGGCCCAGCGATGGTGGTAAATCAAATGCCGGAGAAGCTGTGTTTTCTCTGGAGGCTCCACCAGAGCCAACCGGGAATGGTACGCAAGTAGGACGTCGGGGGGCACAGCCAATGGGTGGTGGCTCAAAAGCACGAGAAGCTTGTTGTAGTCGTCAATTTGGGCGTGCACCTGCCGCTGGATTCGAGCAGACAACTCGCCCAAATCGACTGCAGGCGCCTCGATCTTGGCGTCGAGATCTAGCGAATTGGAGATGATTTTGGTCTCGTTCTGGAAAAAACGGTATATCATCTGCGTGAGGGATTTCCGGTTGCCTTTTTCGGAAGCGCCGTGTTTTGGCCCTTTGCTACTGCAAGTCTCTGCCTCGTGGCCACTGTGAGCGGGGTTTCTGACATCTTGAGCGGGATTTCTGACATCTTGAGCGGGATTTCTGACATCTTGAGCGGGATTTCTGACATCTTGAGCGGGGTTTCTGACATCTTGAGCGGGCTCTTCGGGGATGCCGGGGGTGCTGTGGCTGTGGCGGATGCCCGTGCAATTATGTAGAATGCCCGTGCAATTATGTAGAATGCCCGTGCAATTATATAGGAACCCCGTGCAATTATATAGGAGGCCCGTGCATTTATATAGTGGGCGCCATCGTAGGGCACGGTATGCAGGAATCCTAAGGGACATTCAGCCTGATGCTCGAACTGGTCGATATGCTTTCCTTGTTCCGAAGCGTCGGCCGTGTCCTGGTAAAAGTAGCGAAGTGTGCACCCGTACACCCGCGCGAGCAGAGCGTGGCGCACGTGACTGGCCACTTCCAGTCACCAGCTTGGGCCAGCGAATGCGGCAGCAGCGGCTCGGTACTGCAGCGGCTCGGTACTGCAGCGGCTCGGTACTGCAGCGACTCGGTACTGCAGCAGCGGTGCCAGAGCAGTTAAGCTCGGCGTCGGCAGCGCAGCCGCTGTCTGGTGCACGGGTTTCTGCAGACAGCCCCAGACACCTACGCATCAACTCCGGCTACCCCATACTAGCCCCCCATCATGGCACAGGTGCTCTGGAATACCGATATAGACGTGTACAACGAGAAGGTGATTCCCGTTCCGGTGGCGCGTGCGATCTCGCGGTACTTGGAAATCCCAGACCTCTTGCGCTTCCAGCTCGTGTCCAAAAATGCTTACACGGCTGTCCGTGATCCCCGGCTTTGGGTAGACAAACTCCGAAAAATGGGCGTCTACGACTCGGCGCTGGACGATCCGCAGGATAGTGCTTCTGGCCCAGGCGCCCGCCCAGAGATGCCGGCGTACGACTTCTCCACCCTAAAAGACCCCTTGCGGTGTTTTGAGCGTATTTACAAGGCGCCCAGACTAGCTAAATTCCAGATTCTCCAGATTCGGCTCACTCTTAAAGACTACTACAGAGACCTTCAATCAAATACAGCATACAACAACCTCCGCATCTTCAAGGGTTTCCACACCCCCGAGGACCAGGCCCGGCTTCTAGGCAACTTGCGGCGGTACAACTCCGTGGATGCCGACGAGGTGTCCAAGAAAACAGTGGCGGAAAAAATCGCCGATATTATGGAGATTTTCGAGAACGCCTTGTTGCGAGAATTGGAGATTCACTTCGACCTCCAGGAATACGAAAGGGCAAAGGCGTTCGTGGCGATTTTGGTGGACTTGAAAAACGAGCAGACCTTGATTGATTTCTTCTTGCAAAAGGTCTGCTTCGACAATGAAAAGATCCGCTTCATGAATCCTGACACGGTAGCTGGCGGGGACTTCTATGTGCAGGAGAACATGGACTCCATTCCCGGCGAGCTGACGGGCGACGCTTCGGGCAAAAGCGTCTACTCGATCAACGTGGTGCGGCTCGACGAGCTCCTGCTCCAGCTAAGCTCGACCTTCAACAACCTCTCGCAGATCGTGGACGTGATATTCCCGCCCGAAGTGCCCATGATGCTCAAAATCAGCGAAGAGCTCATCACCAACCAGCTTCAGGAAATGATTCTGATGCTCATCCGCTCGGCAAAAGAGCGCTCCCTCTATCTCGAGTTGGTTCCTCTATTGTACCAGAAGCTCACGGGCGACTTTTTGCAGCAGCTCGTGCCCAGCAAGAACGTCGGCGAGCCGTACGTGTCCCTCGTGCATGGCCTAATAGACGTATCCTACGACTCGTATGTGGCGGACTACATGAGCGAGGAGAAAATGTGCTTCAAGCAAATGTGCCAGGATGCGATCAGGGACTGGAACACGTCCCTTGAACAGAGAGAGGCGCATACCAGCGAGAAGATCTTGCGCCACGTGAAGGTGGAGACCAAGAACGATTTCTTGACGAACTTCAGGAAGGTGTTCACTATAAACGGAAGCGGAGATAGCGCCACCGACCCCGAGCCCGGCATGGCCAATTATTCGAAGGTGCAAGCGCACGCCAAGATCTTGGAGGAAAACTTGAAGTCGTTGAATGAATTGTTCAGCCCCGAATTGGCGCTCAGCATCTTGCAGTCGGCAAAAAGCTCCTTGGGACGGCTCTTAAAGTTCCAGGCATTCACTATCAACAGCATCTTGACGGAGATCTACGCCACCATGCAGGAAGAGTTTCTTACCGTTCTCCAAGCCCTTGGAAATGAGCACTTGAAACTAGGCTTCGACAAGTCCTTGGCATACTTGAAAGAGTACGACCCGCAGAGTCTATCTTCATTGGACCAGACCTCTTTCGGGGGAACCAGTGCCATTGCGCCACTCACAGTCTTTTTCGAGCTGATTCACATGGCAGACATCATTGTGCAGATGATGGACATTTTCTACAAGGAGGAGATGATCTACAAAAACGTGGTGAAGAACGAGAACTCGGTTCTCAACCCCTCGCTCCAGGCAAAAAGGAAAGTCGAGGCAATGGTCGACAAATTCGTTGCAGACGGCCTTAATATCGGCATCGACGTTCTTTTCAAGGAAATCGACTCCGTTTATATCTCGCTACTCAAAGACCTGGACTACTACCCCGAACCCGGGACCCTCTGCGATGGCCTGACGTTGGCAGCCAAGAAAGTTGTGCTGATTCTCGTGGACAACATTGACTTATTGGTGGGGTCGGCGGAGAAGTCCGTGGTGGAGGTTTTCCAGCAAGAGGTGGCGGAGCGGTTTTTCCAGACGATTGTGAAGGTCCTCAAACGATCTGTGATCTCCGTGGACGGAGCAGTGGTGCTTATTTCCGACCTCAACCTTTATTATGACTTTATCTTGTCGCACATCAAGAGCAACAAGCGCATGATATACCCTTTGTTCCAGGCGTTGAAAAAGGTTGGGACCATCTACTTGATTAGTGGAGAGGACTCGAAGAGTATCGGCCAGTTGGTGAGCGACTTGTCGAAGTTCAACGGGATTTTCAGCCAAGAGGAGATATACGAGTTTGTGCAGCGGCGCCTGGACTGGAACGTGGTGAAGAAGGACGTGGAGAAGGTCATGTACGGGTTGAGTCTCGGCGACTGCGTAATCGCATGAGCGCTAAAGACATGAGATGGACACAATGGAGACGAGACTTGAGGCCCTAGCAAGGCGAGCTTGACTGTTAAACTGATGCCTCACGCTGTGGAATTCAGTCTGGTGCAGAGGACCACGCCAGCACAGAGGCTTGAATATGGCACCCATTGGCGGTTGTCCTGCACACAGCGGCGCAGAGATGTAGCGACCATGGCCCGGTTGCTCACGATAGCCAATCTCGACCCTGACATCCCCACACAGATGGCCTTCATGACCCGCATACGAAGGCCGCCGCTGCTTGCGACAGGCTTCCGAAAAAACGGTACCCTCAGCCGAGCGTCGGAATCCATAGGCGTTCTCTCGCGGGTGTCCCAGCTCAACGAAATCCTCGGCAACGAGCACACTTCGTACACGGAAAAAAGCCGTCAGTGCTACGAATATTACAGAAAGGACCGCCCGTCTTTGGCGGTTGGAAGTGCCGCTGGCGATATGCGTGGCGAAAGCGCCGCGTCGAAGTTGAATCTCATTCAGGATGTGCTGCGATACAGAGAAATCAATGCAGACGTCATTAAGCGGCTCTGCTTTATCTTCACGAAAAGCAGCTCCATGAGGGCTTTTCTACTCCAGGAGATCTTGGAAAATATCCGGCAGCACGACTTTGACACGGTGATTTCGGCGTACGAGTTGATGGAAGAGTGTCTCTTGTTGCTGGAGGATGAGTCTGTGCAGGTGAGTGTGCTCTACAATCGGATCAGCAAGCTAAAAACGGAGCAGCAAAACCGGGCGGCGTTGGGGCTTCCAGTCGTCGAGCTCGAGAGCACCCACGAAGTCCTACATACCGCCTGCAACTTGCTTCTTTCCATCTGCATTCATTCAGGCGAGAGTCTACTTGCGGTGGCGCTAGCCGAGGCGTGCCGAAACATCAGCCCGGGGTTTAGGGAAAGCATCAAGCCTGCCATTTTGGAAGGCATTCTCATGTCGTTGAGCGTGCACGACCCATTGATGCACCACTACAAGTCGTACGCCATCTTTAAGATGCTTCGGGTGTTTGCGCCTGGGTCCGTGCTGCTCTCAACGTACTTCAAGATGATTCTGAATATGAGCGGGCATGCCAAAAACCCGTTTTTCGTCAACCAGTTGTTCAACCATGTGCTCAAAGACCCCCGGGCCAGCTCCCTAGCCAGCCTAGAGCCTGCGGATCTCGAGCTCTGCCTCCAGATCGTCAAGAACCTCATAGCGCTCAATCTCCACCATGGCAACCTCTATCGGGCCGCAGACCTCTGGATCTTTGTCATGGACTTTGGAGAGGTCCGTGACAACTTCTTGGACCGCAATTCCATGCTCTTGGAGGCCATTCTCCACGAGTACCTGCGTTTAGATATCTACAAGCGGGAGCAAACGGTGACAAGGCTACTACAAGATGTGGACTACACCAAGTATCCGCATCTCCTCGACTTTGCCATCAAGTTCTACGGAAAGAAGCTGGGCGGCAGCTTCGAGAACCTCGTGAAGTTTCTCAAGCCGCCCCTAGGCCGGAGCACGCTCTCGGCGCTTTTCTCTGCTCTTTTGGCTCAAAACAAGGAAAAAGCCGCTGAGAGAGTCATGCAGACGATTTTCCAGACGCAGCGAGGCCTCAACGCTTTGGACTTCGAGCTGATCGTCATCAAGCTTCTATCCCGAAACAAAATCGCAGAGTGTATTGACATGTTTCGGGATACCAACTTCCTAGTGGCCAGCAGAGGCACCATGCACATTCTTACGCATCTTCTCAAGCAGAAGCGCCAGATGATGAAGGCGCTGGACAGAAAGAAGGCGCCGGAAAAGAAGACGCGGGAAAAGAAGGCGCCGGAAGAGGGAGAGTTCCAGGTTTACGACGACTTCATGACCACATTCGTCGCCAAGATGCAGCTGCACAGCGACTCGTGGCAGCTCTTCACCGTGGCGCTTTTTCGCTTCATTAGCCGAAACATCAATAACCGAGTGAGCCGGCGGGTCTACGAAGCAAGGGCCTTTGAGTTTGCCAAAGGTCGGCCGTCTAGCTTGAATCTTGACTTACTAGGGCTTCCTCCGCAGCTCGAGCAGTTTGTGGCCATTGACTTGACCAACAGGGTCAGCTGCTTGATGGTTATTTTGAAGCAGGCGCAGTTGGAGAAAGACCAGTCTGTGGTGGCATGGTGTGCCGATGAGCTCAACAACTTGGGGGTCCCCGTTTCTGATATCGAAGGGCGTTTTTTGAATGTGGGATAGAGGGACCCAAGCCTGGCAACTCGTGGTAGCCGAATAGGAGTGTGAAGCATGAAGCCGATTGCTCACTACTCGTTCGGCTCAGAGCTGGCGGTCATACTCGGCCCGATTCCAGCTTCTATAGGCGTGGACCAACAGCTTGCGACATAGCTTACGACATAGCCATGGGCCAAGACAGCTTACGACATGGCCATGGGCCAAGACAGCTTACGACATAGCCATGGGCCAAGACAGCTTACGACATAGCCATGGGCCAAGACAGCTTACGACATAGCCATGGGCCAAGACAGCTTATGACATAGCCATGAGCCAGACAGCTTGCTTGACCACAGCTTGCTGACGAACCCAGAATTCGCTTATATTACTCTATGTACAGCTGAGGCAAGGCCTACTTCTTGCTTCTCTTCTTATCTAGAATCTTTCCTCCCTTCTGCACCTCTGTGACGTTATCACCCATCAATTCCACAAAGTTGTCTGACTTGTCCTCCTCAGCTTCAAACCCAGAAAACCGCTGCTTGAACTTGTTGACCTTTCCAGTTGCATTTGGATCAGAGTTGGAGAGGTCGGACCGGGTGGGGTTCCACAACGAGCTGCTTCTCTGGTCATTGATCATTCTGATTTCGTCCTTGGGCGCCTGCGATCTTCTTTTGATCACGGACCCGTCGCTCAACTCGACCAACGTGTCGAACTGGTGGAAAATGGCGGGTCTTGCCTTACCCATTTCGATTTTGCGACTGACTCTTCTGTTGGAGAGATGCACGTCGTTGGCAAAACTGACGGCTCTGCTGGCGGCCCTGGTGAAACGGAGCTGGCCGGTTGGGGCGGCTTGCTTTATGCTGGGAAACATGCGGTGAAGAAGAAACTGATGAGTTGGTTTTCGGTGCGCCGAGTATGCGCGCGTATGCAGGACGCAGGGGCCTAGGAAGCCCCATTTCTGGCGGGCCGCCTAGCTCGGGTCCGCGTGCAGGCCCGAATACTGCCAGCGGGGGGCAGGTCCTGCGGCACGGTTCCCGGGAGGCACGGGTTCCTGGGAGGCCTGGTGGTGGGGTGCAAAAGTGAGGCGCGCACGACCGAAGACATATTTTTCTGGCGTCACCGCACGCTCCAACACACCAACATGTCCTTTGCAAACCAAGCCCCCACTATTGTGGTGTTGAAAGAAGGCACGGATGCGTCGCAAGGCAAAGGCCAGATCCTCAATAACATCAATGCGTGTCTCGCCATCCAGGAGACGTTGAAGCCCACGCTAGGCCCCTTTGGTTCGGATATCTTGATCAAATCCTCCAACGGCAAAACCACCATCTCCAACGACGGAGCCACCATCTTGAAGTTGTTGGATATCGTGCACCCGGCCGCCAAGATGTTGGTGGACATTTCCCGGTCGCAGGATGCGGAGGTGGGTGATGGAACCACGTCGGTGACTGTGTTGGCGGGAGAATTTCTCAAAGAGAGCAAGGCGTTCATTGAGGACGGCATCTCGCCGCACTTGATCATCAAAGGCTTGCGGAAGGCGTGTGACTTGGCTGTGGCCAAGATCAGGGAAATCCAGGTGGAGATCGACAAGGAAGACGAGACCAGCTTCCGCAACCTTTTGGAGAGGTGCGCCACCACGGCCATGTCTTCGAAGTTGATCAGCCAAAACTCGGCGTTCTTCACCAAGATGGTTGTGGACGCCGTGACTTCGCTCGACGACGACTTGGACGAGTCCATGATTGGTATCAAGAAAGTTCCTGGCGGAGCCATGGAGGACTCGTTATTCATTGACGGAGTGGCGTTCAAAAAAACCTTCAGTTATGCTGGCTTTGAGCAGCAGCCTAAGCAGTTCAAGAACCCCAAGGTCTTGTGCTTGAACATCGAGTTGGAGTTGAAGGCCGAGAAAGACAACGCCGAGGTGCGCGTGGAGCAGGTGAAAGACTATCAGGAGATCGTGGACGCCGAGTGGAAGATCATCTTCAACAAGTTGGACGCTATCAGCGAGTCCGGCGCCGACATTGTGCTTTCCAAGTTGCCCATCGGGGACTTGGCCACGCAGTATTTTGCCGACAGAAACATCTTCTGCGCTGGCCGTGTGGCCCACGAAGACATGGAGCGGGTGATCAAGGCCGTGGGGGGCGCAATCCAGTCGACCACCACGAGAATCGACGCAGGGTCTTTGGGCTCATGTGCAGAGTTCGAGGAGGTGCAGATCGGTGGAGAGAGATACAACTTGTTCCGCGGGTGTCCCGAGGCCAAGACGTGTACCTTGATCTTACGTGGAGGTGCCGAACAGGTGATTGCCGAGGTGGAGCGGTCGTTGCATGATGCCATCATGATCGTGAAGCGTGCAGTCAAGCACAGCTCAGTGGTGGCCGGTGGAGGAGCCATTGAAATGGAGGTTTCCAAGTACTTGCGCGAGTTCTCGAAGACCGTGGCTGGAAAGCAGCAGTTGATCATTGGCTCGTTTGCACGTGCCTTGGAGGTGATTCCCAGACAGCTTTGTGAAAACGCAGGCTTGGACGGCATAGAGTTGCTCAATGTGTTGCGTAGCTCGCATGCCAAGGGTGAAATGTGGTACGGTGTGGACTTCCAAAAGGAGTCTGTGGGCAACAACATGGAGAGCTTCATCTGGGAGCCATCTTTGGTGAAGGTGAACGCGCTCCAGTCGGCCACGGAAGCCGCCACGTTGTTGCTCTCGGTGGACGAGACCATCAAGAACCAGGATGACCAAGCAAACGGAGGACGCGGCCAGGGCGCGTTCTAGTGTATTATAGAATAACGAAGCTCCCATGGATTAGGCATTAGGGTAGTGACGTCGCGATGCATACTGTGAAGCCGTGGTGCATACGACATGTAGCGATGCATGCAGGCCTCAGCGCCTGCCGGGACCTGCATCTGCAAACAATTCGCGTGGGCCGCATATCTAAGCCCTGGTAATCAGTATGGCCAGAGACTCCACAGGGAAGCCCCACTGCTCGGATTCAGAAATCGGTGTGACTGCATGATGTATTTGAGCCGGTAGTAGTCAGATTGCCGAGGAATAAACTGCTGAGTCAGCGAAGAAGTGTTCATAGTCAAGCGTCAGGTAATTGAGAAGACCCTTTCACAGCTCACTGTCCAATTGAAATGGACTTGTAGTAAGCAGAGCGACTATCTGTTTTGTCTCGAACCAATTAATTGGGGTGGATTGTCCACAGACTCGGGTTTTTTCTTGGAAGCATTAGCGCTATTGGATTGCGAGATTGCGTCACTGGTGTAGGTGCGGTCATGAAATCAGAGGCTGTCGTGCCACCGTTACAGCAACGTGAATCGGTACTCCAACAGAGCGCTGGACTGTCAATTGAGCAGCCATCAGTTGCAACTCCAGATAAGTTGGCCGAAACATCGTAGTAAACAGTGCCCTGGCCTCAACCTGCACGGCATCCCGCGGCGTCAACAATAAGCCTCTAAGGTTGGCCGTAACTCCGCATTCTGAAAATAAACAAAGCGTTCACGCACTTTGAAGGTCACGTGGGGTTCTTAGGAGTCGCTCCAGGTATTGTTGGTTGCGGTGAGGCTCCGGATCCGAGCGTCGCGCAATAGACGCAAGGCGAGTAAGTCCAAGTCCAATGGAGCGAAACAGGCCATCCTTTGAGCGCAGCGCGTTATGAGCGCCTGCATGCGGAATGGAGTAAGCGCTACTTGACCATGAGACGCGATTTGCATCTCTCGCGCGAAAGCTCTAAGTGAGACACGCCTGCAGCCAGCGAGCCATTATACGTAGGAAGAGCAGAGGGAAAGGCAAGCACAAGCATGGATCAGCCAGGGGTTCTGGCGGACGGTCACTGGCGGGTTTCGGCGCACGACAGCCGGTCAAGCATTGACCAAGCTTGCCTCCTTCCGGCTTGGGACCCCGGCAGGGTTTTCGCCAATTCGCGTTGTGGAGCCTAGCGTAGGTGCGAGGTGGCCTGCGAAATTCACTTTGAATGCGTGGCTTCCCTGTTTGGAGCACAGGCCCGCTCCAAATAAAGACCTGAATACGCACTGCAATTCCAAGTGCAACCGAAGTAAGCCCCCATACGTGGAATGGTCCACGCCCACTCCCGAGTTTCCCAGCCTCCACCAGGCGCATCATGCACCAAACTCTAGTTGACTTTTTCGCTCCTCCGACCTCCGCTTTCTTGCTTCCGCTGACTTGCGTTGGCACGCGATCACGGGCGAACAATCCAGGAGCTTTGCGAGATCTTCACGCTTATCCGTCCCGCGCTTATGTGCACGCGCAAGCCCTCCTGCGCTCCTGGAGCTCGATATTTCTTTTCGCGACGCGGCTGGATGCCGTCTTTATAAAACCGCCAGGCTTCCATACTCTCTGAAGCCAGGTATTTTTTGCAAACACACCTTTGTTTCCATACTTCACTTTCCATCTCCACTGGCTCTCTTGTCTCGGCCCGCCCCGCTGTACATCCGTTCTTTCGCTTCATACCCGTCATTTTCCTTTATTGCATTGCATAGCCTGGCTTTTTTGATTTGACCAGACTTATTCTTTGATGCCTAAAAGCTAATAGCATTCACTGAACCGAGTCGTATTCGCCTTTTTCCTGGGAATTCGCATCTTTATATATTCTTCTTTCAGGGGTATTCGTTGAGGGGTTTTCATTCAGGGGTTCTATCCACCGCCTCGCAAAATAGGCTGCAATTCCTCCTTCCTCACCACACATTTCGACCACATTTCACACCCCATACCTCCCACTTTCGAAGCACCACGCCGCCATGTCCAGACTATTCGGCCCTCCACATCCTAAGCCAAGAGCCTACCCATACGAATTGGAGGTTCTTGAGACTCAGGCCAACCAGAAGCTCACTTCGGAATACACCCAAGACGTCAAGCAATGGCTCTCTGTGTTGGAATCACAGCTGTCGGTCAACCCACAAATGATTGACATCCAGCCCGAAATCCAGTGGTACATGCGTCCATACTTGCTTGACTTTTTGATTGAGCTCCACTCTCTGTTCCGCTTGCAACCGTCGACGTTGTTCCTCTGCGTCAATATCATCGACCGCTACTGTGCCAAGCGAATTGTCTTCAAGCGCCACTACCAGTTGGTGGGGTGCACAGCTCTCTGGATTGCTGGCAAGTACGAAGACAAGAAGCTGCGCGTGCCCACTCTACGCGAGTTGGCGATCATGTGCCGCCATGCCTACGATGAGGAGATGTTCGTGCAGATGGAAATGCATATTCTCTCGACGTTGGAATGGCTGTTGAGCCATCCGCTGCTCGAGGAGTGCCTCCAGTTGGCCATTGTCGAGGCTGGCGTTTCCTCCAGCATCACGCCTTGTAAATACAACCGCCCCAGCGACGTGCACACGAACTCCGTATCGCTGCGAGTGTCGGCTGTAACTGCTGTTGGGCGTTTTTTCTGCGAGCTCTCGCTCTACAATCGGTTCTTCCTCAACGTGCCGTCTTCCTTGATTGCCATTGCCAGCAATCTCATTGCATGCCTGATGTTGCGTGTTCCCACCGCGGCAAGCCACATCACGAGCTTGCTTGATAATATACCCTTGCAAGAAGAGATGAAGAGGAGACACCTGCAGGCAGGTGACGATGAAAACACTGCTCCCAGCGTCTACGGCGCGTTTCTCCTGGGGTGTGATGACCATGCCATGAACCTTGTGCGGAGAATTGTCATTGTGTTGCTTCTCCAGACAAGCGATCTCTCCGACGTGGTGCAAAGAAAGTTTGAAGACTTGGGAGTCACTCCGGTGATTCACAGCTTCTCTAACAAACACGCCCAGATCATGCAGACCATCATGGACCACGGTGCCTCTGTTATCTCCGATGACTTGATGGGCGACATCCCCGAGGACTTGAAGCGGGCTGCCGATATGATCACCCAGATTCATTACGAGGACCGCCTGTTTGCCCCGCCGCCTACAAGGCCCAGCGTGTTTCCCGTTACGCCACCTCTGGCCACGTCTCAGTCATCAATCTTCTCCTACATGGGCTCGTCCAACTACACGACACCAATTCTACATACTGAGGGTCTGAAGTTTTCAGGCTACTCGCCTGTTCCCGACGACGAGTCCAGCTGGGTGCTGCCCATCTCGTCCAAGTTGCGAGTTTAACCGGGTCTCAAGCCAGACGTAATACCCCAAGTCTACTGCATTAATGATGAGATATCCCAAGGCTCAATGCGTTAAATGTAATACCCCGTCTAGTGTGTTTAATGTGATATCCCGTCTAGTGCGAGAACGTAGCAGCCTACAGCGTATTGAGGAAAAGCATGACCCAACACTAGCACCGGGCGGCGGGAAACGCGGCACGTGACCCGCTGGCACGTGACCCGTTCCTGCAGCAGTCGCGCGGTGTGCAGGAGCAAAACAACCAGCGGAAAAACAATACACAAGGACGTCACGTGACACAGGGAACCTACGGTATCAAAAAAACACCATACTGGACCCGTGCTCCGCATTAAAGTACACCGCCCCAGACGTTGTTCGCCGCTACCAAAGCAAGCGCAGAGATTCGAAGCCCGGCAAATCATTTCAATCTCACCATGAGCGAAGACGACACCAAAAACTGGGTCTGGGTGCCTGACAAAGACGAGGTGTTTTGCAAAGCGACAATCAGCAGCCAAAACGGGAACAAGGTCCGTGTCACTGTGCACAAAAGGGGGCAGAAGTCCGAGCTAGAAGTGGACAGCAAAGTCGTGGAGTGCTGCAACCCTGCCAAGTTCGACCGCTGTGACGACATGGCGGAGCTCACGCATTTGAACGAGCCGTCGGTGATCCACAACCTCCTTATGCGGTACTCGGACGACAGCATCTACACATACTCCGGGTTGTTTTTGGTGGCCATCAATCCGTATAAGACTTTGGAAATTTACGGCGCCGAGCAGCTCCAGAGGTTCCATTCGGCGTCTCGGGAGGGGCGCATGCCGCCTCACATCTTCAGCATTGCGGAAAACTCGTACCGGAATATGAAAGCAAACGGCAAAAACCAGCTGATTTTGGTGACGGGCGAAAGTGGAGCAGGCAAGACGGAAAACACAAAGAAAATCATCCAATACTTGTCGCTGATTTCTACTGAAGACTCGTGCGTGCAGGCTGCGGACAATATTCACGACAAGATCTTGAAGGCCAATCCCATCTTGGAGAGCTTTGGTAATGCCAAGACCATCAAGAACAATAACTCGTCTCGGTTTGGGAAATTCATCAAAATCTTCTTCGACAAGAAGGGCCTTATCTCCGGTGCCACCATCGACTACTACTTGCTTGAAAAGTCCCGTGTGCTGCACCAGCAGGCCAAGGAGCGCAACTACCACATTTTCTACCAGTTGCTCAAAGGGGAAACCCGCTCCAAACTCCGTGAGTTGTACCATTTGGATGCCAGCACCGACGCCTACAAGTACCTAAATGGGTCTTCTGACATTGCTAACGTGGACGACGCGGGGGACTTCAAGTTGCTCAAGGAGTCTTTTCAGGTCATGGGCTTTTCCGACAGCGAAATCGAGCTGGTGCTTCTGGGAATCGCGGTGGTTTTGTTGCTAGGGAACCTTGAGTTTACCTCATGGAAAGCCGACCAAGCCAGTTTCAAGGATGACAAGATACTTTTGTCCATTGCAGAGATGCTTGGCGTGAACAAAGAGCAATTGAGCAAGAATCTCCTAAAGCCTAAGGTCAAAGCCGGCAGAGAATATGTGGAGAGGCTGCAAAGCGCCCGTGAGGTCAAGTCGACAATCGATGCCGTCTCGAAATACTTATACGAGAAGTTGTTTCAGTTCATAATCCACAGAATCAACCAGAGTCTTGTGGGAACTAGCCGCGCAACGGAGCAGTCGTACATTGGCGTTTTGGATATTGCCGGGTTTGAGATTTTTGACATTAATTCCTTCGAGCAGCTCTGCATCAATTATACCAACGAGAAGTTGCAGCAGTTCTTCAACCACCACTCTTTCATTCTCGAACAAAGTGAGTATATGCGTGAGGATATTCAGTGGGATTACATCGATTTCGGGTTGGACTTGCAACCAACTATCGACTTGATCGAATCAAAAAAACCCATGGGTGTTTTTGAGCATCTCAATGAGCAGTGCATCATGCCCAAATCTTCCGACCAGTCATTTGTGGAGAAATTGATTGAGGACTTTAGCAAAGAAAAGCATAAGCAATTCAAGCCAAACAAGTTGCGCAGTGGGTTCATCATTAACCACTACGCCGGGCCAGTGGAGTATAACACCACCGGATGGCTCTCCAAAAACAAAGACCCTGTGAGTGATCAGATTCTCTGCTTACTTCCAAGCTCTTCCAAAGCCTTCATCCGGAATCTCGTTGGGGAGGAGTGCAGCTCCGGCACCAGTAAATTGAAAATGGTGACCCAAAAACATAAGGAGCAATTATCCGTGCTTATGAAGCACTTGGCCAGCACTGAGCCGCATTTCGTTCGCTGTATTCTTCCCAACTTGAAAAAAACCCCAAATAGCATCGACAAAGAGTTGGTACTCAACCAGCTTAGGTGCAATGGTGTTCTTGAGGGTATCAGAATCACCAGAGCAGGTTACCCAAACAAGATGACTTTTGACGAATTTTATCAGAGATACTCTATTCTCGACTTATCTGATGCATTTTCTCGAAACACACGGTCCAATTGCGAGATCATTCTCAGACACATCAAATTGGACCATACGCTTTTCAAGGTTGGAATCTCGAAGATCTTCTTCAAGAGTGGCATCTTGGGGAACTTAGAGGAGCAGCGTGACTGCGCAGTCAAGGAAGTGATTACCAGATTGCAATCCGTCTTGCGTGGGAGAAATTCGAGAATCAACACAAGTCGTGAAATCCTCAAAGTGAAATCCTCGCAGGTAATCGCCAAAAATATGCAAAAACTCGATCAATTGGTCACACGAAATGAATCTCCTTGGCTCAATCTTTTCATACATTTGAAGCCCATGCTCGAGGACTCGGTGAAAGTCTTGGACTCTAAGGAAATGAACGAGAGTCTTAAGCAGATTAATCTCAAGTTAAAGGAAGCGGAAAATGGTAAAAGTGCGTTGGAATCAGAGAACAACTCCTTGAAAGAGCGTTTGATCGCTTTGGAGGAGGAAATAATCAAGCATTCTTCAACTATGGCAGAAAATACCCAGGCTTTGCGAACTTTGAAACATGACGAGGCCACCAAAGCAGCCAAGTTGGAGCAAACTCTTCTGCAATTAAAGCAAGTCCGTGAGTTAAGCGAGACTTTATCGAAAGACAAGTCTGAGATGCTTGTGAAGTTGAACGAGAGTCAACAAAGCATGCAGAGGGATCGAAATGAGATCTCCCGTTTGCAGAAGGAGATTGAGGCGAAAGTCTTGGACTCCAAAAAACTATCCGAGGAGGCGTACAAAGCCAAAGAACTCGGACAGCAGTTGGCTTCAGCAAAAGCTTTACTCGAGAAGAAAGAGGCGGAGGTCTCTGCGCTCAGTGCCAAGTCACATTCTGGCGCCCAGGAAATTGAAAAGTCATTAGCAGCCTCGAGCAAATTGGAACAGGAAATATCGAAGTATGTTACAAGGATCGCCGATTTGGAGAATGAATTATTGAACAAGGACAAGAAACTCAAGGATTTCGAGAAAAAGATGCTTTCAAATCACGATACGGTTCAAAAGTTGGAGAAAGAGGTCCGAGATGTCTCAGCGAAGTTGGACGCAAAGTCAAAATTGCAGACTTCTTCTGAAGAAAAAATCAGAGATCTCAACAAAAAGATTGAGGAGACAGGTATCTTGAAGCAGAAACTTCTCAAAGAAGAGGAAAAAAGCACGTCTCTTCTTGCCGAAATCAGTCTCCTTAAGGAAAAGCATAAGTCTGAAATAGAGCAGCACGAGTCTACTTCTAAAGATTTGGAAAAATTAAAAGTCGAATCGGCCGATCTCTTGCGCACGAAGAGTGACTACACTGGGAAAATAGTGGGCTTGAGAGAGGAAATCTCGAGTCTCCAGGCGAAACTACAGGATAAGGAAAACCTCCCGCCAAAATACGATCCAAGCCTCATGAGTGATTATGTGGCTATAAAGAACAAGCTCAGCGAGCAGACGGCGATTTTGCGCAATGAGAAGTTTGAAAACCAGAAACTCTCAGAGGAGGTCAATATGCTTCGCTCGAAGGTGGACGCCAGTTTTGAGAGCCCCTCCAAAAGATCTGAGGCCAGACGGTCTTGGGTCGGCGGAGAGGATATGAGAATCAGCCAAATGAATGATTCAAGACTCCGAGAAGACTTTAAAAAATTGCAGATTCAATTAAAGTTGGAAGAGTCTAATGCCACGCGGGCCGAGAATTACGCTATTGAGCTTCAAAAGAAGCTCAACCAAATCCGAGCCACCAGAGGTATCGACAGTTTTTCTGACTACGAAGTCCTTTACAAGAAGTCGGAAAAGAGAGTGCATGAGCTCGAGGCCAAAATTGGCGACATGATGAAAGGTGAAGCGGATGTGACCACGCGAAGTCTCTCTCGCAGCTGCAGTTTTAATACCATGAGTCTTACCGGATCTGTGGATTTTGCGAAGATATATAACGACATTAACCAGACGCTCAAATCCACGCGGGAGGAATTGAGCAAGTCAAAAAGTGAGATCCTTAGATTGAAGTCGTTGTTGAGAGAAAGTGAGGATGAGTTATACGACATCAAGCGGGAGAATATGAAGTCTAGTGTTAAGGACTACGAAGAGCAGTTGGCACGGCTCAAGGTGGACAACACAATGTTGAACAACCGGCTTATGGAGCTGGACAAAGAAGTTTCAAAGTACAAGAAGCGGAGCGACCAGTATTTCGAAAAGCTCGAGCTCGCGGAGTCTGCGGTAACCATCAGCAAAAGACACGAACAACGGGCGGTTCGGGAAAGAGAAGAGATGAACAATGAGTTGAAGTTGATTAAGGAGGAAGTCAGAGCAAGCGAAAAGATCATCAAGGAATTGCGCGGAACGATTGACGAAGGCGAGATGAAATTGAAGGAGAAAATGAAAATCGAGAAAAGTTTGGAAGAGAAGGTGGAGAAGTACGAGAAGAAGATCCGATATTTGGACGACAACTACGGCGAAAAGAGGAAGAACTTGGAGGCGTATAAGGAGGAGATCCTGAGTCTCAATGCAGAGATCAAGTTCAAGCTCGAGAAAGAGATTGAGATCATCAAGGAAAATAAGCGATTGATGATCGAGAACGAGGAATTGGCCCGGATCAAGGTGGAGGTGATGGCGGAAAACGAAGAGGTATCTCGGGAGAACGACACGTATCAGCGGGACAATGAGCTTCACAAAAACGAGATTTCGGTGCTTTTGGGAGAGAAAACGGTGTTTGAGCGCAAGTTGGCGCAGAATGGAAAGCAGATACAGTCGTTAAGGGCGCTTATCGAGGAAAGCGGGCGGAATTTGGAGGAGATGAACTCGAAGAACACAATTTTGGAAGCCGCCAAGGAGAAGTTGACGGGGGAGCTTGCTGAATTAGAGGACAAGTTTGCCAATGTTTCGGAGAAGTGCCTGATTCTCAAGGAGCACAACAGCAACCTTGAAAAAGAAAAGGACGAGATGAGGAGTGAATTGAGAGAAATCCAGCAGAGCTGGGAGAAATCGGACCAAAGGTTCAAGGACGCCCGCACGGAGAACCTCGTGATTGTGCAAGAAAACGAGCGAATGAAGACAATTAATAGCGGGTTGAAGACGCGGGTGGAGCATCTAGAAGGCAAACTCTACTCCAATGAGCAATTGAAGTACTTGGAGGAGAACATGACGCGTCTAGGCGAAGAAATCGACACGTTGAAGAGTGAGGTTTCGGACGGAGTGCTCCGGGAAGAGAAGTTGAAGAAGCAATTGATGAGTCTAAAGTTCGATAGCGAGAGCAAGAGCAGCCAGTTGAAGAAGTACAACGATGAGAATTTCAACTACCAGAACATGGTGAGCCAGTACAAGAGCAAGATGGAGTTTTTGTACGAGGACAGCAACGAGAAGGAGTTGAAGATCAAAAGCCAGGAGCGGGAACTCAGCCAGTTGAGAGAGCAGGTTCTTCTTCTCAAGCGATAACGGCCACAAGGCCTTGCTCAAGCACCTGCAGGCCACGGAAGATGATGAAGTATATGCTATTCGCTTCAATTAGGTAATAGCATTTTAAAGTAAAAGCAAACAGGTGCCTGGGAGGGAGATTCATAACGCACTTACAATAGACACCGACGGTGTGGTCGATGGTAGTAACCTGCACATAAGCATATGCGTTGAAAGCGTCTGAGTTGCACTCCAGGTTGAGGACCTACTCTTGGTACTGTGCAGTATCAGTACCACATAGGCAAAGCACCAATCAGACACTTGGGAAAGGGGTAGATGATATGGCCGAAAGAAATGCCCAAGTGGTAGAAGCGGAAAGAAGTGGTAAGAAGGAAAAAGAGAAGCGGAAAAGAGAAGCGGAAAGAAGTGGTAGAAGCGGAAAGAAGTGGATATTGATGATAGTAGTGTGGCCCATCTTATATGCAAGCGATGTGCTTGGACTCATAGCAGAGTATAGCTGTGGCTATATGCAGTGCGGCTACAATAGTGATTCGTCCATAGTACCGCGTCCCGGTGATTCAAGCATGGAAGAACGGCATGAAAGGCGGAAGGCTTGTGTGCAGGACCTCAAATTAGAGGGCTCAAGGTATATCTCACAGTATACAGGACATGTATTAATAGCTTGATTTCAGCTTAGACCGGTTTGCCTGAGCGCCGTGGGGCCTGGAGCTCTAGGATGCGAGGTGACATCTCCAGAGCCTGCGCACTGCCGCACTGCATAGTCCGGATGTACGGGTCTAGGTGTACGGTCTAGGTGTACGGGTCCAGGAGATTAGATGTAGTGTGACGGTGAACAAGTGTACACCGCCAGCCGACTTTTCAGTCTCCGAAAAGGCCCCCGTGTTTAAGGTCCTATTTAGAATTACACAATACCAACGTTTAGTGAAAATCACGTTTGTGGTATTTTACCCATCGTTGTCCCTTTTCGGCAAATACATGAACTTGCAGACGCACTGGGCCTACACATTTTCTGTCTGGTAACACGAGTGAAAACTTCACCGAAAAGTAAAAACGGCGTTTATCAGTAGAGTCAATTCCGACGGAAGAATACTTTCCGATCAGGCAATAAGAGACCAGGCAATAAGAGAACTGTGGCGGGCTTCAAGTGGCCATGGTCACGATCTCAAGCCAACTTCGTGAAACAACGCGGACACAGTAGCGTCTGATATAGTCCGAAATCGTAGTCCGAAATCGTAGTCCTTCACAAAGAAGGTGTAGTCCTTCACAAAGAAGGTGTATGGCTTCTCAAGTTTGCCGGTCCCAGCCCCAGACTCCACATGCCGGAGATGCGGCCATCGTCAAGACCTTGGCCCCAAGGGCCGCAGTCCTGCGTGGAAAGTCAAGCACGAGCACCACTCAGTATGCCAGTCCTGCATGCCCGGCCTTAGACTCAGACGAGCTATTTCCCAATCCACCCCCTCTAGCGATGGGGCAAACCACGCTGGCGGTGATCCATGCAGGAGATGGAAAGATTAGAAGGTCCGCCGCAGGGTCGTGCGACGCCCACTAAACGTGGACATGCCTCATAAGGCGCCCGTTTTCTTTTTATGCGCGGCCTTATTTTGCACCCACGTGGACCAATTCCGCACTTTGAGTAACTGGTCACACTACCCTATAGCCGTTCTCTTGGCGCTGTCAACAATGACAGCTTTTCGCTTGGCGACACATCTCTGACACAGGGGCAGCTCGGCTGCAGTGTTCCAAGCGCTTTGACGGGTGCGGGGGTTCTTTGTCGCCGCCGTCTTTTCCTGGCTCTTTCCACGGCCATCCCCGCCAGATACTTCGCTTTACCCGTGGTGCAATTTCCCCAGCGCCGCGCCCATGTGGGCCCATGTGCGGTGTACGGGCTTCCGTGGCACGTCTATTACACCCGGCGCCCACATCCTGCACGAGGAAGGCGCCCCTTCGCACACGCTGGTAAGCAGAGGCCCGCCGCTTACGGCAAACGCCTCATTAGGGCGGCGGATACAGCGCTGGAGATGGCCGAGAGATAAATTGCGCCTGCACACAGCGAAATTAGCTGCGCGCTGCGACGCCGTGTGCATGCGATACGATGCAGCCCACAGCGCGTGCAGCTAATTAATGAATTGGCGCTAATCGCAGCAATTTCCCGAACGCTATAAAACCCTCCCCGCTCCCTGGTTCTTTCTAGCCATCGCTGAACATGTCTGAAATCGAAAACACCCATGTTGTGAACAACGGAGGCGGAAAGACCGCCTTCAAGGACTACATTGGCAAGTTCGCCCACATCGAGGACCCATTGGAGCGCAGAAGATTGGCCTTGGAGGAGATCGACAACGAGGGCTTTGGCTGGACTCAGGCCAAGATGATCATGATCGCCGGTGTTGGTTTCATGACCGACTCGTACGATATCTTCGCCATCAACTTGGGTTCTTCCATGTTGGCGCACGCCTTCTACGGTGGAAAGATCCCCGACTCCACTCAAACTTTGATCAAGGTCTCCACCTCCGTCGGAACCGTCATTGGTCAAATCTCCTTTGGTTTCATGGCCGACATTGTCGGCCGTAAAAAGATTTACGGTTTGGAGTTGATCATCATGATCGCTGCCACCATCCTCCAGTGTACCTTGGGTGAATCCCCAGCCGTCAACTTTACCGCCATCTTCTGTACGTTGAGAATCGTCATGGGTATTGGTATCGGAGGTGACTACCCATTGTCTTCGATTATCTCGTCCGAGTTCTCCACCACCAAGTGGAGAGGTGCCATCATGGCCGCAGTCTTCTCCAACCAGGGGTTGGGTCAGTTGTTCGCCGGTATCGTTGCGCTCGTGGTTGTTTCTGCTTACAAGTCTGACTTGGAGAACGCCAACTCCGCTAAGGAGTGTGTGGGCGACTGTGTCAAGGCCTGTGACCAGATGTGGAGAATCTTGGTTGGTTTCGGATGTGTTCCAGGAACCATTGCCCTTTACTACCGTTTGACCATCGCCGAGTCTCCTCGTTACTCCTTGGACATCCAAGAACACGAGCTCTTGGAGAAGCAGGCCGATGCCGAGGCCGCCATTGACGTCCACGCCGAAGACATTGCTCCTCCAAAGGCTTCTTTCAAGGACTTCTGGCGCCATTTCGGCCAGTGGAGATACGGAAAGATCTTGATTGGTACGGCCGGCTCGTGGTTCTTCTTGGATGTTGCCTACTACGGATTGGGCTTGAACTCTGCTGTCATTTTGCAAACCATCGGTTACGCCTCGTCCAAAAACGTCTACAAGTCCTTGCACAACACCGCCGTCGGTAACTTGATTCTTATCTGTGCCGGCTCGTTGCCAGGATACTGGGTCACTGCCCTCACCATCGACACTGTGGGCAGAAAGCCAATCCAAGTCGGAGGCTTCGTCATTCTTACCATTCTTTTCGTCATTTTGGGATTCGCTTACCACAAGATCTCGGACCACGGCAAGTTGGCCTTGTACGTGTTGGCTCAATTCTTCCAGAACTTCGGTCCAAACACCACCACCTTCATTGTGCCCGGTGAAATCTTCCCCACCAGATACAGATCCACAGCCCACGGTATGTCTGCCGCCCTTGGAAAGGTCGGAGCCATCGTGGCCCAGACATGTATTGGTACGTTGATCAACCACGGATGTGAGAAGAAGAACGCCTGTTTCTTGCCTCACGTGATGGAGATCTTTGCCCTCTTCATGTTGTTGGGTATCTTCACGTCGTTGTTGATTCCAGAGACGAAGAGAATGACCTTGGAGGAGATCTGTGAGAAGTACCACGGCGAGGTTGACTCGACCAAACTCGGCGCAGACCGCTACCAGACCCAGCAGGAAGAGTCCTCTGGATCGGACTTGAAGCACTAATTAATAGGAAACATAATAGAATAGAAAGTGTCATAGAGAAAGTGTCCAGCAGAATAACTCTTGTGCTGGTTGAAGATATGCGAACAAAGACAGTAGTAAGACTTTCATTCGATCGGCCAAAAGTACCGCAACTTACTTTTAACAAGTCGAGTCGATAGACTGAGAATACAGCCATGGCCAAATAATGGTCTCAGTTGCAACAGCGTCTGTTAGTGTTCATCGAAGCGTCAAGAGTTCAATCCTCTTGCCATGAAAGTTGAAGACAGTTAGCCGAGAGGGTCCAGCATATCAGTTTACTGGTAATAAAGATTCGACGATTTTTCTGAATCGTCATTTTGATGGAACGGACACATTAAAATTGATGGAATGGATACATTTAAATTGATGGAATGGATACATTAAAATTGATGGACTCTTGCCATTTCATGGTAGTTCACCATCTCTGTTCATCGGTTAGGGCATCTGTATGCAGTATTATGGGTTACTCAAATCTGCAAGCAGGAAAGCCATTGCCGAGGAGGCTTCACTAGAAATAGAGGCGTTCTATAAGACGTGCATAGAAGCATATTCTCGCCTTCGTATTACTGCAGCTTCACAGGTATGGTTTGCAGTGATTGTAGTCTCGCATGGAGTTGACGCTGACATTTAGAAGGCACGTGATTGCTTTCCATGATCACGTGCTCAATTGTTTGTGACCGGGTCATCTGAATTGGCTGCCGGTATGCGAAAGTCGGTAGGGTGGCCGGGGATCGTACCGTGGGGAAGAAGGGTTTGGGAAGAAGGGTTTGGGAGGAAGTGTTTGGGAAGAAAGGTTTGGGATGAAGCGTTAGAGATGTACGGGTTTGGGATTCCGGGAAGAAGTGTTTGGGATGTACGGGTTTGGGAATTCCGGGTTTGCAATTCCGGGTTTGCAATTCCGGGTGGGGAATTCCGGGCCCTCGCTCTTTCTGGCTGGTGCCCTCGTACAACCGAGAGGAAATGGTGCTTCCCAAAGCCACCAATGGAGTCGCCGGAATTCCAGCAGTCTACAAACAAAATTTCAAGCGCCAGACGGCCCAAAAACGCCCGTTTGCGCTGGGCCTTTTTCTGCTGGGGTAGCATGGTGTACGGGTGTTTGCGCGGCCGCCGCGCGAATTCCGAGGCGCTCTGCGCATGGTCTCCCCCTCGGATCTCCCTGCGTGATAGGCAAACAACTTATTGACCAATATACAGGATTCGGCCATGATGGACAGATTTGCGTGGTTCGGCGATATCCTTAATATGCAGTATGATACTGTCCTGGAGATAATATTTATGATCCAACGGTTTATTATGTGTACTGTTTTATGGTTTATTTATGCACTGTTTTTCTGAAAGAACCAATGGTACATTTTAGAAAGCGTTGGTACAGGATCATAGAACTGTTTCTTGACTTGTTTCACTTGACGTTAATTCGCAGGTCTTCAAATGAAAACATTAGCTTGAAAGGCTCAGGGCTAATAACTGACTTTCGACTGTAAAGTGCCAGAAAGCGCAAGAAGCACCAGAAATACAGAAGTGCCAAATTTGCACGTCCCACAGCAGCACTCAGTCCACCAGGTTACACTTCTCACCATCTTTGCCATTATCGATAACCCAATATCGACTCACTGTCGTTTTTGACCTCAAAACCGTATATCCCTATAACTCTTTGGAAGAGGTCATCAACACTTGTGATGACAATAGGGAGTTCTCTGAAGGCGGCTAAAAGAGCAGCAAGTTCGTTCGCCGCCTAAGATCAATGGCAGTTTCATATAAGTCTCCAGGGCACTTCATGCCTTATCCAACTGTTTTGATACTGCGGTGCAAGAATCCGAATACCGACTTGCAAACAAGACCTGGCGGACATAAATGTCGTTCATAAGGGTATGGATCTGCAAAGAGACGCTCGCGGTCACATGACTGGTGGGCCTGCCAACGTGAATGGCGCCGCCTGCACATAGTC
Source organism: Metschnikowia drakensbergensis (assembly GCA_002370475.1). Lineage (NCBI taxonomy): Eukaryota > Fungi > Ascomycota > Pichiomycetes > Serinales > Metschnikowiaceae > Metschnikowia > Metschnikowia drakensbergensis. The sequence continues at coordinate 191,343 of NKYX01000011.1, read as the reverse complement.
CCCCATATAAGAGGGGACGAAGAGATGCCGGCCCACGTGACCCAGGCGATCACTTTCTCCACTGCTCCACAACCGCCTGCACTGAGTCAAGCACGTTATCGAAGACGCCCACCGACGGCCTGTACCGCGTGGTTGCCCAGTCCGCGTCTCTATACACTCCGGTGCGCAAGAGAATGGACTCCCATCCGTTGGCAATGGCTCCGTGGATGTCCGATTCCGGGTTATCTCCGACCATGTAGATCTTGCTGAACGGCGACTTCTCCGGCGTGACCCCCACCGGCGGCCGGAAGTCGTGCGGCGTGTGGCCGTGCATGATCTTGTTCCACTCTATGAGCACCCAGTGGGCGTAGTCATGCAGGATGCGGAACGGCTTGCCCAAGATCGTCAGCAGCAACGCCTCGCCGCCGGAAAGTCCGTTGGTCTTAGCGTATAGCGCCTCAATCATGAGCCGCACGGCGCCCTGCCCGAAACGGGGCAAGTTGTAGTCGTTGGCCCAGAGATAGTCGTCGTTACTGAACACAATCGGTACTGCAGGGTGCACCCCGCATGCACTCCGCCTGGTACCAATCACGCCTTTCTCCAGATTGAGCACATCGCTGATGATTTGGACGTCCGTGCCCATATCACGTGGGTCGTTGAACACTAGCACCGCGTCTAGCGGCTGCTCAAGGTCCACGTCCCGTGCGAAAGCCGCCATTTCTTCGCTGCTGTACCGGTGGTGCGGCGCTATTGCCGGAATTTTCCGGACAATGTCCATGGGAATCACGACATCGTTGTACCCGTACTCAAGAGCCGCATGCCGTGCATTGTCTTTGTCTCCGCCGACCACAAGCACTCGCTTGTACTTGCCCTCTTGGGCCCAGGCTTTCATGGGCGTGTGGCTTTGTACAATTTGGAGTGGGGAGAGCTCTGTCTGGAGCTTTTTGGAGAGGAATTCCACGCGGGACTTCTCCGTGACTCCTCCGCCGTTTGTGAGTAGAATAAAAGGCACCTGTTCCTGTTTTAGAAGCGTAAGTGCTGCATGCGCCTGTGGAATGGCGTTGGACCCACGCATAAGAACGCCGTCAATGTCAAAGACGAATGCGTACGGCGACTGCACGAGCGAGCGCCGCCCGCTTGTGGCTTGTCGCTTCAAGCTGCTTTTGAATGCGTTGAACATGTAGTTGTTGATCACACATGTGAGCGTTGTTTGCGCGTGCGCAATCTATGTGCGCGCATGCAGGTGGATGCAAACACCACTTGTGCGTCGAGAGAACATGGATAGACCTTGTAGCGAGCCTATGCTTCTATAAACACGAGGAGCGTTTCGCCAATCCCCGCTCTTCAGACTCCTATCAAAACCTTTTTAAACTTCCAGCCTTGTAAGCTTTTCCAAAACCTTTTTAAACTTCCAGCCTTGTAAGCTTTTCCAAAACCTTTTTAAACTTCCAGCCTTGTAAGCGTTTCCAAAACCTTTTTAAACTTCCAGCCTTGTAAGCTTCTCCAAAACCCCGCTTATCTCCGGGTTCGCATGTCCCTCCTCAACCACCCAGCCTTCTTTCGACGCTTGTGTCGGACACAAAACGCCACAGGCGTAGCCGGCAATGAAAAGCCCAGGAGGCCTGGAGCCGAGCGCCCCCACGGCCTCGGGCACCTTGGCCAAAGTGGTTCGAATCACTCTTTGGTCGGGACACGACGCACGCTCCACGATGGCCACGGGCAAATCGGCCGCCCATTTCTTCTCCAGGATCAAATGGGGGACAAGCTCCACGATCCTGTGTAGAGCCATCAAGAATACCGTGGTACGAGACTCCACGAAGTCGGGTAGATTGGGGAGCGCTCCCCGCCGGCCTGTTCCCGTGCATATAAGCACCTGATCGGCAACTTCTCTATGCGTGGCGGGGATGTTGGAGTATACGGGGGCCGCGAGAGCTGAGGTGATTCCAGGGATCACTTGGGGCGCAAACCCATGCTCTGTGAAGAAGAGATGCTCCTCACCGCCGCGCCCAAAGATGTAAGGGTCTCCCTGCTTCAACCGGACAACTTTCTCTCCATTCTGCAATGCCTCAAGCCCTAAGCTGAGTAGCTCTTGCTGTGCTTTTTCGGCGTTTCCAGGGAACTTTCGAGCAATAAAGAGCTTGGTGCGCTTTTGCGGAATTAGCTCCAACACTTGCTGTGGCACTAGTTTATCGGCCAAAACCAAGTCTGCGGATAGGATTTCCTGAAGAGCTCCAAGAGTAAGCATGGAGACTGCACCAGGCCCTGCACCAACAAGAGAGATTGATCCTGCAGGCGGCGCAGATGTATGGGTTTCGGCAAATTTGGCGCCGAATTTGCTGCTCTTTCCGCTGTACTGGGTCTTGTACTCAGCCGAAAGCGTCTCAATGCTCACGTCGGCCAATTTTGAAAGCGGGTAGTACTCCACTATTTGAGACAAGAATTTGGCCCGCTGCGCCGCTTGTTCTGCCTCGGTCATGTCGAACTCGCGGACCAATTTGTTGAGTGCACTGCCATTGACGGCGTCATCGTCATGATCTCCGACAGAGCTGTCACACGCTTGGAGCTCTTCCCGAAGCGCTCCGATGTGGTCACATACAGCGCCAATATTGTGGGGTAGAGCGGAAACCAATTCCCGCCGGATGCGGCTGGCCAACTTGCATCCTTTTCCGGACGTCGTAACGCCCATTTGGAAAGGGCCATCGGTATGTGTTGAGAGTAGCGTGAACGTGCACAACTCCGGAGAATCAGAGACGTTAACGGGGATGCGGAGGCGACGGCACTCTGTGCTGATTTGCGCTCGGAGTGCAGACTGCGTTATTTCAAGGGCAACAAACACTCTGTCGACGACGCAATCGACTTCTTTTCTTCCAAGGGAGGTCAAGAGGTTAGAAGAATATTTTTGCTGTATCCAGTCAATTTCCTGGCTTGAAATTTGGTCTCGGACCGCAAGCGGTAGCAGATCGAGAGGCGCATCGAGCACCAAGATGGGTCTGGCCCCACACAGGAGACTTGTCTTGAGACGAAGCCACGTTACCGGGGCGTGACTACCAACAATAAGGTGAGTTTCCTCGTTGCAACGAAGCGACGTTAGTAAATTCATGCTGGCGGCGAAAAGTGACGGGAGCTTGGGTATTAGTATGATGCATGGTGCCAGAGCACGTGCCGTGAGCGTGCACATACATGCAGGTGCATAGTAAGATAGAGCGATGGGCACGTGACTGCAAACCCTGACTGAAGAAGGAATGGCACAGACTGCCAGCGACAAAGAGTGCCACATTGTTATGGATTAGAGGTCACAAGGCTCCTTTTGGGTTCTTCTTTGATGTTCCTTGATTCTTTCTCGATGCCTTTTTGATGCTTCTTTGATTCTTTGGGATCATTTCGGGTTCCATCCTGGGCATGATGCTCTTCATCTGGGGCACAAGGTATAGTTTCTAAAAACGCATACCGAGATATCCCCAACGCAATTCAACTTCCCCATCACGTTCATGTCCAAAGCAGTCGACTGCAAATTTGGAGTTTTATGCAGGACAGAGGTCCCTTGATTGGGCTTGACCCTATGCCTTGTTGCCCAACTTGACTCTAACGAATTCAGATTGGCACAAGGACTTCCAGAAACTATTTTAGCTGTCCTCAGGAAAGTTTCGAGTGTTTCTTCCCTCTCAACTCTAGGCCATACCGCTTCTTCGTCACTGCATGCAGTCCCATCATGATTGTAGTACTAATGTTCTGACAGGCAACGATTGGCCCTAAGCCACTGCAGCTGTATGGTCTGAGATACAAAGCTGCGATGATGCCCAACTAAAAAACAGCCAAATACCCAGAGTTGGACTGTCTTTAGCCGAAGCAGCCAAGTGCTAACTAACCATCTTTACACATGCTATACTGAAAAGACCAGATCCCAGCGAATTAGTGTGTCGGCCTCACATCGTCCTTTTTATTAATAGAGCGGCAAACCCAAAAGGTTTTGGGAAAGGTTAGCGTTGTTCCCCAAAGTGAATGGTTCCACCCTAAAAAAAGATGCTGAGCCTCATGGCTTTCGGGTGCGGGTGCCCTCTTTATACCCACACTTCAGAATTGCAGCCACGCACGAACCCCGCTCCATGGAAATATAAAAAGCACCCCTGCCCCCCTTTTGAGAAACTCGATTTTTGGGTGGCACTCTATCAGAATTTAGCTCTTATTGACGCCTGAAAATGTAAGCCCTAAAAAATGGTTTACAAAGAATCAAGCATTCGCAAGAAAAGAAGAAAGTCCACGTGTTGAAGCAAACTTCACTTGACGATGCGGTGATACAATTGAAAGAAGCATCGAACGATAGCCCGAAAGCACAACCTTGAAGGAGCCTTGAAGGCGCACGGCTTAATTGTGGGCAGTGGAGAGCGTCAGAGGTTACACAGTGAACATGGGTCTATGATAGATATAGCTGAATAAGGTACTTTTAAAATGAGCAAAGAGTGCTTAAATGCGGATGAAACAATTAGTCAACGTTGATAAACTCTTGGCTCGATTGAACTGCTGGCGCTATGCGCTAACGGACTGCCGTTGACTGCGAAATGGGCTGTTTCTGCAGCCGGCTTGCATGCGGCGCGGCACGTGATCGCGAATAAGATGACTTTGTCCATTGCTGCACCTTCACAACACCAATGCCACCCAAGAGAGCCCTCGGACTAGGCCACGCGGCCCGTGCAAAGAAGCAGAAGAACACCGTAGCAGCCGAAAGTGCGGGCGACCAGCTCACCGTCGAGTTGGGAGAGGAAATCGATGCGAATGACCCCATGGCGCAACTCAAGGCGCTCTGGCGCAACTTCATTGACTCCTCAGACCGCTCCGAATTGATGCTCAACGGCATCATCCACGAGTGTGACCGGATGCTCAGAAAGGCGCACAAACAAAAAACAGCAGAGCAGACTAAACAAGTGGACGGAAAAGAGCCTCCAAAGGACGTTCTCAAAGACAACCAAAAGGACGAAGAAAACGCCGAAAACATCGTACTCAGCGGCGAGTTTTATGGCATATACGGCCTTGCATTATCCATGCTTGGGTTCTTCTACACCGAAGAGCCTCAAAAGGTACTGGAATTCTTCAAGGAGGCCCACGAAAGGATAAACACTGGATTCGACAAATTTCCTCAATCTGTATCATTAATGTTTGCGCAGGCCCGAATTCTCATCAACCGCATCCCGCTTATGGAAGTCAGCACCATGACCCTTGACAGCCGCAAGGACCCAGAAACCAAGGATTGCTCTCTGCTGTTGGACGAGTGTCTCTCCGTGTGGGAGGAGGCCGAAAAGGACGCTGAGCTGCAGGAAGCGTACGAGCACTTCAGTCTTGAAAACTCCGACTTTTTGCAGGCACTTGATGATTTGTTAGATATGGTTGACAACTTCGGCCGTGAGAAGCAGCAAGCAGGGCAGAGCGAGGATGACGACTCCGAGGGCGAAGAAGAGGCCGATGATGTGGCTCTCAATGCATCGCACCCGCTCTTCTCAATTATGCAAACCGACAAGTATAACGTGTGGTGGCGGGACCACACCGTGCGGTTCCTCAAGAACTTGAACCGCAAGATCGAAAAGGAAAGTTCAGCAGGTTCACAAGGCGCACGTGACCAGGACCTTGCCCTCAGGCGGGAGCTCAGCAAGCGGCTTGGCCAGTCATACCTCATGGAGGCCGAGGCGCCCTCAAACATCTTCACCACGTTAGCCTACTTCGAAAAAGAGAAAAAGTCATTGAACGGAATGACCTTGGAAGAGGCGCGCAGGGCCACGCAAGAGTTACTCGAGATTGCATTGGAGTACCTCAAAGTGGCACAGGACGACGAGGAGCCAGACTCGTGGGCCGCAGTGGCCGAGGCCATGATCTCGTTGGGAAACACGTACGAGATCGACAGCGACAAGCAGGAAAAATCATACCAGGAAGCGGAGAGGCTCTTGGTACGGGCCAACAACGCCACCAACGGACGCTACGAGAAGATTCTCGAGAACTTGACTCAAACAGATTAATAGCTTATATGGAGAGGACTAGTAAGCGGAGCCAAAGCTGGAGAGTCAATTAGATCTGATTACTGAACGCTAAGGGGCACGCATTTCTATACGCGCGAGGCGATGGTGCTTTCGCTCTGGAGCTTCATTGCGTTGCGTTCATGGGCGCTGTCCTTGCAAAACTGCAAACCCTTACACAAGTGGTCCTCCAACAAGCGGTGCTTAGCACAGAACTTGCCGTGGCACTGCCCGCAGTCGCCCACCATTCTGAGAGGTGCAGAGGTGCACGAGGAAAACGAGCACCGGTTCTTCTTTGCTTTTTTCCGCGGAATCGTCGTGGCCTGGACTTTGGGCGACTGTTGTGGCGACAACACCGTCGGAGTGTCGGAGGCTTCGCTCATGAGAATCACCGTGAAGTCTGCACTACCGCTATCGGTGAAGAACGCATCGAGGGTTTGGTAGTTTGGGGTGAGCTTGACTCCGTTGTGGATGAGCTTGAATTCCGTGGGGAGCTTGGTGTTTTCGGGGCTTCCGACTTTGGCGGCGTTGCGCAAGTCCTGGACTGTGGAATTGTCAGGGACCGTCACGGAAAAGGATGTCTCGGTGGAGACTCTAAAGTTGACTTTCATGGCGTGGGGTGCAGCAGGTGGTTCTTGTGGTCTGGGGTGATGGCCGAGAGGAGGCGTGTCTTTTATAAGGGGATCTGCGTTAGCGATGGAAGGAGTTCGTGGGTCTGGTTGAGCGGTGATTCGGATTTGTTTCGTTGGGTGGCTTTGTAACAGGGGGAAGGGCGGCGATGACTCGTGGCAACGGAGGGTGTGGCAAGGCGCGCGCCTGCATAGACGGCCCATTATGTCATTGTATAGTGTGCAGCTGGGCTCCGCATTCCCCATCACGTGACCGGGGGAATCGGCCCAACCGCGCGGTCCGGCTCACAGCCTGCGGATTTCAAAACATCGAGGGGTTCTGCATACAGCCTGCGGATTTCAAAACATCGAGGGGTTCTGCATACAACCCCACCGGTTTAGACCAAGCTATATGCAGACAACCCCGGAATGGTAATTTCCAGGCGGGGTTCTCGGAAGCGGTAAAACCAAAGCCTACATTCAAATCACAATTTTGTAGATCACCTATATAACTTGCGGCACCAACGGCCCCCGGCGGTTGTAGTGCGTTCCAGGCTCCTTCCCTGTTATTCCGTTCATTTCAGCCAGTGATCCTAATTCTTAGGTAATCTGGAGCTAGTCATTTCGGAACACTGTAGCGTCATCCGTTTGTTTCTTGCGGATGTTTGTCACTCCGTTGTCTTTCCTTGTTACTCCAGAGCCTGCTGGACAACCACGGCCTCTTCTTCAGACCTGCTGTTGAAACTGATCGAGCCGACTGCGTTTTTGCTGGGCTCCACAAAGTCCCGCTCCGGCAAGTTGCTCAAGGATGGAATCACGGCGGCCTTCAAGGCCAAGTTGGCAGGCACAGGGCTTCCAAGCGCTACTTGTAAGAAAACAGCGACCAAGAGGAGAAAGTTCATTGAGGTGTGTTGAGCGTTAAGGAGTGAAGATTGCGTCAAGGATTGCGTGAAGATTCAAAGGCTCAAGAACTAGGGGGTCACGAACTAGAAAGGAGATTTGCTCAAGTTTTGGAAAGGCAACGTGATGGGGAGGGGATGGGGTTTTATATGGGCGCAACTCTTACAGCCATGTTTCAAGAATGCACGAAGCGCGCACATGCGCGGTGTGCGGCGTCCAAGGGGGTAAAATCGTGTCAGACGACGCCGCAGTAGTGCACAGAGACTGCAGGGCTCACAGAACGTCTATTCGGCAAAGTCTGGAATGGGCCCACGCGAGTCGCGAGAACCCATGGGTATTCCGCAAGCACCGATTTCAAGGGCTCTTTCGGGGACTCTTCGGGACACAACTTCGCGGGATTCATCAAGGACGATTTCCAGGGATTCTTCAGAGCGGCGATTAACAATGGCACGCCTCCAGCTTTTTTCAGCCATGAACCAGATAATTCATGCATAGTACGAGCGCTTTTGAGTGACCGCGCGATTCTCAAACAATGCAAACGGGGCTGGAAAAACAAGAATAGTCAGCACTCCAAGCACAAATGCTCGTACCGGTGGGGTAATATTGAAATCCGCCAGCAAGAACTCACCAGTGCATAATCACCGGCATTGTCAATAGTGGAGACAATCCAAGAGGTGGCGGGACGTCCCAATTCGGTCGTAGCACACCCACCGAAGCGTTTCAGTTGCAGCACAGGACGAAGCGTTTCGGTTGCAGCACAGGACGAAGCGTTTCAGATTCAGCACAGACGAAGCGTTTCAGATTCAGCACAGACGAAGCGTTTCAGATTCAGCACAGACGAAGCGTTTCAGAGTTGTGTCTCCCAGCAACGCCGCATCTAAAGCCGTCATGTCTCGCGTTCGCCGGCGCAGAACATTTAGCCGATCGGAGTCGCGAATTATAGCCTCTTTAGTGAGCTAGTTCTAGACGCTTGCACTGTGAGCACTGCCTGCACTGCCCCAGACACCGCTGCGAACGCGGTAAAGCCAGGCATTGTTGACATGTGCTGCATACAGGGCGAACCAGGCTGTTCGAATATCGCACCTTCTAAGCCTTATCTCCTTAAAGCAGCTTTTAAATCGCTCATTCTAAGCCCTGCCAGCTCCTGCAAACTTGAACCCGGGCTCTGCACAGGCTGTAACCAATTCTGGGCATTTCGACATCCCACTTGCCCGTCGACATGATGGTCAAGAAATGGTCCTGTAGTAAAACTCATGTTTTTAAACGCGCCTTTTGCGCTGCCTCACCAGTTGATCACCATTTTGCTCCTCGTCGCTAAGAGAGGGTTCTCCGTAGTCTGCTTCCGCAACAGAGTGGTCAGATTCCTCGTCGCTTGTTTCGGCCTCATGGAAGTTGGAGAAGATTGCAATGTCGCCCAAGTTGGGCCAGTGGAAAATGCCCTGGCTGGCATTGTTATCCGATTGAGAGTCTGATGGAGAGTCCGACTCACTGGCATTCGAGGCTCCGCCATACTTGGCCAATATCCGGGAGTAGTCGTCAAACATGGAAGGCCCGTACCGTTCGCAGAACTCGGTGACCTGCTCTGCCAACTCCCTGCGCCTTTGTTTGAGCTGCTGGATCTGGAGCTCATTCTTCCGGTCCAGGAGAAGCGAGTAGAACAACGGAGGCAACGACTTGTAGTAATCGACACCGATCTCGCCCACCCTCAAAGACGCATAGGTGGTGAGAACACTCCACAAGTAGAACACTAAGAACACCACGGGCTTTGGCACCGGCCCGACCAAATCGGCCCGCACCAAGAAAAACGTTCCAATGAGGGCCCAGAAGGAGTAGATGATGGGCGCTAAGCCAAGCGCAACAAGGATTTTCCAGGTGCTGATCACGTCCTTGGCCTTTATCTTCACCACCGAAGCCGCCAAGGCCAGTTTTGCCTTTTGCAGAGATATGCGCTTGGCCACAATGAAGATGGGCGAGAACATGAAGATCCCGGGCGTGGCCAAGCCAAGGAAAAGAAACACCTTGAAAAGACGCAGGATAAACGTCACGAACACGGCGCCGCGGTCACTCTTTGTGATGGACTCGACTTGGTGGTCATGCAAGCCCAATTGCATAAGCCGCTTGTTGTATTCACCAACAGCATCCTTGAGGCGGCGCACATCGGGGCGGTCGGAGTACTTCTGGTATCCCCGGATGAACCGCCTGTTTGTTTCCACCACCATGGGGAGAGGGATCAGGTCACGTGCGCTGCCCAAGTACAAGCGCCTTGCAGCCTGAAGGGCAATGAGAGTATCGTAATCGTCGCAGCCCTGTGTGACCTCTTTCAAGCGAAGCGTGATCAACAGGAGGAGCTGGTTCACAGCCTTGCGGCTATTGGCCCCGTACTGGGCGGCATCCGCTTTGGTGACCACCATGGGTTTCCCGTACTCGATCACGACGCGAGAGCGAAATTTGTTCGGGTGAAAATAGTTCAAGCCCACCGGGACAATAGAGACGGTCTGATCGGGGTTTTCGGACTGCGCCACGGCGCCGAGAGCCATGATAGCCACTCCGGGCTTCAAGGGAAGAAGCGTGGGGCGATCATGCAGGCCGCCCTCGGGGAAAATGCCCAAGGCCTTTCCCAGATTCAAGTGGGTAAACACCAGCTGGAAGGTCACGGATGAGTCGATGTGGTCGGCCAATACATACTCGGAGCCGTTTTTCAAGCGCTCAATGACGTCCCTGTCCTTTGGATTGGACAGCGAGAAGTTGGCCTTGAAGGGCGCATCCAAGATGAGCTTCGTGTCGGACTCGATTGACTTGATCTTGGCGTTTCCAAGGTAGTCTGTGAGCCCCACGAGGCCCTTGACGCAGGCCTGCAGCAAGAAGTGGGTTCCGGAGCCCAACACCACGAGATTGTCGTTCTCGGGGCCGAAATCCTGCACGCGGATGGAGCCGGGGTGTTTTTTCACGAGGTCTTGGGCTCTTTCAACGGGGATGGCACTGCATAGACGGGCGGGCACGCCCACGTACCAGGTCCGAAACGACTTGGCCGCGGTGAGCAAGGAGATATGGCGGCCGGAAGTTTTTTTGGCGGTGCTCATCAAAATAAGCGGGTCGACAAATTGGTTGTGATGGGGGCCACACACGAAGATCACGGGTCCTTTTTTGGGGATGTTGAACGAGCCCCGCAGCCGGACCTCTCTGAAGAACGTGTGGATGACCACGTCCACGAGCCAGAGCACGAGGTCGTACGAGATGAAGAGGAGCGCATCCACGAGCGCCTGGCACGCCTTTTTCCGCGGCGTCGGGGGGTTCTGGGAGGCGGTTGGCGGCATTGTGGCCGACTGTGGAGTGAGGTTGCTGGGAAGATCGCGGGGGTCACGTGATAGGACCACATGAAGAGCCGATGATGACCGGGAGCCTACAGTTGTGGCGAGGAAAGGTGTTGGTGAGTCTTTACACTGCTACGTATTATGACAGTTGGTGAAGACGTCAATGAACGCCATGAAGAAGTACTTCATCTGAGCCACATTTATGAGCAGTCATTAAAGCCATTAAGATATTACAGCCATTAGAGCCATTGAAGGTATTAAAGGTATTAAAGCCATTGAAGGTATTAGAGGTATTAGAGGTATTAGAGGTATTAAAGGTATTAAAGGTATTAAAGGTATTAAAGGTATTAAAGGTATTAAAGGTATTAAAGGTATTAAAGGTATTAAAGGTATTAAAGGTATTACAGCCATTACAGCCATTAAGATATTACAGCCATTACAGCCATTGAAGGTATTAGAGGTATTAAAGCCATTAAAGATATTTACAGATATTTAAAGATATTTACAGCCATTACATCCATTACAGCCATTACATCCATTACATCCATTACAGCCATTAAAGCCATTAAAGCCATTTAAGAATTTAGACCATTTACGGGCATTAAAGATATTACTGCCATTACTGCCATTACTGCCATTTAAAGATATCTAAAGATATCTAAAGATATTTAAAGATATTTAGAGAGATTTAAAGCTTACAGCCATTACAGGCATTTAAGAATTAGACCATTACAGGCATTACAGGCTTTAAAGATATCTAGAGACTTAAAGCTTACAGCCATAAACACCGCTTCAAACATTCGAGGCTATACTCTGATTCTATCAATCGCTAATTGATTGATAATAATAGGGATTCAAACCCTTGCGGGTTCATCCGTTTTATTCTGATCCCTACTATATCGATATGAAGTTGTACATGGCCGGCGGGTCAGGAATCTTCATATAATTGACCATATTCATAGAGAAACCATTGATTACAAGTGGTTGATGTGGATAACCAAAAGGACAAAGTGAAATACTGAAAGACTGAAACATGAAGAAACATGAAGAATAACTACTCAGGTGTGACTCTAACTTACAATGCAAGGCAACAAGAGGCATTTGAATTCTGATGACGAGCGGAGCATAGAGCTTACCGTTCTCATCTAGTTGTACGCGAGTATTTGGTTAATGACCAGTTTCCACGAACAGCAATGACGAAGATTTTGAAACAAGTACTTCACGGAGTTGAATCGCTGGGGGCCAACGGTGAACAAAGTTGGGGCGACTTCATGAACGAGATCTTTTCACAACTGGGACTACCGGAGGGAAGTCCAGAAACTAAACGAATTGGCGCAGATGTATGGGGAAGCAAAGAAGAAAGAAGAATGACCAAATACACGGGACGGGCAATTGTCCAATACAAGCTACCGGCAAGGTTTCCTCGTGGGTATTGTGTTGGTATTCCCAAGGGACTGCCCAATAAGTGTTGGGCCAAAATCTCCATTGCTTGCGGGATTAGACTCGACAAACCTCCTACAACGTAAAAATCCTGAGGAACGAAGATAATGGGGAACATTAGTGTCAGATTCCAATTGCTAGCATTAACCACGGTTTTGGTTCTGCGTGAAGAGCCAAGGGATACGATAGGGTTTTGGGACATGAATGCATATTAGGAGGCCTAAGCTGAAGGGACTGCAAATCAATCCTCCAACTTTGAATGAACAAACCTCCAAACCTCCAAAATCTTCTTATGGCAGCAGACGGAAAGTTGCGAGACCAGTGGAAGTCTTCCCAACTTCAAAATAGACACTTCTCCGTCTAATATGGGAAGGGCTATGCTCCGAAAATTTACAAGTCTAGATTGTATTAACGTGGCCCCAACGACATCTTCATGTGCCATCTTTTAGTCACGACCATCTTTTAGTCACGACCATCTTTTAGTCACGACGTGAAGTTAGGCTTTTGATTTTGATTTACGGACAGACCGGTACGCCCGACGCTCTCCATCTCGTGATTAAATCACATTTCGAGTTCATAAAGAGCAAGTCCATGCGTTTTTCGGGTTTATAAAGAGCAAGTCCATGCATTTTTTGCATGGCTTATGGAAGTATGCGACCGAGAAGCTGCATGTTGCTGCACGTGGACGGCTGCAAAATAGGAACAAGTGTTTGGAGGTGTTGGAGGTGTTTGGAGAAGTTTGGTCTCTCTGGCAGAGAAGAAATCGGGTCTTGCTCTTGGGCAACGTGTATTCTAAATGAGTTATTATTGTGGATTCTGAAGTTATTTTTGTGGATTCTGAAGTTATTATTGTGGATTCTAAATGAGTTATTATTGTGGATTCTGAAGTTATAATTGTGGATTCTGAAAAGCAGTTTGGTGCTTTATTTGTTGTACTATTTTCTCTCTTGGTGAACCTACACTTATTCACCTTTAGGTTTCTATTCTCGGAGTAGTTCAAATAATCATAAGGAAGATTATATATGAGATATAAAAATCAATAAAAACCACGGTTAATAACTTGATCATTTTACTTTTTTATAACGATTCTTTTATATTTATATATCTATATTCTAATGATAATCTAGCTAACCTAATATCTTTTGAAGTCTTTACTACTATATATTTTATTAATTAACAAATTAAACTATTCTAAATGTATTAATTAGGCATTAAACAATAACATTTTTAGAGAAACTAAATCATTGATAACCAACACCTAATTTTATTTTTTATAATATTTGTTACAATGACATATTTTAAATGTAAAATTTGTTATAGGCTTTTTATTTAATACAACTTTGAATAAGTTCAAAGCAGTTTAATTAAACTTACATGAAAAATAGAATGACAGTTATAGCTTAATATTACTTACGAAGCCTAGCAATTACAATTGCAACGCCATTCAATCCGTTGTTCCCCCTCTTGATCCATAGGAATTACCGCTTGGTGCAGTGGATCACGTGACCTGGCCATATTTACAGAAAACTGAACGTTTGACTAAGCAACACTTTCGTGATTTACACCTCTGGTTCGCTCGATTGTCAACATTCGTACACCCACGATTTTTCGTGTTCACAATTGCACAGTGTCTAATCCCAGGGAAGTATTACGTCAAATGGTGGTAGAAAAAGGCAAAAATCGGAAAGAGTCTCCAAAACGTATGCTTTGGAACGGATCAAATACAGCACTTGCAATTCCCTCTACTTAACTCCGCTGCCACCCCCAAAAGCGAAGTCCTGGCCTTGACTCCATTCGCCTCTAGTCCTGTCGAGAAGAAAGGCCGCGTCACGTGACGTCCTGCATGCAGCCACCCGTTGCAGAGAAGTTGACTTCTACAAGTCGTTAGTTTACGACGGGAGGGAGTTTGTGAATGGCTGCCGTGCGTGAGATGCAATGGAAGTGGGATTAAGAGATATAGGTTCATAAGTGGTGTTTCAATACATAATGCGAGATCCCCGGAACTAAACACCTGCTTGGGATATCTATGATATCTTTATAATTTCTCTTTCATAATCTTCCTGTTCATAATCTTCCTGTTCACAATCTTCCTGCTCCATAAACTCTGCTCCATAGACTCCTGCTTCTTGATACTTTATGATGCCGGCAATCCTTGTGAATGGTGCTGAATCAAGGATGCCTCCACTCTTCGGGTTGCTGCACGTAGACAGTTTGGTAGTGGATGTTCATCTCCAGAATTGTCTGAAATGTACTATCTCAGGTTTGGAGCCCGCACCCCCTTGCAACCCAGTTTGAAGTATGACGCTAAGTTCCATATGGTTGATCCTGGGCCACGAAGCTGCTGCATGCCATTATCAAAAGAAACAATCGGACGCATGATCGGATATCAGCCCTTAGACTTCACTCAAAACCCTCGAAAGGAGCTCAATATCGGCCAATTTGAGTCAATGGCACCGCTCGCTGCTCATGCAAGGAGTAGCGGTCTTCCAAGGCCTGCGGCCTTCACACGGTCTTGCCGGCCTTGGCCTGTTTCAAGAAATACCTTTTACCCATGCTGCTGACTGCCTTGGCTCATTTCATACCTGCAGCCACTAGTCTTAGACGACTTACAGTCCATCTCATATGGATTGGTGAAACAGCAAAAGTATTCTCAGCTGAGATCATACCTCACGACACAGCTGGAGGAGAAGGGCTTGACTATCTTGGAGCGTCTTGTCACCAATGCCTTCGACAGTTGTCACCAATGCCTTCGACAGTTGTCATGGGCCGAGGAACATCTCCGAATCTAAAGAACAAGGCTCTAAAAGGGGAGAAGTAGGTCTGGCAGGTCTGGCCGATGTCACCTTTGGATTATGGTCTCTTCAGAACCACTTGGGCCGACTTCGTTTGTTGAAACTTCCTCTGCAATGTGCGGCGCTATGATGCCTGTGCCGAGTAGCACAATTATCCCGGTGAGGTGCACGTCTGCTTGAATCCGCTGAAGTGCAAGGCGCTCGTTAGGGGCAGAATTCCACCTACGGAGGAAAGAGGAAACATTTGGTCGCATGCCAACGGGCTGATCTCTGGTCTGCCAACGGGCTGATCTCTGGTCTGCCAATGGGCTGATCTCTGGTCTTGGCCAACATTGCTGCAGCGCTTTGACTGAGATGAGCTGAAGTCCAGCAGCGTTTCGAACGCCAGGGTTTTCGGAGAACAAAATGGGCAATTAGCCAGGAATCCGAGGCTGCTCACCTTCTCATGTCAATTCGCCGATTTGATGCATATGTCGATTCAACTTCAGCAAGTTGTCGTCCACCAAGTCTCATATCACCAAGTCTCCCTCTCACCATATCTCCCTCTCACCATATCTCCCTCTCACCATATCTCCCTCTCACCATATCTCCCTCTCACCATATCTAGTAATATCACCATATCTCACCTTTCTCCCTCTCCAGTCTGTCTTCACTCTAAAGCGTCACCCACCAGCCCAGAGCCCGGCCATTGACAGACTTTCCAGAAAATGGGTGCTCGATCTCTCAAGTGCCACTGACTGACACTCCATTGACATTTCAACATCACTCGATCTCTGCGTTCCAGGAAGCTGAGACTTGGCCAGGGCACGTGCAATACGAGGCATCAGACATCAGAGCACCTTCTCCAGTCACAGCCACTGCCATTCTCTTCCCATAGCCAACGCCTCAGTCTTCTCCTGCGGGCACCTCATCCTTCAATATGCGATTCAACTTTACACGCATCTCCGTCTTCTCGTCTCCCCGGAGCACATCCTTCAAAAAATACACCTCGGTATCAAGCTGCACCATTTGAAGCGCCCCCCGAAGAACGCCACAGTACACCTGCGAGTACCACAACTCCTTCTGGATGCGGGGCTCGCTTGTCACGGGCAACTCGACGAATTCCGCCAACGGGTTTTCGCTGAACACAAGCGAGAAGCTTTTCCCGTCCTGCGCAAAGTTTTCTACGGCCGGCGTGATGTTTAGAAACATCTTGAACCCGATACGGCTGATCATGTCTGCGGTTTCACGGAGCGTGCCGCACCGCTGGGCGCCGGTCTTGGCCAAGAATTCCTCAATGAGCCGCACGCCAATGTTGTAGCCCATCTTGTCGAGCTGCTGGTTGACTTCGTTGTAGTCCCGGTTGAAATCGCGGCACAATTGCGCCACCATGGACCCATAGGTGAGCGTGAAAAGCTCGGTGTTCTGCTGTTAGTCGAGCCGGGCGCGGACGTCTCCCATACATACGATCTTCTCCGTGGACTCCCAGATCTCGTCGGCCTGCTTGGATTTGGACATGTTGATCACGTGTAGAGGTGCGCTGGAGACTTGTTAGAATCGCGCGGTCACGTGCGCGGTCACGTGGCACGCGCGAACCACACAAACCCGTACATCTCCGTGGTGGGCCGACTTCCGCTCTTCGCGTATAATGCGCGCTGCGAAATGCGCATAGAAAAAACGGGTCATTAACAAAGCCATTTATTTGCATAGCACATTACACCTCCGCCACACCGATACACCTGAAACAACACCTGAAACAACACCTGAAACAACACCTGAAACAACACCTGAAACAACACCTGAAACAACACCTGAAACAAAACCACCTCTCAACACCACCTGAACGTCTGAACACCTGAACACCTGAACACCCCCGCAACGCTTATGTTCTCCGCCCAAAACTTCCTGACAATCCTAGCCTCGGACCTCCCCCCGCCAAGGCTCGTGCTCCCCAAACCAGACCTCATCCCCGGAATCTCCGACGGCGTTTTGGCAGTCCTCTCGCCCGTCATTGCATACTGGACCTACGCCTCCTTCTTCCACATTGTGGACGTCTACGAACTAGCGGAAAAGTACCGCATCCACCCCTCCGAGGAGGAGGAGAAGCGCAACAAGGCCACGTTGCGCCAGGTGATCACGGACGTGGTGTTGCAGCACGTGATCCAGACCATCGTGGGCTACTGCGTGTACCGCTACGACGAGCTGCCCAAGACGGGGCACGAGCTCTACTGCATGTGGAGCCTCAAGCGCCACGTCCTTTTCCGCAGCATGCCCGACCTGGTGGTGTACTGGCTGTACTACTACGGCTGGTCTGCGTTGCGCTTGGCTGTGGCCGTGTGCATCATCGACACGTGGCAGTACTGGCTCCACCGCTTGATGCACGTGAACAAGTTTCTCTACCGCCACTTCCACTCGCGCCACCACCGCCTCTACGTGCCGTACTCCTACGGAGCGCTATATAACGACCCCATTGAGGGCTTCTTGCTCGACACCGCCGGCACCGGCTTGGCTTCCATCGTCACGTGCTTGTCGCCACGTGAGGCCTTGCTTCTTTACACTTTTGCCACGATGAAGACCGTCGACGACCACTGCGGCTACAAGTTGCCGTTTGACCCGTTCCAGGTGTTTTTCCCCAACAACGCCTTGTACCACGACATCCACCACCAGAACTGGGGGTTCAAGTCCAACTTCCTGCAGCCGTTTTTCACCTTCTGGGACGTGCTTTCCGACACCCAGTACAAGTTTGCGAGCGCTTATCTGGAGAAGCAGAAGCAGATCACCTTGGAGAGGTACCACGAGTTCCTCGCCAAGAGAGGCGAGAAGAAGTTGGCCCGCACGCTAGAGACCAAGGGCCTGAATGCTGTGAACGAAAACACCGTCACCTTGGACCGTGCCTTGAATGCAGACCCGGACTGCACCTTGAGCCTGAGAAAGCTTCGGCTGCCAACCAACGCAGACAACTGATTGCTGGCGGTTTGCTGCCCTCCAACGCCCGTCCACCGCCACGCCGCCCGCTGTGCGCCCCCCATAGAGAAGAACTTTGTCGATCACTCCCCTTAATACATAATTAGCACGTGCACGACCATTTCTGGAGCCGGCTAGTCAGCTTCCAGCGGAGCTTTTCGGTTAGTCACTGCGAAACCGGGCCGCAACCGGCCCCGCGCCGTCCTACACCCCACGCACGTCACACCCGCGCAGCGTATAAATCAAAGGCCTCCCCCTGGCTAACTCCCTATTCACCATGACTACCTTCGGAGACAAGAACTTTGACTCGTCGCTTTACAGCGACTCGCGCCCCACGTACCCGCAGCAGTTCTTTGAGGCTGTGTTGGCGTACCACAAAAAGCACGGGGGCAAAACGGACTTGGCCATGGATGTGGGTTGCGGCCCCGGATTTGCAGCCTTCAAACTCACGGAGTATTTCTCCCGTGTCGTCGGCACAGACCTCTCGCAGACCATGATCGATCAGTGCAACCAGCTCAAGACCCAGTTCTTGGCGGGCGCCAAGCCCGATTCGGTTTGCCACTCGATCTCGTTCATCAAGGCAGCGGGCGAAGCGGCGCCGCCGGCCATTGACGCCAATTCCGTAGATTTGGTGACCGCTGCCGAATGTGTGCATTGGATGGACATTCCCAAGTTCTATCAAGAAAGCGCTCGCGTGCTTAAGCGCCACGGAACGCTTGCGTACTGGCACTACCTTGACCCCGTGTTTATGGACAGCGAGGCAGCCACGGAAATCCACATGAAGTACTCGTTTGCGCTGTCACGTGCGCAGGACGGCTCCCTGTACGAGAAGTACTTTGGCCCCTACTTTGAGAACCCCGGCCACGACCGGTACCGCGACGGGCTCCGGGACTTCACGCCGGCCCCGGAACTTTATGAGCACGTGACGCGGCACGAGTTCCACCCGCTTCGTGACGGCAAGGACAGCACGCCGCTCTATATCGAGGCCACTTACACGCTCCGCTCGTATGAGGCGCTTGCCCGCAGCTGGAGCGGCTACCACAACTGGAAGAAGGCGAACCCGGAGCAGCGTGACGCCGTGGACTGCCTCATGGAGGAGATGGAGGCCATTTTCGGCTCCGACCGGGACAAGCCGCTCCGCTTGGTATTTCCCACAGTGTACACGCTTGCCAGCAAGAGGTGAGTCAGCAGGGAGGCCTGAGGGGTGTTGTGAGGAAGACGCTCACTCAGTACACTGGGGTACACCAGAGCACTGAGAGAAGCCCTGTCCGTGCGGGAAAGTGCTGGCTACTTGAGAGCAGATGACTCTCTCGCCACTTGAAAGGATTATACACTGGACATTCAGGAATATAATGGGTGACCTTCATCCCAGCTATGGAGGCAGTTGACCACCTGCATATAAACACGGCCGGGATGTATGCAGTACTGCGACATGGTCCGCGGCGGCCACCTCTGCGCACGCGTCTCCAGCTACCGCCCAATGACGATGGACATCTCAGCAGAGCACGTGGAGTTCATCTCCAGGGCGCTCGAAAGCAATGCCGTCACCTACCACACGGTGTCACGTGACCTCGGGCTTCACGTCAGCGCCGCAAAGAAGCTACTCTTCTCATACTACGCCGCCAACAAGTCACGTGTGCTGGCCTCCTTGCTCGTCTCCGGCACCCACGCCGGGCAAACCGTGCTCAAGGTTTTTGAATCCGAGCTCGATTTCTCCGAAAACAGCCATCTTTACGTCGACTCCGTCGCGTGTGTCCATGTCTACTGCATCACTTTGACCAAGAACTCTTTCTCCGCGCTGGAAATCGCCATGGCGGAGATGAATCACCCCCTTCCTGCTGGAAAGCCCACTGACTTGGGCGTCACGAAAGGTCCCGTTCTTGTTTCGGTCAAAACGCCAAAGAACAAACCGGCGGCAACATCTGCGCCCGAAGCGCAAAGGGCATCGGCTGCCGCTGGCGGGGCCCAGGGGAACGAGAAGACGCCGGCAGGAGAGAAGCGGGCCCAGAGTGGTGACAAGACGCCGGCCGAAGAGAAGCCGAAGTTGGTGTACCAGTCCAGGAAGCAGCAGCCCAAAGCATCGGTACTCTCGAACTACGTGACGAGAAAAGGCGAGAAAAGCACCCCGGCAAAACGACCTGCGGATGCGCCGTCCAAATTTGAGTACAAGTCCCGGAAAATAGAGGCCAAGCAGCCGAAGGAGCGTGTGGTGATGTCCAATGGCGAGCCGCACGACGACGACGACGACGTGGTGATGTCCAAGCCGCCGTCGCGTGCCGACTTGCAGAATTTGTTCATGGACGACTTTTCCGACGACGACGCTGTGGAAATGGGTGCTTTGCCGGAGAAAAACGAGCCCATCATCGTGGAGCTGGAAACACCCGTACCTCCTGTCCAAGTCGAACCCGAGCCGACCCCTGCGCCCGAGCCTGAGCCTGTGCAAGATTCCATTCTCCTGGCGTTGCCGCTCAAAGTGACCGAAGATGTGGCAGCAGAGCCAGTGGCTTCGGAAACCACAGTTGACGAAGACGGCTACTTTACGCTGTACAAGCAAACGGCCAAGCCAGAGACCAAGCCTGTGCCATCCCGGGAGAAGCCCAAGCCCAAGAAGTCTACAAAGGACGTCAAGCCTGGAAAAGACGGGAAAAAGCAGACGTCGCTCATGAACTTTTTCGGGAAGCGGTGACTATGTCCGATAGCCATGTTACTGGTGCGTGATTAGTGGATTGTTGGATGATGGATTGTGGATAGTGCATTACCATTTCTGGATTACCATTTCTGCATTACCATTTCTGGATTACAATTTCTGGATTACCATTCCCGATGCTCCGTGTGTTGACGGCCCATGCTCCGTTACTGCAAGCAGTAATATGTGCCGTTCAGGCAGCTGCGAACACCCAAAACAGAGAAACGCACTCCCAATAGCGAGAGGCGCGCGCTCCTGCACATGCGCGCAGCCGGCCCGTCATTTTACCCAATGCGGAAGTTCTGCTGCAACGCACACTTCTGCTTTGGGTAATGCCCCAGATTCTGGCCCCGGGGCTTGGCTATTTAAGCCATGGGTTTCCAGGCTACCGGAGAGTTAGGAAGCTGACTGCCATTTCCATCCACTCGTTATTCCAAGCTTCCTATCGGTTCCACTAGTTCCTGCACCATGAGATTATCCAACGCTACGCTTTTGGCGCTTGTGAGTGCCTCTGCTTTGGTGGAGGCGGCCCCTGCTCCTGCGGCCAAGTCCGCCTCCCTTTCCAAGCAAACTTCTGCCTCCCTTCCAAAGCGTGAAACTTCTGCCTCCCTTTCAAAGCGTGAAACTTCCGCCCCCCTTTCAAAGTTTGAAACTTCCGCCTCCCTTTCAAAGTTTGAAACTTCCGCCTCTCTTTCAAAGCGTGAAAAGTTAGTGAAGGCTGTGGCAGAGTTTGAGATGTTGCAGTTGGCCCGGACAAAGCGATCCGAGATCGACGCCGAGTTGACCACCCGTGAGTACGCCATTGTCACCCAGGTCTTGACTGCAATCAAAGATACGGAACTCACGCCCACGATCTTGAAGTTTTTTGTCAGCAACGACGTGCTAAAGTCCGCGGCCATCACCGGCGTGGAGTACGTGATCAAATCAGGGCTCCTTAGCTTGAAAAGCTTGTTGCTGTTGTTGGTACAGTCCGGACTTATCACAGACGTTTTGAACGATGTTCTTGGAAACTGCGAGGTCTATGCCAGTCTTATAAGCGTTGCCAAGGGCTTGCTCAGCAACCTCTTCAAACGAGAGGACCTAGACATGGATCTAGGCGTGCATTACGACGGTGACTTGGCTGCGCTCCGAAGAGACGTGGAGCAAATGGGCGCCGCCAAAAGACACGTGCCTTATACCCACGAGGAAGGGTTTGAAATGCTTCGCCGGGACGGCATGATCGACAACCCGCAGCTCTTGAGCCTTCTTGAAGCTGTAAAGAGAGACGACTTGGTGGTGAGAGACGCATTAGAGGCACGGGATGTGGACGACATCATAATCAACGTCTTGGAGAGCTTGGCGGACTCCGGCTTGGCGCTGCAGGTCGTGGAGACCGTGTTGACGGATGAGGACTTCATATCATTCTCCGGTGCATTGGTGAAGAAGCTCTACAGTGACGGGTTGATCTCGGTTTCGGGGCTCGTGTCTGCCGTCACACAATCTGGACTTCTTCCTGCACTCATCAAGGAGCTCATCAACTTTTCGACGTTGTCGAAAATCGCCACCACGGCGCTTGCCGCCTTTGACGGCGAGTGTCTGTTGGTGCAGGCCAACTCCACGTCCACTGGACTTGGCTCGCTCTTGGGCTCCGTGACATCCTCAAACGATGACGCCACATCCTCGGGCGCTTCTCTTGTCGGCTCTTTGTTGTCGTCGTTGGGCAGCGGCTCTGACACAAGTTCTGGCTCTGACACAGGCTCTGGCTCTGACACAGGCTCTGGCTCTGACACAAGTTCTGGCTCTGGCACAAGCTCCGGCTCTGGCACAAGCTCCGGCTCTGGCACAAGCTCCGGCAGCAGCTCTGACACCACTGCAGGGCTGGGGATTCTCGGTCTCGTTTCCTCGCTTTTGGGCGGCGGGAGCTTGCTTAGTGGTTTACTCGGAGGCTCCACCACCACCACAGCCATAGCCAACGCATGCCTGACGCCGAATACACTCCTTAGGAGAGACAGGATAAGGATATACTAGTCGCCTAATATATGCCCGTCCACGACAACGTAAAGTGTGGGGCGTGGGCCAGTGCCACGTGACCGCGATGCTGGCTTCTGGGGATCTTGCATGGGTACTGCATATGGTACTGATCTATATGCAGTCCCCGTCATTGTCTTTTCATTTTGAGCATTTCGAGCGCTGCGTGAGACGAGCATTGGCCTCGCGCAGAAGTGCGGATCCCGGCTCCCTTCCCCGCCGGTGTCGCACACGGACGACCACAGGGCGGAGGTACGGGTTTATGCATGTAATCATCCGCATTCGGAACCAATGTAAATATGTCGCCGTTCTGACGCAGGAGGCACGGGTGCGGCGCGCCTGGCGCTTCCCTGCCCTGCTTGAAAATCGCCTGTCACCGAGTTCCACGCCGCTGCACTTACTCCCTTGTCCTGGAGCTTCCGTATTTTGCATTGGGCGCAGGTCTTTAATAATTTCATCTTGTGAGCAATTCTTTCCTTTCCAGTCCAATCAGCTTTCCCTTTAGATTCCTGGTTTCTTCAATCTGTTGATGTTCTGACTTGCGTTTTCCGCCAATTTCACTCGCTTCACCCCATCCACTCGCTTTCCACCTGCCACCCCTGGTCCATAACAACGAGCCCTTTATATCAACAGCTTGCACACTTGCAAGCTAAGTCAGAATCAGCCAATTTAGGCCCAAAAGAAGACCTTGAATAGCCAGCTGAATAGCCAATTAGGCCCGAATCTCCCCCCGAATCTTCTCCATGAGCTCTGAAAACATATCTGGCCGACGGCCTTTCCGGAACTCGCTCAGTTTCTCGGTGCTTCGGGGCCTGCAGAGTCCCGAGCGCTCCAAGTCGCCCGGCCGCCCTGCCCCGAACATGCGGACCTTTGGCAACGAGTCTCGGACGTCATTCCTCTCGGCGGCTCTGGAACCATACTCCTCCAAGCCTGTGGAGTTGGATGACCTCGCTGACTCCGAGTCTTCACTGGATAGCAGCTCTGCATATTTTCAGTCCGGCAGAGATGCTGAGTCCATATATCTGGTAATCCAAGAGTACTCCGACCCCCGGCTTACCTTTCGCTTCAGCGAAATTTTCCACGAAGAAGACGCTGCCTTACCAACAAATTCAGACGGCCTCGACTTGCCAACAAGGTCAGAAATGGAGAGTCTTCATATAAGGTCAGAAAGGCCAGTGGAGAGTCTTCATCCAAGGTCAGAGAGGCCAGTGGAGAGTCTTCATCCAAGGCCAGAGAGGCCAGTGGAGAGTCTGCATCCAAGGTCAGAGAGGCCAGTGGAGAGTCTTCATCCAAGGCCAGAGAGGCCAGTGGAGAGTCTGCATCCAAGGTCAGAGAGGCCAGTGGAGAGTCTTCATCCAAGGCCAGAGAGGCCAGTGGAGAGTCTGCATCCAAGGTCAGAGAGGCCAGTGGAGAGTCTTCATCCAAGGCCAGAGAGGCCAGTGGAGAGTCTGCATCCAAGGTCAGAGAGGCCAGTGGAGAGTCTTCATCCAAGGCCAGAGAGGCCAGTGGAGAGTCTGCATCCAAGGTCAGAGAGGCCAGTGGAGAGTCTTCATCCAAGGCCAGAGAGGCCAGTGGAGAGTCTGCATCCAAGGTCAGAGAGGCCAGTGGAGAGTCTTCATCCAAGGCCAGAGAGGCCAGTGGAGAGTCTGCATCCAAGGTCAGAGAGGCCAGTGGAGAGTCTTCATCCAAGGCCAGAGAGGCCAGTGGAGAGTCTGCATCCAAGGTCAGAGAGGCCAGTGGAGAGTCTTCATCCAAGGTCAGAAAGCCCCAGAAATAATTCAGAGAATCTTTCTTCCAAAATCGGTTCGCCAAAAACTGGCGTCACCTCTGCATTGGAAAGTTTGGCGTTCCAAAGATTCCCGTCCACTTCACAGAGCACCGCCCGGTCTGTAGACTCGGGCAGCTTGACAGAAAATGTGGACTCCAGAAACTCCCCTGCCCCCAAAAGCGCCTCGAGGCTCTTTCCGCCAGAAGGTCCAACTCGGTTGCCTTCCATTCGCGGAGTATCTCTTTCCAGCGGAGAGCTCCTATCTCAACTCGGCCCACAAACGGCTCACTCCAAGACTCCCCTCAAGGATTCCGGTTACAACACTGGCGCTTTGAGCGCCGGCATTGATTCCAACTCCGGGTTGCCCATCACTCTCTACACAGTCGTCGACCATGCCAGCCCAGAGAATCGATGGTCTGTGTACGAGGCTCAGAAGATGAAGGCCATGCACACACCAGCAGCTTTGCCTGCACCTCAGGCCGTGTATGTGGCCATGAAAGACGGCACCAACTCAGCCCGGCGCATCTCGATTCTGCCTAATTCCAGCCAGAAAACGCTTCATAACCTGCACGCCGCCCCGAACGTCCCCGTGCCGCTGATCCTGGCCATCGACGAACCGCTGTCGACAGAGTCTAAGCAGTCTGCATCCCCGCTTCATCAATATGGCTCAAAGACCCAGCTGCTTCATCAATACGGCTCAAAGACCCAGCTGCTTCAATACGGCTCAAAGACCCAGCTGCTCCAGCCTGACAACTTGATCGGCACCAGCGATCTTC
Source organism: Metschnikowia drakensbergensis (assembly GCA_002370475.1). Lineage (NCBI taxonomy): Eukaryota > Fungi > Ascomycota > Pichiomycetes > Serinales > Metschnikowiaceae > Metschnikowia > Metschnikowia drakensbergensis. The sequence goes on along the minus strand of NKYX01000011.1, from coordinate 166,134 downwards.
TTTCTCTCCCGTCGTTCATGGTCAGAGATTCGGAGGTCAAACCACTGGAAATGTTTGGCGGCAAAGCTGACCTGATATTCGCCAACGAGAAGGGGTCGCTATACGCCAACAACGACTTGGAAAAACCACTGCCAACCGGCGGGAGCCACTACCTGTGGTCAAAATGGGCACTAATGATGTGCACGGGTTTCTTGGCGGTGCCCGTCTTCTTTCTCTTAACGCTAGGCGTTTTTGACAATGGCGGATTCTCCCGCTCAAACATTTCTGAAAAGAACGGCTTCCTGAGCCGTTACAACAGACGGTACAGTCCGGCACAAAAGACCGTCTCTGCCATCATCGGCTTGTTTTGGGTCGTGGCCGTGTTCCTGATGATCGTCGTGGGCTTCGCCGTTGGCCTACGAAGAAAGCCGATCTGACGAGGTTAATAACTCTTGCTCAATCGGCTCGCTTCCCAAATGTCATCTGAAGATGTTTGACTTGTAGGCGAAGTAGACGGTGCACGGGTTTTCCCCCAATCTGGTGTACTGATCTGCCACCACACCAGCGCGGTTACTTCTCCACACTCCACTCCACAGCAACACCATGGGAAACGTGCCGACCAAAGAGCGGCTTAGATCGCAGACCTTCTCCGGTAACAGCCACGTGCCAACCCGCTCCGGCCGTCGCACGACGCTGTTTTCAGCGCCTCTCTCGCACAAGCCTTCGGCCAAGGCCGAGGAGAAACTAACCGCCAAAGAAAACCACGCCCGCCAACTTATCATCCGGTACCACGAGTCCGTGGACGGCGGGTACTTAGCGCCTCACGGTATTTACAAGCTGAACCTCGACTTTGACACGCAAATTGTCCGGCAGCTTATCATCGACCGCAGAATGGCTCCTTTTTACACTCCGCTTCAAGATTTCGACGCCTCGTGGACCGAGCAAGAAATCGTAGCCTTGGTCAAGCAGAGTCCGCTACATGCAGTGGAGGCGGCATATAGCGACGAGGAAACCGAAGATGTGGACGACCATCGAATCCACCGGGCGCTGAATTTGCAGCGGAAGCGGGAGCTCCGGCAGCGGATGCAGGACCTTGCTGCCCGGATCAAAATGGAAAGAGACCGGGCCGAAGCGGACTACGCCGCTGCTGTCCGTTCCGAAGCTCCGAACCGTGCCGTTTTCTCCCGCGATTTGGTGGTGCGCATGTACGGTGATGCCGCCGAGTGTCCGATCTGCTTTCTTTATTTCCCCAAGAACTTGAACTTGAGCCGTTGCTGCAGGCAGCCGATTTGCAGCGAATGCTTTGTCCAAATTAAGCGGTTAGATCCACATCCACCACATGACGAGAACAGCACTGCTACTCCGAGCAGCTCCGGCACTGCCCCTTCGGAACTCATCTCTGAGCATGCTAGCTGTCCTTATTGTGCCATGGCAAACTTTGGCATCACGTACGAACCCTGGCGTGATGTACATGTCGGGATTGGCGCTCCGCTAGCACCCAGCGAATACCGGATATCGAATATCCAGGCCATCCCCGAAGACGCAGTGGAATTTCCCGATTCAAACACATCTACCCCGGCCTCGCCTCCGACCGGAGCTGCTGCCCGCAAGCCGCGCCGCCGTTCTTCCGTAGCTGCAGACTCTGAATTAGTGGTCACCACGGATTACATCCGACCTGACTGGGAACAAAAGCTTTTTTCGGCCCGGAGCCGCTTGGCCCGAAAAGCTGCAACCGCCAGCGCTATCCATGCCTCTAATTTGCTCATTGACGAGGACGGTGAGGCTTCTGCTCTGGTACGCACACCCCGGAACCCGCCCTATTTGGTGTCGCTTGAGGATCAGATGATTGAAGAGGCGATGCGGTTGTCTTTATTAGATGAAAATGAGCGGAAGAAGAGACAACAGTGATTCCTCTTGGTGATTCCTGAGAACGAGCGGAAGTTATCGCTATATCTTTCTAGATGAGTGGTGATTGACTGTGATGTCTTGTTAGATGAGCACGAGCGATAGAAGAGACTGGAATATCACTTGGGCGAATCAAATGGCCTATATTATATGCTTCTCTGAATTGATGAGGGTCCACGACAACGAGTCGGCAAAACCATCCTGATCAAAGGAAAGCAGTGGGGGCAGCTTTGTCCATGATCGTTTAGCTTCCATGGCTGGAGGCCCTTGATTTTTGAGTCTATTCTGCAATATTAGTTTCAAAGCTTCAGCTCAAATAATTGGTCTAGATGTACCAAATATGGTCAGATGTTCCCTGACCATAGAAGTATGAAAAGTCAGATTCACCGCTAACTCGTTTTTTATCATAGAACAATTCAATTGTCTAGTGCAAGACACCTTATCGCCCTTCAGGAACCTTGCATCACGTAGTAGATCTCTATCAATTGAACTAGCCAAGTATAGGCAGTTTCGACTGTGCGTCTATTGCGCTATTAAAGGGCAGAGTTATTGGTGTTTGATACACTGATCCGGTTGCAGCGCCAAAAACTCCGATCGGGTTTTGGGCAAAGAGTGCTCTATACCAGCATTTAGAGTCAGGAAAAGCACTCAAACGTTCAGTAAATTCATGTCATCCGGGTTCTCTCAAGTTCAGCTCACGATTCCGAAACGGAAACTCTCAACAAGTCAATTTACTTGCAATTAGTCCGCCCAAAACCCAATTATCTAGTAGCGCAAGAGATGTACGCATTTGAACCGCAAATGGGGCTGCCTCCATGGAAACTTGCTGAAAAAGGAGCCCTGAACCTCGCGTATTTGACATTCTGTATTATGAATCCTTACAGCTCGTATCCTGAACCTTGAAAATTGGTGCCTCTAAATGCCTTGTTACCAGCCATAGTAATCAAGAAATCAATGGTTAGCTGACTTTGCTTTCAACTTGGTACCTGACACCTCGACCAAATGCCAGTATCAATCGAGCCCTGAATTCAAACTGCCACGGAATCACGCAGCCTCTTTTTTTATGGCTGCACAAATAGAGAAAAATTAAAAAAGTGGGCGTTGAGAAAGGACGTCGGGAGCTCGCCTTATATAGAGCTGTCTGCTTTTGTGGTTGCAAATATGAAACACGCCGCACCCCGCACGTCAAAAATATAAAAGGGCTCAATTCCCTCATTTGCGATTTACAAATTTGCTACTGCTGTAAATTGGCCACTGCTGTAAATTTGCCACCGGTTCAGGCACTCACTAAGAATTTGCGTTGACTTGAGAATATTGCTGGTGGCCAATTTTTGACAAAATGCCGTTTTGTTTGTTCATTATTGAGTGACGCTTCCAGAAGGTTGGGTTGTTAAGGTCATTCCTGAGTTGATTTTCTTTGTGAATTCAGGAAGTTCTGGTGAATGTGGTGATAAGGCTTAGATTGAGGAAGGGCAAAGGTCTTGGGGAGACAATTGAGAGGCACAACTTCAAAGTAACTATTTTTTACTGAGAAGATTCCAGATAAAGTCCCCGCTCTTCAAACTCTTGCAAGAACATACCACTCCCTGTTGCTCACGGGTCCTACCTACATACAACCACCCCCAAACTTTGGCTAGCAAGCATACTCTTGCAGGTTATGGTCTACGCTTGGGTATCATAGGCAATCTGCAAAGATCGTTCGCCCCAATTCAAGTGTGCAAGACTGAAAGCAGCACCCCTAGGTCTATCGAAACATCTTGGATGCAGGTTCTGACCGTCACCTGCAGAGAATAATGATCTATGATGCAGATCGAGACCCTGCGAAACACAATGACTTTCATGCAGGTCGAGGCCATGCGTAACATCGATACCGGTGCAGTCCGTGTCCGCGGAGCTCAATCACTTGGACAAAAATGCCATTAAGATTCTCTCCATATTATTGGCTTATACTAGCGGCTGCTGGTCAATCCTTTGACGTGAGAATGCCGGATATTGCACGGGACGTGCGTTGATGAAGAAGTTGGTGCGACTGACCCATGCCATGGTATGTGGGCTTTGAGCAAATCAATAGCCTTGAAAGTTTCTTTAAATCATGCAATTTGAGCGAATCGGGAAAACAATGCCGAACTTAGGGATGTACGGGTTTTGGCGCTGGCGACTGCCGATAGGAGCAATCATCTGACAATGCAGCCGCTGGTGTGATACGAGAAGACGCCTGCACTAGTGTGCAGAACATATTTTCCATCACTACGCGCTCGTTTACGAGACGTAGACCCGTGGACCAGAAATGGGTATCGAAATACTCGACGACGCATGATTAAAATGGATATCGTGAAGAAACGAAAGACCTGGAGTGCTCGACACTTACAACTTTTTTTTCTAACCTGTTTTTGGAAAAGACACGTCCAGATTCCTGATTCATTGGCGCCCATGCTCGTCCATGTGGAATAGGCGATAGACGTGCACGCGCATTAGCTTCGCCTGTTCAGGTACGCAGATGCAGTGCAGATGTTCAGGCGAAAAAAAATCGGATAGAACCCTGATTGCTCGTTAATTCATTCAAATCGTCGTGTCAGATGTCAAGCATCGGAAAAGCTTCCTCAACCTGCTACTCCCATTCGAAAATTTCTCCTCGCCATTACTTGCCATTTATTCATCCAGAAACGGCTACAAACCGACGATTATTCTGCCGATGTCGAATTGGCCGTCTATTGTTCTATTACAAGAAACATTCGCGTTTCCATTGACTCCTATTTCAAACACACAGGCCACTTCGATTGTCCACCGACTTTAACTCCAGCGTTTCAATTGACTCAACACCCTTGCGCTTCCAAACCCGATTCCGGATCTGTCATTCACGAGATTCACGTCTCCATCCAAACACCATCACCCAAACCATATAGCCATGATAATATCTCTACTAGGGCCACAACTAGCGCTCAATACTCCCGGCGCTCCCTCCTCGAAGATCGCCGAATTCTTCCCGCATTATGTCAGTGCATTGCCAGTGAGGCGAAGGGTTAGCGCATATCACAACGTGGGAAGAGATCAAGCCGGCCATAACAAAACCGAGATCGAAGAATCGTTGATCCTACGACACGAGCTTGCCACAGAGCCTGGCTGGTTCTTGCTCCGGGTGAAACACGTGGCCATCGATTTTTCCACTGATTTTGCTGTGAGTCCAGGCACGGTTCCTGGGCGGATCACCATTGGCAAAATAGACAAATACCCGAGTATTGGCCTGTGGATGCCGTCTGAAAAGTTTTTGGTCTTTCCCCACTCCCGTTGTTTCCACGAAGCGTCGGAAAACGCAGGTGACCGCATGTGCGACAATTGCTTGCAAGTCCAGAAGGTGGGCGTAGATGAGAGAAATACCTATGCCGTGCACAAGAAGTGGCCTTGCACGCAGAATCCGACTTTTGGCCGTGACTTGGCGGGAGGATTTCAAGATTATATGCAGCTCCGCCTGGCCAACTCGCTAGTGAGGCTCAATCACCACGTCTCGGTGCATGACTGTTGCTTCCTTCTTGATATTGCGCTACCCTTTTACTCGTATTGCCAAGACATGCTCTGTGATATTTTGGCAAGGACAACGCACGGAAGAATCTTGATTCTCTTGAACGACTCCGTCAAAGAAGCAAACGACTGTCTTTTGGTCATACACCATTTGAACCTCGATCATCTGCGCTTCACCTTTTCCGATGTAGCAGCCTTGCAAGAATCCCCGGAGCTTTTGCGGAAATACTCCAATCAATTCAATCATGTGCTAGTGTTTTCGCGTCAGCCAAATGCCTATGAGTTGGGGCTCAAGTGTGGAATATCCACAGGCTTAGCTATCACCCAGAAGCAAAACACATTGACCATTTTTACCAACTTCTCGTTGCCTGTCGCGTGCCACCAGGAACACCCCGATAAATACATTCTGCAGGTTCTGCTTTCATACAAAGACAAGTTTTTGCTCGAACTGCTTTTGGTATCCATGAGCAACTTGAACTATGCACACAACCAGCCATCGGATGATGATATCCCCAGCAGCAGGCAATCACAATCGCTGAGAACCCTGGTTGGCACATCGTCCACGGTCTCGAAAAAGCGTCTTCGTTTCAAAAATCTGACAGAGATTATCGAGCCTATCAGCGCCCCTCGCCGAAACCTTCGCTGGTTGCATTGTGATGAAGATTTCGGTCTTTGTCTGGACCACCAGGAGTTTGACCAACCCGCAGATTGCCATCTGACTGTCACAATCAATGAGATGCTTCGCAGGGGATGCAAATTACGGCGAGTCTTCTATACGAATCGGCCGCTGTCCCATGCGAGTCTCAACGCGCTTGTGCTCTCCTCTGCCCTGTCTAATGTTCTTCGACACGCAAACTCAACACAGGTGTGACATTCTGCAACACAGGTGTGACATTCTGCAACACAGGTGTGACATTCTGCAATTCGGATGTGACATTCTGCAACTCAGGTGTGACATTCTGCAATTCAGGTATGACATTCTGCAATTCGGATGTGACATTCTGCAACTCAGGTGTGACATTCTGCAATTCAGGTATGACATTCTGCAATTCGGATGTGACATTCTGCAACTCAGGTGTGACATTCTGCAATTCAGGTATGACATTCTGCAATTCGGATGTGACATTCTGCAACTCAGGTGTGACATTCTGCAATTCAGGTATGACATTCTGCAATTCGGATGTGACATTCTGCAACTCAGGTGTGACATTCTGCAATTCAGGTATGACATTCTGCAATTCGGATGTGACATTCTGCAACTCAGGTGTGACATTCTGCAATTCAGGTATGACATTCTGCAATTCGGATGTGACATTCTGCAACTCAGGTGTGACATTCTGCAATTCAGGTATGACATTCTGCAATTCGGATGTGACATTCTGCAACTCAGGTGTGACATTCTGCAATTCAGGTATGACATTCTGCAATTCGGATGTGACATTCTGCAACTCAGGTGTGACATTCTGCAATTCAGGTATGACATTCTGCAATTCGGATGTGACATTCTGCAACTCAGGTGTGACATTCTGCAATTCAGGTATGACATTCTGCAATTCGGATGTGACATTCTGCAACTCAGGTGTGACATTCTGCAATTCAGGTATGACGTTCTGCGATTCGGATGTGACATTCTGCAACTCAGTTTAGCATTCCTGCAACTCAGTATAGCACTCCTCAACTCCATATGGCACTGTGCAACCGCTAATCTCCCTTATGTTGCTTCCGGATCTGTTTGGCCCAGGCCTTGACTTTCTTTTCTTGAGTCCCTGCGTCCTTCAAAAACGGATGAAGAAGTAGTGTTTGCGGGGATGCCCTTTGGGAGTCGTTCTTGATCAAGCAAGCGTCGATGAACGACGTCAAATCTGCTTGAAATGGCCTATGCGATGCCACATCAGTCTGCCCGGCAAGTGTGGGCGATTGTTCATTGACGATTCTTTGCAAGAGATCCAAAATACCCTCGGGGCCGGCATTTTTGGAGGCCTTGGCTTTGTCGCCGGCATCGTCGTTATTCTCATCACTCCAAACATCTCTTCCAGAAGCTAATTCGTATAACATCAAACCCATAGACCACACATCCGATTTGATGCCGTAGGTCAGGCCCTGGATCCGTTCTGGAGACATGTATACGGAGGTCCCCACAAATGTGTCAGCCATGGCGATGGAATTGGTGAGTTCCCGGGAGACGCCGAAATCGCATAGCTTGAAGTCGCCTTTGTGAGTCATCAACACGTTCGAAGGCTTGATGTCGCGGTGGATTATCTTATGGGTATCGTAAAGATAAGCCAAGCCTGAGAGGATGGAGAGCAGCAACTTCTTGAGCACGTAATCGGGAAACCTTTTAGGGGCACAGAGCTGCAAGATTTTATCAAGGGAGCCGCAATTGCAGTATTCCATGCAAATGACAATGGAGTTGTTAGAGCGCAAAAAGGCGCCGTAGAAGTCGATGATGTACGGAGAACGGCATTCGTGCATGATTCTTAGCTCGCGGATGATCTGGGTCTGCACCGCCAACTTGGAGTCAATCAACACCACCTTCCGGGCCATTGTTTTCTGCAGTGGAATATGGAGCACCTTCAGCACCACACCCGAGTTGCCGGAGCCCAAGTCCTTGAGATGCACCAAGTCGTCATCGCGCAAGTTCATGGAAGTGGAAGTGGTGGCGAGTGGCGTGGACGGTAGCGGCGAGGCAAGCGACTTGGCCTCGCGGGGCAGCGGCGTGCTGACGGATTTTGTGGGAGATATCGACGAGATGATGGTCTGGCGCTTCGTTTGGACGGTGTGGCGGTTGGCGGCGCCCAAAGCGGAACCCGCCGCTCCGGACTGTTCTGTACTCTGATCGTTGGAGCTGCTGGCCAAGTCCAAGCCCTGGAGAGAGCCCACGAGGTCGCTAGCGTCGAGGGCGGCAGCCGATTGCGGGAGGTTGACGAGCGGCGCCGGGCGGGCGTGTTTTTTCGGCCTTGGTTTTTGGAGAATGTCAAAGCGACTACTCTCGAATGCGTAGCCGTCCTGGGAGTGGCTGGTTTCGGAAGGAGCGGGGTCGAACAGGAGTTTCTTGATGTTTTTGCGGTTGAGCGACTTGGGCGCCATGAGCGGCTCGGAGTCCCGGGGGATGGGCGGAAGCTTTTTTTCTTTTGCCGCCAACGAGGACGGCAACACGTTGCTGTGATGGAGCATGGGCCACGTGACAAGGGGTGGGGGCAAAAGAGGGGCTGGCGGGAAAGCGTGGTTTCGGCGGATGGGTTTTTGGTGGTGAATTGTGGAGTGGAAGCGTAGGCAGCGAGGGCTTGCCTGCAGGACGCCGGTAGTTTGGCTGTAAAAACACGCGGGAGAGACGGGGCCCGGCCGGATCGGGAAATGGCCGGTTGCTTTTGTGTACGGGCCACGGGTATATAAAGCCAAGGACCCCCTGGTATCTGGAGACGCTGGGATTGCGGCCGGCGGCTGAGGGGGAAGAAAAAGGGAGGAGAGAGTTGTTGGGGGCGCGAAGAGTGGGCCCGAAACGGCTACGGGTGTTTCAGGTGTCTTGATGTGGGGGGATATGCAGGAAAGACGTACAAGGGCGCGTGCTGAAACACCGACGAAACGCGGCACGTGAGTACGTCGGTGTGGGCCCGAGCTGTTGGGGGCGGGGTCGCGGGCAGGAACCACGGGGGTACCGCTGGGTGTATCGATGTCGGTATGTGCACTCCAGACACCACATGCAGTGCCGCTGTGATGGTCTCTGGAGGCGTCGGGGATGCATGGAGGGGATGCATGGAGGGTGGGATGCATGGAGGGAGTGAATGCGTGGGGGAGCGTATGGAGTGGCGTAACTCACAAAGTGCATGTAAAAGGGCCACACCCCTGGAAGATGACCGATTGGACGCAGTTGAACTGAGTGAAATAGGGCGCCTGCATATAAGCTCGCTCATGTATGCTGCCGCATGTCCATGTAAGCCGCACGTTGTGCTGAATCGGAGAAAGCCTACTGGTGTCGCAGAGAAAGACTTCTCACGCGCAGCGTCATGCAAGTCATGCAGGTTGCATTTAAAGTCTAATTGCAAGCACCACCTAGGACTTCAATAATCTTGGCGAAAAGCAAGCATGGCGTCAGCTGTGGCCTTGGACCACGCTGTTCCATTTGGCGCCGCTGGCTGTTGCTATAGTCAAATAGCCTGCCATCGGCTGTGTAGGCCGATTTGTGAGTCTGAATTAATCCATACCACAACAAAGCCTACCCAAATGTATGGGCGTGCCTCGTGTAGCTTTCCCCGCGTCACACCATTCGGTGGAGCCACAATGTGAAATTTCTAACCAGCGGCAAAGGAACATCTGCTGGCGCCAAGATCAAAATCAGAAAACCAGGCGTCAAATCAGAAAATCAGGCGTCAAATCAGAAAACCAGTCGTCAAATCAGAAAACCAGGCGTCAAATCAGAAAACCAGGCGTCAAATCAGAAAACCAGGTGTCAAATCAGAAAATCAGGCGTCAAATCAGAAAATCAGGAATATGGAAAGTTCGCCTCGACATAGTTCAGAAAGCTGGTCCCCCCACACTAGGCTCATTTGGGATATGACCGCGAGTATGAGTACTGCTGCTCCATGGGCGGCTGCGCCATGGACTTGAACACATCATGCTGCACCAGCGCAGGCATGTGGCCGTAGCTCATGCCATACTCGTGCAGGGGCATGGCCATGGCCTGCATGGAGACGCCGGGAACCATGGCCTGGTCCACCTGCACGTAACCCACGGACTGCCCCATGTCAACCGGATTAGTCAGAGCGGCGGGCGGCCATGCCGTGGAGGAGGGCTGGGGGCCCGCGACTGTCTGCAGGACGAACGGGTCGCTATGCTTCTTCTTCTTGTCCCGGCACTGGGAGCACACCTTGTTGCGGCCCTGGTCATGCAGATCCAAGGCCTTGGCACAGCGGTTGCAATTGCCCATTTTCTCAAGGTTGTTGCGTCGGATTTTGTCGTTTTCTCGGCATCGCTGGCAAACCTTGTAGTCGCCGATGCGTGGCGCCGACAGGCGGCGTGTGGAAGCCGCGGTTTCGCCGGCTATTATCAGCTCGCCGATCGGGCCCGAGCAGTGCACACAGCGGCCGTTGGCAGCACGGCTGGCCTTGCGGGTCCGAAGGTTGTTCCTGCAGGCAGGACACAACACGTAGTTCTGCTCATTTTCGGGGATTTCGCTGCCACACCGCCGACAGGCGCCTTCTCTGTCTTTTGTCTTCTTCTGCCACCGTCGCGACCGCTGTCGCTGGAGGTGGCGGCAATGGTTGCACAATTTGAAGATCTTGGGTTCTGCGGTAACGCGGCCCGTGGACGGGTTTTTGGCCCGGAGAAGGCTCTGCACAAACTCCTTTTTGCAGCGGGAGCAGCGAGACAGGATCACGTCTTCGGAGTCACGTTTCTCGGCGGGCGAGTTTGTGTTTTGGATTTGTTGTTGCACGTGGAGGGGAGGGATCTGCGGCTTTAGCCCGTGGGGGCCATTTTGGTCATCGAAATCGGAGGCCTGCTCGGATAGATGGAATTCAGCGTCCTCCTTCTTGACCTGCACGTAGTCGCCGGGCGGTGGCACTAGCATATTATTGATGACGGGGTTGCCGAGGTTGTAGCCGCCATTGTTGGAGTTGATGACCTTCGCACTGCTGAATCCTGCAGGAAGGCTGTATGGCGCGTATGCAGGCACGGGAGCGGCGGAGTTGACTCCAGCAAGTCCGTTAAGACCAGCGTGAAGGGGAGGGATGCCGGCGGCGTTGCTGGGGAGACCCCCGGAAAGGCCGCCACCGGGTGGTCCGGTAAGACCGGGCGTGACGCCGCCGGAGAGGCTTCCAGAGGGACCCCCAGGAAGGCCCCCAGGAAGGCCCCCGGAAAGGCCCCCGGAAAGGCCCCCGGAAAGGCCCCCGGAAAGGCCCCCGGTATGTCCAGCAGTGGGCCCCCCGGTAAGGCCCCCGGGAAGACCCCCGGGAAGGCCCCCGGTGAGACCCCCGGTGAGACCCCCGGTGAGACCCCCGGTGAGACCCCCGGTGAGACCCCCAGTGAGACCCCCGGTTACACCCCCGGCTACACCCCCGCTCGCACCCACCGCTGTGGCAAGTGGATATCCGAACATCGCCTTCGGCCGCTTATCCTCGTTTTCTCGCATGGGCAACGCAAAGTCCTGCGGCACATACCGAGGGTCGTTCATGTACATCTCCAGCCCGCCGTACTCCGGGTAATACCCGCCCCCCCTTATAACGCCCCTCGCCCCCTGCTGCAAAACGCCCGCTTGTGGTATCGGATTCTTTAGCTCTATCACCCCGCCAGGCCGTGTATACTCGGGCTCATCCCCATAACACCCTCGGCGGGCGGTGGGCACTTGCCTGGGGTCCATGGGGCCCCGGAGGTATGAATGGTCCATGATTTCGATGCGGTAGGACGATTTTCACGATCAATAAGGTTCCGCTCCGGACTTGTTTGAAAATGGTTTCAGCTTGTATCGACACAAACACAGCTAGGGAGAATGCAGATGTGATGTTTCAGGATTGTTCGAAGGCTGGCAAAAGGAATTCACGTGCTGACAAGACTGGGATGGGTGAATTGTTTGGTGGGCCTGATTTGTTTAATGGCTGCTTAATGGTTTGACGCTTCTGCTTGATGGTTTGATGCTGCTTGATGGTTTGATGCTGCTTGATGGTTTGATGCTGCTTGATGGTTTGATGCTGTTTGACGGCTGTTTCACGGCTGTTTCAGATTTGTGAGCTTTTCCAGTGGCAGTGGTTCGTCGAAGAATTCGGCAAGAACGTATTTCTCAGTTCAGCAAAGGCAGTGGTTCTAATTAAGATGCCTGACAAAATCGAGTGCTGCAATAAGGATTGGTGTCTTAAAAGCGTGAGTCAAGATGAAGCAAGACGTCAACAATCAAAAGAAGGAAATGCAGCAAAGTTATACAATGGACTAGCTCTTGGTACCTGATATGCAAACCGTGATGCAGGACGTCGCAGTGGCTTGTGCGATTGAGCGATTGCGCATGGTATCGCATGTCTGTTTTGGTGCGTACACGATGCAGAGTGTTCGAGGCCCTCGGCCCGACAAACCAGGTATGCGTTGGAGGCCTTGTTTGTGCGTGAAGAACCGGCTTGTTTCGGCGCCTTCCCGGACGTGTCAATGCGCCGGTACGGGGTCGTTCTCCGCCTCCCGGGGCCGACTCCGATCCCTTCTCCTTCTTTTTTCCGCGCGGCAAATACTTTGGACGCGTGGCATGCGCGACGTCATTGCTACAGAGACTTTATGCGTGCATATGCACGCATGAGAGGGCAATCAAAGGCGATTTTTGAGTATTGAAGTCCGCGGTGCCAAGTCCGGGATTTCGTCAACTAGCCTTCGCAACTTCCGTCTCCGAAATGCAGTCGCCGTTTTCTCTGTTTCCAGAACCCTACGTGTGGATACCTTCCACGGGTCCTGCACGGAACTAGCCTTAACCAGGATTGGTGTCTGTGCATTGCCACTTCGAGCATCTTTGGAAATGTCGGTCCACTGAGCATGCATGCAGTGTATTTATGGACGGAACTATTGCGCTCATCAAAAGTTGGCCCCGGCCTTGGCGGACTTCGGGCCGCGGGCCTGTGTCTGTCTGAGACACACACACTCTTACTCTGTCCTACTGCTGATCGCCAAAGAAGCTTTTATGGTCAAATAAGGAGGAAACCGCGGGGCACATCTGTGCATCTTGGCCCATTGGACTGCATGCGGTCTGGTGCGTCAAGCACATGCAGGCAGGCGACAAAATGCGACATCGAAAGCGCAAAAATAGAGCGTCTGCTGCCTCGGATAGTTTTCGACAAAGCCGGATATAGGCTCTGCCGTCTATGCGGTCTGAAGTGAGCACGGCGCTTCATGGAGCCGAGACGAGGCACTATGCAGGCGGAGCTAAAATCGGACACGTCACCTCTAGCGCTTCGCCAGGAGCACCGGCCGTTGAAGAGCAATTCTAGCTTCTGCTATACTGCCGCTGGAGATATCCTGGCGTTTGCAAGTTTGAAACAGGCCACCACTGGGTGCAGGATTTGGCTGTCTGGGCTGTGCAGTAAAACCAGATTATTGGGGCCTGAAGCCACAGGTTCGGAGCCCGCTGAGCCCCGGAATGCAAGAGCAGCAGGGCTCCGTTGCTTCCGATGGGGGAATATGTGCAGGACGCTCGTGGAGTGGAGGGGCACTTAGGCACGTGATATGTGCACGTGATATGTGCACGTGATATGTGCACGTGAGTGGGGTCCCATCTAGAGCGGGGCAAAGCATGAAGTGGTTGCTCGAAAGTGGCTCGAAAGTGGCTCGAAGGTGGCTCGAAAGTGGCTCGAAAGTTGGCGCAGCCTCGATGACGCATCGGGGCATGGAGCCAAAGCTCCACCTGCTGCTTCTTTCATACAGCCACCTTGGGCGTGACCACTCGAGACTACCCTACGCCGTTCCAGAAATTGAACCAATTTCTAGTCTATGTTGAAAAGCAGAGTACAGGCGGTCTCAGTGAAGTCAATCACCTTCGTTTGTACAAAATCTGGCCAACTTCCCCAATTCGGTACATGGCCAAAGCCACAAGTCCAATGCCTACTCCACGGACACTTTTTTGGAACCAGAGCGGGTGCTTTTTGAGATCCACAACTCCCGACTTGCCCCGGAACGGGTACGGCGAGAGGAAGTATATTCCTCCACAAAGGCTGACCACCAGCTGCACAGCAGTGCATCCCAAGCACTCGTCGTCGGAGAGATCCCTACCTTGGGGAGGGTTGAAGATGTTGGCTATATTGGACATCAGGTCAAAAGGCAAGTCAACGGTCAAGCAGTCCAAAAAACGTCAAGCAGTCCAAAAACGTCAAGCAGTCCAAAAAACGTCAAGCAGTCCAAAAAACGTCAAGCAGTCCAAAAACGTCAAGCAGTCCAAAAAACAACAGTCACAAAGCAATCTCCAAAAACACTCAGATTCAAGCAAGAACTCGAGTCAACTAATTCAAAGGTCTAAAGTGCGTTGCAAGAAGTGGAGACCAAAAGACAGTTGATGGCGTATCGCGCGCACCCGTACATCCCGCGGAGGCCGCACAGCATCAACCGCACGCCAAAGAGGCCGTTGCACTCCATGTTTCGGCTTCTCTCCCATCGGTCTACTCGTGTGTTTCCCCGGCTCGGTGCCCGGCACTACAACCAAAACTACTTCCAGAACCTCCAGCCGCCGGTTTCCCGGTTCAAAAAGGCAGTCACAGGCGCATTTTGGCTCGCCTCCATGTCTGCCTTTGCCTACTACATGTGGTGGCCAAAACACACGTTTCCCTCGTCCGTGGCTGCCATCTTGCGCAAGGGCATCATCGCCGAAAGCGACAAGGGTGAAAAAGATTTCCAGTTGGCCCTCAAGTTCTACTTGCAGGCGCTTGAAGAGTGCAAGGCGCAGAAAATGGACCCAATCTCCGATGAATACACGGGCGTGCAGTTGAAGATCGCTGAAATGTACGAGCGCTTGTCTATGGGCGACCAGGCGGCGTTTGTGTACAACGAGATCGCCACTCTTTACCTTGCGGCATTGAAGGCAGACAAAAACTCCCCGGAGGCCGGCCAAATTAGGGGAATCGACCATCGGGCACACGTGATCCAGAAGGACTTGCGTGTGGCGCTCAAGTTGGTGGAGTTGAACCAGAACAACCCGCTGCTTTCCAAGGCCATTTTGATCACTCATCTTTTGATTGCTCAGGAGGAGGTCAACAAGAAATTGGGCGTAGCCAAGTCCTCGCTTTTCGACGCTCCGGACATCTCTGTCCTTGCGGGAAAAGCTGCCGCAGGCCAGCAGGAGGCTGAAACAGCTGCAGAGAGTGGGGTTTTGGTGGTAGAAACCAACTCAGCTCCCAAGCAACCGCTTGCTGCCGAAGACGACTTGTTGGTGGTGGAAACCAATCCCGAGGCATGGTATCCTTTTGCAGACGAGTTCTTCCACGGCCTTGAAATGCTCTCAGCAATCTGCATATCGGTGGGCGACATCAACGCCGCCAGTAACCTCAATTTGTCCATGACCAGCAAGATGTTGCTAGCCGGAGTTCCGCCGGATATGCTCTTGCTTTCCCAGTGCAATACTGCATCGTTGCTCTACTTTCAGGCGGAGCAGCTCCAGGCACAGCAACAGAGCATGCGGCAGAAGTTTGCCCAGGATGCCGGTGTCGATTACGAAATCATCAAGGCTATCCACGACCCGCTACAGCCGGTTTCCGTGGGTGACGGTGATGCACAGGACGTGCGGCAGAAGATCCTCGACTCTGTGCTGGACCACGACAGGGCCAAGTACGAGGAGGTGCTGACTAACCGCACCAAATTGATCGAAATGGTCACGGCCACCTACGAGTCGGTGGTCAACGGGGCCAAGCAGTTGCCGGCCGATGTGGTGGCGGAAAATACCACAATCTCGGAAACAGTGGCCCTTGCCACCTATGGGCTCGGCGTGGTTCACTTGCACCTTGCAGACTACGACAAGGCCGAGCGGTTGCTACGTGAAGCACGCGTACGTTCCAGGTCCTGTGGATACGACACTTTGATTACGGAGATCGAGAGGGAGTTGGGAAAGCTTCAAGACGAGAGGAAGTTGCTTGAAGACAAGGCCCATGGACATCGTTAGTGACATGCAGCGGTGTGCACTTCTTCAGTGGTCCTTCGATTCAGTGGTCCTTACAATTCAGTGGTCCTTACAATTCAGTGGTCCTTACAATTTAGTGGTCCTTTCAAGTTAGTGGTCCTTACAATTCAGTGGTCCTTACAATTCAGTGGTCCTTTCAAGTTAGTGGTCCTTTCAAGTTAGTGGTCCTTACAATTCAGTGGTCCTTACAATTCAGTGGTCCTTACAATTCAGTGGTCCTTACAATTCAGTGGTCCTTTCAAGTTAGTGGTCCTTACTATTTAGTCCTTGTCAGTCTGTACAGGCAGCGCACCTGTGGCCCTGTGGACGTTGGTTGGCGCACGCACACGCGCACGGAAAACAACTGCACACGTCAATCACCACCACCACACAATGGCCATTCTAGCAGCATCCATATGCACCCACGGGGGCAAAGTGCTTATCCTGAGACAATTCAGAGACCTCAGCAGAGACCGCATCACAACACTCTTTGCAAACTTCCCCCTGTTGCTCTCGGCGTCCGGCTCGCAGCACACAACCGTCGAGGACGAATCCGTGCGCTATGTCTACCAGCCCTTGGAGGAGTACTACATTGTGCTCTTGACCAACAAACAGTCCAATATCTTGCAAGACATCGACACCTTGCGGTTGTTTGTCAGCGTGGTCAGCAACTTATTGCGTTCCGTGGACGAGAAGGAGATCTTCGCTAATGCGTTCGAGATTCTTTCTGCTTTTGACGAAATCGTCACATTGGGTTTCAGAGAGAGGTTGACTATGCTGCAGGTGCAGAGCTTTTTGGAAATGGACTCCCACGAGGAGAAAATCCAGGAGATTATCGAGCGCAACAAAGAGATCGAGGCCACGGAGGAGCGCCGCCGCAGGGCCAAGGAGATCCAGCGCAAGGAGTTGGCTCGCAAGAACTTGGAGAGTCTGCAGAAATACGCCCAAGCTGCAATGCACCAGGCTGTCAATGTGCTGTACGACGGTCCGCCTCTGGGTCCCGCCATGGGCCAAAGCGGGACCTACAGCTCGCCAGAGCCGCTTGTGAGGGAGCACGTGGCACCACGTGCGGTCGGAGGCCGTGGTTTGCAGTTGGGCAAGAAGCCTGCTCCACGAGCTGGGCCCGAACATCGAGAGTCACTTCTCAGAAACGAACCGGAACAAAGAGAGACGCTTCTCAAAGCAGACCCCGCCGCAGCCCCAGCTCCGGTCTTGGGCGCTGCTGCAAGACTCTCTGCCGGCTCCTCACGTAGGGCGGCCGACTTGGCCGCCCAGGACCGCACGTCGTCTGCTTCTCCGGCTATCACATCTGCAGTACATGATGGAGTTCTCATCACCATCAACGAGAAGATCACTGCCCAGCTCTCGCGTGAAGGCTCGGTCACCGCCACAGAAGTTAAGGGAGACCTTAATTTGCGCATAAACAACCCGGAGTTGGCCCGCTCCAAGATCGTGTTGAACGTTGCCAACAACCCGGCCGTGCAGTACAAGACCCATCCGAACGTGGATCGCGGCTTGTTTACCTCTTCGGGCGAGATTTCGCTCAAGGACAAGTCCAAACCGTTCCCCAGCAACGACCAGAGTTTGGGCGTTTTGAGATGGAGGGCCTTGGGCAAAGCCGAAGACGTGTCCTTGGTACCGCTAGTGTTTACGGTTTGGGTGTCCATAAATGGCAACGTGGCGGACGTGAATATTGAGTACGAGTTGACTCTGGAGTACTTGAATGCACATCCTGCCCAGCAGACGTTGGAAGGCGTCCGGGTATTAGTGCCGGTAGCGCTGCAGGAGGTGATCTTGAAGGAGGACTCGGCAGGCCAAGTGCACTACGATGAAACGGCAGAAGGCGTGGTGTTCACGATAAACCAGATTGCCTTTTCCGAGGCGCAGGGCAACTTTGAGTTCTCTATGCCCGTGGACTCCGAGGAGCAGCTCTTCCCCATGGAGGTGAAGTTTGATAGCACACGTACGGAGGACGTGACGGAGTCGGATCTCTCCCTTGGAAAGTTGCTGGTGGTGGATGTGGTGTCCAACGATGCTGCCGAAAACCCTTATCCCTTCACGTTGCACCAGAGAATCTCGTGCGACTCATACACGATCAATTGAAGAAAGTGTTTATTTGCAAGCATTAAGCTTCTGCTCTCGAATGTCCTATTCTGATTTGAATGTACTATTCTGATTTGAATGTACAGTTCTGATTTGAATGTACGGTTCTGTTCTCTCGGATGTAGAAAATCCTCTGACTCAGTCCGTTGTAATGATCATGGCTCATGCCACGGATCTTATTAAGTAGCAATGGCAGATTAGCACGATGATGATAACATGAGCACGCATTGAACCACTCGGCGTGTCGTGCAAAGTAGTTGACGTTGTCCTGATAGCTCCAGGCGGCTAGACCACCATCAGGACTCCGTTGAGCGCCACGGAAAAATTCAAGAAGAGGCCCTTGGCATCGCTCAACTCCCGCAACTCTTGGAGAACCTTTCGCCGCGGGTCAATGCCCGTCACCACGTCCTTCACATGCGTCACGATGATGTCAAGGCCCCGCAAAGGCGTAGGTCGGCTCGCCACGCAAAGCCTCTCGAGATTTAGAAGCTCTTCGATCACGTGTGTGGGAGTCAAGTGGCCATACAAATCGATTTGAGGACCAACTATCGAAGTCGAGCACTCTAGAACAATGCACTTGAGAGACCTGTCCGCAACGAACGGCGCCACGTACCGCCACACGACCGCGTTCTTAGCCAGTGACGAGGTGTCCAGCTCGAAGTCTCCAAACACCAAGATCTTGTTCTGGGAGCGGTTTTCGCAGATCAAAAATGCCAGCGACACGTAAGATCCTCCATTTTGGCCACGCGAGCAGATATGACCATGCGTCACCTCAAACGTGGTGACGGTATAGGCTCCGTTAACGATTGACTTAGGTTTGAGTGCCGGCACACAGACGAGATCGAAGAGTTTGAGCAGCGGCAAGTCGGGCCAAATGATGCCGTTGAAGACGTACTTTCGGAGCGCGTCGATGGTGAAGTTGAGGCCCATGACCAGGAACAGGGGGCCCAGTTGGGCCCCTAGAAGCGGCAGGTTGATGATCAAGGCCAGGATGTGGTCCAAATGGGGATGCAGGATGAGAACCGTGGAGAGACACCGGAAGAGCCGGTGCAGGAGGAGCAACGGGCTCAGGGTCTTGAACAGCTCCTCGAGAGACATGAGCGGCCATGTTATGGGGAGACTGCTGTATTCCTGTACACTCATGCTATCGCCATACATGGCCAACTGTCGCTTGGGGATCCCACGAGAGTCGTAGATGAGCTCCGAGATCGCCGAGAAGCCCAGCCCAGCGTCGATGGCCAACAAGCACCGCAGGTCGCTTTCTATAATATTGGCGTAGGATAGAGCGGCGGGTTTTATCAATATCAGGCAGTTGCCGGAGTCGAGTGGGCCGCCAGACGTGCCCAAAAATGTGACTTCAAACGACATTACCGGATGCAAAGGCTTGCAGATATTCTGAAAGAGCCGCTGGTGGTCTCTGTGGATGCAGCTCGCTGTGTCAGACTCAGACTGCAGTCGCTCTGAAACTTTGGGAATGCCAATTACCGGTGAGGAATCGCCTGGCGGTAGATAAGAATGGTACGCGGCTGTTTACTTGTGGTGGCTGAGGTTCGCGCATGCATGGAAGCAATGCGAGGTTGAAGCGACCAAGCCCGAGGATTAGCCGCGCACGCAACAAATGGACGTCGACGGGCCATTTTCCTGCACACGGCCCCTCGCCAGTCCCGCAAGCCTGTCAATATTATGCCCCGACGCCGGGCTGACGCCGGGGGGCTTATAAGGCAGGGCTCCATGGATATACCCGATTTTGGTATTTCTGTAGCTGTGCATATCTGAGGGGCATGACACGCGAGGTTTGGAGCCCGGGTTACGGGGTCATCTGTTTTTCGGCCTGGATTGCCTTTTAAATGGAATCGGGCCAGGGCTCGCTCGTGCATGGACGCACGCGTGCAGGAATACAACGTGAGCCAGATCCGTACAAGGCAAACGGTCCGCCATGCATGGCACCAGCTGCCTGACGAGGTTTTTTTTCGGGTGTGACCACGAGTTCCCACGAGTCAATACAGCACCGAGTTAATACAGCACCGAGTTAATACAGCAACAGTTAATTATTCACGAGTTTTTATCCCACGAGTTAGTAACACCAACGAGACAATCACAGTCAATGAGTCAATTCCAACCAACGACTATTATGAGAATCACCCAAGAATGCCTTCTTTGGGGTCCTTTGGGCTAACTATTGAGATTCAGACTTCCAGAATATCGTCAAAACAAACCTATTGCCCGCTGTATCCGTCTTCTCTTGGTTCTTCCCAATTGGGCCTGAAAAAAGCCCATTTTGAGATATTGGTTGCTCCATGCAATCTCTTTCATCGCTATTGCTTGGCTTTATCAGGACATTATAAATTGTGGTCGTTTACACTTTGACGTCGCCCACAAATGTGGCGCTTGGTATTTCTGATACCAAGTCTCAGCAAGACCAAGTAAGGATGACCTGGGATCTTATTTCAAAGAAAAGAAAGTCAGACCGCGAGGCAAAGAGAAGAGAAATGAAGAGATCTGAAAAATGCACTGCTCAGAAAACCTCGGGAATCGCAGCTTTATATATTGCAGATCCCGCCCCTTGCTGCAAAATGTGAAACACGGCGCGGCAATATAAATCGCAGCCAAACCCCACTCTGCTTTTTTTGCCACCACTTTTCTTTCTGACATATTGAGGCCACTTTGGATACCGCCGGGCCAGACATTCACAAGAGCCATGAGCTTGGAATGCAGCGTATACAGGCCATTACGATCCACGTTCCCATATAGCTGGTCACGTGCTAGACGTCATGTGATTACAGGCTTGAATTCTTGTGTCAGGAGATCTGTTGTAATGGCTTTCAGGCGCATGGCACTTGAGGCCCTCTGATTACCTGTATTGATTAGGGTTGAGATCGGGACTCTGCTTTAGCATCTGTGGTCCACATAACAGATTGCTTCGGAAATCTTTCTCGTTGCCATAGGTTATGATATCTAAGGCCTTCAGCATTGATTTATGCATATAAGGATTCTTTGAGTTTCTTGGCGACTTCGTATGTTGCAAGTGAAGGTTCTGCCAGAGTCACACTAAGAGACTGCTGATAACTACTGAGAAACTACTAAGAAACTACTGAGAAACTACTGGGAAGACGAAGATTACCGTGACTACTACAAACCAACCGACGCACCATCTTCTGACGTTGCTCTGGCGTATTCACTTCAAGTTGTATAAGGTTAAGGCTAAAGGACCGTGTGAGACCAGCTTTAAGACGAGCAATACTGCGTTTCTTTACGTGTGCCTGAGCTGGGATTATTGAGCCCGTCACATCAATTGATCCATCTCAAAGGGCTTCAATGCGGTCGCATGCTTGACCAGAACGGCTCCACTGTGAAAAATTCTTCGGTTTCCCCCGCATGCATCCAGAGTATCAAAATCTGTCGGTGCTCTCCTCGTTTAAATGGCTGATTGAACTCGCCCACAGGCTTTCTGTTCGAGTGTGAACGCTGACCAAGACCTAGGGCCAACTTTGCAATCTTCACGCTGCCGACAATCTATAGTTGCTTGGAACCGTAGCCAATGACATTCTTGGCGAATTTCCAGCTTTGATCTTGCACCTTCAAGTTGGTCTCAAAAGATAAGTTGATTTTCCCATCTTCGTGGCTGAAAACCGCCAACGTGTACTTATCGGATGCACGGGCATCCCTATAGTACAAAACACGCATGCAGTTTGTCATGGCATCTCTGGCCTCGGCCTCCGTCACCTTGGCGTAGTCCTCATCATAAGGGACCAACTTCCTCAACAAAGGAACAGCCAAATGGGTTCCAAAACCCGTGGCAAGTGCCGAAGATCCATATGCCACTCCCAAAAGATCCACGTACCTCAAAAAGGGGCTCTTGTCGTCGTTAAAACCGGCCACAATTACGGCATTCCACAATGGATCCATCTTCAGCCTCCGGTTGTACAACACACGGGTCAAGTACTCGTGTACATGTGGCGCCCGCAAGTTGTGTCCGCCGTCTGTGTCATAAACTTCTTCATCAGTCTCCAACTGATGCAACAATCTTTCGATCTGCTGCAAGTCAGAGATATCGCCCGAAATGCCCACAATGGTCTCGGAGCCGACCCGGATCAACCGCTCGATATTGTTGAATCTGAGGAGCGACCCGTAGGAGCCCATGTTATCAGCAGCCACGGCAACTCCATTCTTGAATTTGAGGGCCAACACTGAAGTCCCGGTGATTATGGGTTGCTGGGTGTGCATGGAGGGAAACTCGGCGGCGCAAGCACCGGGAGCGGTATTTTTGGCATTGGCAATTTGATGATTGTATGCACCATATACTCTGTCATCTGGTCTTCCCCAGGAGAACGGGTCGTGATTCATGGTTGAAGAGTGAATGTGCACGGGGTTTAGGTGGGTATAGTGAGCATAGTGGCGATTGGTGCGCGCACGACCCACCAGGCTCGGCTGAACGGTGCCATTGCCACACAGATAAGCAGACAGCTTGCGACGTGGCATATTTTGGGGGCGAGGATCCAGGCAAATACGCCGGTCTACATTGCAGCAGTGATGTTTTCTTGGGTCATTGATGGCGCGGGGTCAGAATTTGCCTCTTGGCACCATTTACAAGTATCTGCTTTGGCACGGGAAGATGAAACTGTGCTTTTCTGACACCAAGAGGGACCCATGCATGGTCATCAGTTTCAGCGTCGTCTAAAAGACAAGTGTGGCTCCTCCACTGTCGATCTGGTCCATTTCAGCTGCGCTTGGAGGCTTGTACCTGTACCGTTTGGACAAGTCTAAACGCAACAAAACCTCGCCGGGCTTGAGCTCAATCTTGGCCGACTGAGGGCTGCCGCCAATGATCTGTGGCATCTTGCCGGTGGGCGAAAGTGGATGTACCTTGGCTGCTCCGCCACCTAGGGTTAGTATATCTCGGGAGAGAGTTGGCCGGTCCACCAAGAGCTGCTCAAGGTCTCCTTGAAACTGGGTGGTTTGAGGCCGCGATGGTTGGGGCCAGCTTGAACGCTGCAAGTCCTCAGCTGCAGAACCTCAAGGAATGAAGAGCAAAGCTCAGGGACCCGGGTTTTCTGGAATCTGTCCGGAGCCTATTTCTGAGGGTGGCGATTTCCTGGTCGATTCTGCAAAACGAAAGCCAGCATTCCAAGGGGGCCTTGTCCGTCCCCTGAGCTCCATTTAGGGGCTGCTTATCCCCACTGGTGCGCGGGAATGGGGATCTCGCTTCTGTGGCCAAAAATCGGCGTATACATACTGAGCTTGTGGGCGGTCCCGACGAACTTGATGAGCGGCGTGTACTTGAGTAACGTGGCGGTTTGTCTCATTGTGGTGTACTAGGCACTTGGTTCGAAGCGATCAAGTACGGAGCCGAGCGCGGTGCTGTGTGCAGGACCCGGACATGCCGAGCTGGCAGCACAAGGAAGCAAGAGATTGGGGAGCAGGTTCTAGCCGGCCTATTGACGAGATTACGCGGCCAGGACAGCTGCGTTGTCGCAGCGGGCACTTGGGACCCTGCACGGCAAGACCGTGTCTTGCGGCCCGTACAGCGAGACCCGTACACCAGGTGTACTGGCTTCGCGAGCCTGCAAAACACGCATGCAACACCTCCACCGACCACCATGAGCGACAGACTACAGAGAACCATTGCCCGGTTCCAAGAAAGAATCGGCAACAAGGACTTCTACGAGGCGCACCAGACGCTCCGGACAATCACCAATCGTTATGTCAAGGCCAAGCAGTACGCATTAGCCGCCCAGATTCTCAACCAGGGGGCCGCCACCTTGGCTGCCAGCAAGGAGTATGCGTCGGCCAGCGATCTCATTTCCTATTTGATCCAAGTGTATGTTGAATCTGGCGAGGCGTGTGCAGGAGCACCCAAGTCTGAGTTGATGGAGTTGGTCAACATGTTGCCTGATACAGAGCCTAGTTTGGGAGATGTTGCCAAAGAGGCGGTGACGTGGTCGCAAAAAGCAACCCTGGCGGAGGGAAATAATGGCTCGCAGTTCGGCGACGCTCAGTTGCATCATCTTTTTGGCCACAAGTTCCTCGGCGCAATACCGGCCGCCAAGACCGACGACGATCGCCACAAGTTGTTTGCAGTGGCCGAGTTGCACTTGGTTCTCGGAACCCACGAGTCGGTGCCCGTTTATGTGGACTACTTGTTCTCGTGGTGGGCTGAAAATAAAGAAGCAGACCCGGGGCTTTTTATTGCTCGAGCAGTCATCAACTATGCTTACTTGAAAAACATAAAGTTCGTGACCTCAGCCTACGAGCGGTTCAGAAACAACGTTGAAACTGTGAGTCTGGACCGCGTCCCCGAGGTGTACGAGTTTGTGGGATTGTTGGTGGTGACGTTGGCGAAGGCGGATGCAGGAGAAAAGTTCATGCGGTTGTATGGGCACTACAAAGGCGTCTTGGTAGAGCTGGAACTCGCGGGTCCCGTGGAGTACTTGGGCAGGTTTTACTTTGGCTTGAATTTGGGCAACTCCGGTGCTGGCAACAATATGTTGGCGAACTTGATGGGCGGATTGTTCAAATAAGCGCCGACCAGGGGAAGAAGGAAAAGGAGCCGACCCGGGGAAGAAGGAAAAGGAGCTGACCAGGGGAAGAAGGAAAAGGAGCTGACCAGGGGAAGAAGGAAAGAATCGGAAACGAACGTGAAGAAGAATAGAAAGTCGGTGAGTAAACCGACACATCCATACAAGATGCCACCAAGGTGTAGGCGTCATAGAAGCCGCTTCAATGGGTCAAGTTCACGTGTGTTCTGCTCTCGATGACTCTACTTAATAGGGGTCTTCTGTGTCCTTGATGATGCAGCTCGATCCCAATGCCGCCACCAACTCGGGCCTCTTTGCCTTCTCGAGCTCGTGACGGGCCTCTGAATACGTGCACCACCTGCGCTCGCGCTCGTGAGCCTCGGGCCATTCCGTGCTCAACTTGTCCACCATCAACTCATAGAAATGGAACTCCAGCCGGGGTACGACTTTCTTCGGGTCAAACTCCACATTCGCCTTCAAGACCGGTGCCTTCTTGCCCCTCATGTCGAACACAACCGGCAACTTCCGAAGCACCGTGCCCTCGCATCCGGCCTCCTCCCAAGTCTCCCGAACTGCACTCACCACGAAGTCATCGCCCTCGTCAAGCTCGATTCCTCCTTTTGGAAAGACCCACTGGCCTTTGTGCGCGCTAGACAGAATCATGATCACCTTGTCTTTCGTGTCATTGAGGCAAATACATCCTGCCACCATACGAGCTCCGGACTCAGGGTTGTACCTCTGGTTTTCCCTGCCCACGCGAGAATGTTCGCTTTTGACTAGAATGGGGTTCGCCATTTTCGATTGGGTATGTGACTTGTGAAATGATAAACTCAATGGGTTACAAACAGCTTTATTCGCCTGATATTTTGGGCGAAATCCAGCTCGATGTTTTGTGGCGACGTTCCCGGTGGCGTGCTCCGCTTATATCTTGTTTATCGAGAAGTGTCTCGTTGCACTGGCGAAGCTGGGGTATCACTCCTGCATCCCGCGCTTCGCACGCAGAAACTCGTGGCCGTCGGCCTGGGAACACCCACTTGTTCCCCGCACGACCCTGCAGGCTGCAAACGCGGGCGGGATCTCGTCCAGCGTGCTGCGTTTGTGATGCATATCTGAAACAGAGCGCCCCATGAATATAAATAGAGGCCATGGTCTCCTCCAGACTCGCGCGTCTGCTTGCACTTGGAAAGACCATGCCCATCTCCCTTGAGTAGCCAATCAACTCAACCCACACGTGCGATTTACCACCAGATCAGCGATGATTTAACGAGCGCGCTCACGTGACCTCCTTTGTGCTGTTCACATCACGCACACTAGCGGCAGCGTCAAGGTATTTCCACAACGAATTAAGGCGCCATTCTTCAATCAGAAAACCTATAAACAAGCCCAGATTACGTATTGAAGCTATCCTTCATAATGAAACTTTTCGCCATTTTCTTTGCTGTGGCTGCTCTTGCCCACAACGCCAACCCTGTCAAGCCGCTGGACCTCTCATGGCAGCAGTGGCACATGCGGGAAGAGCATCAAATGGAGGATTTCGATGCCGCTTCCTTTTTCTCCCTCCATGACTTGAAAAATCAAGGTTATTGGACCGCCGAAGACATTCTCTACATCTACGGCTTGACACGAGAACTGGTGGTTGGAGACGGCAGCGGAATGGGCGACCATGATAATACAGAGAACATCCCACGCAACTTGAAGTTGAAGGTGGTGGAGCACGTGAGCAATCTCTTGGGTGCGGACGCCGATGGCAAGGTGTACCGGGAGAACTGGCTCGCGTACCTGAGAGTGGGCGGCGAGTTGCCAGATTTTGGAGTGGGGCCGGGCCATCACATGGATTTTGAGGCTGAATATGAAAACCACCACTGGAATCAATACCATCGTGACCAAGACCCTTCGGTGCACATCAAGCACAAGGAAGATATTGAGCACGAGTTGTTGCATCACGAACACGAGATCGAGAACTCTCACTACGACCGGGACGCCCGTAAGGCTCTTGAGGACTACACTTCCCCAGTGAAGATAACTAACGTGCCTGAGAAGTATTTGGCTTGAACCAAACAAATGGGGCCTTGATCTGTGCAAATGGCTTCCCTGATGTGAACAAATGGCTTCCTGGAATGCAGATGGAGCTTTCCCAGAGCCGAACAAATGAACACTTTCCCTCAAAATGGACGCTTTTCCTGACAAATTGACGCCTCTAATTGGACTCCTTCCTTGAAAATGGACTTTTAACCGGAAACAAACAATTCGGTCGATGCTCAAGAATGGACGCTTATCCTTGACAAAATGGACTTTATTGGAACACACATCTGTTGAACCATGTGCCTCAAGCAAATCACGAACGCTGCCCGAAACTGGCGTAACTCAACCCAGAGACAAAATATTCTACGGTGTGTATCTTGTGTTACTCGTGAAAGGTATCTCCCATTGCCCTATGTTCTGACTACTATGTCACTGTCGTCGAAAGTGCAGCTTGATTGCAACGACATAGTCCATTGCGACATCCAAACATGCGGGAGTCTATTTTGATGACCAATCCCACTCACTAAATCGCATTGGCCGAAAATGCAGTCGTTGTAGCAGACCAAGCAGAGCATAGCTGCCGTTTCCTGTAGCAGCAGCACGGAAAACGCCCCAAGCACCTTTGAAGACAGACCCTGCACGCTACGATTAGGAAGTGACAGAACCACCACCACTTTCGTGACAACGAGTTTCATGTTTCCTTCGACTTCTGGAGAGCCCCCAAAGCACAGTCTCTCAACAGAGCCAAATCGGCCTGACAGGCACCCTGAGAACCGCCTTCTTTCAAACAAACCTCATAGCTCTTGAGCTTGTCTGCACACAAGCCGTTGATTTTCTGGAACACTGGCACCTTTGTCTTGATGCATACCTTCAAGTTGGCCTGCTCCGGCACACAAGCGTCCTCCGACGGAGGCTTGCTCATGCACTGATGGAACGCCATGAACTCGCTGGTGCAATGGCGGGAGATGTCCTCCATCATGATCTGGTCTAGAAACGACGCGTTCATTTGGGTGGGGAGACGAAGGGTTGAGCCGGAAGATGTGGGCTCTGAGCAGCACGACCGGGACTTTGCCGATGTGGTGTACGGATGTGGTGTACGGATGTGGCGGTGCCGGTGGTGGGCGCACGACCGCCTCTCACCCACACCCCGCGGGAGGTAGCCGCACGGGGCGCAGTTTTGCTCCAGAGAAACGCAGCCTCAAAATCGTCCGCGGCGCTATTTTTGGTGCACAGTTGCGGGTCGCGCGCTTGTCGAGCGCCTTTTTTTCTTTTTTCCGAGCGAACCTCGTTCTACTCCCAAAAACCACTCTTTTCTTTTGTCCCAAAGAGCTTAGCAGCCACTCCTTTCGCCAGCGGAGCCCTCCATCCCGTGTCACAGCCGCGAGTCACTATCAAGTGCCACCCCCTCCCCCTGTGCCTGCTTCTCTTTTATCCGAGCGTTTGAGGCCCACCTCCCTCCCTAATCAACACCCTTCTCGGCCCGGGCCCCACGGTGCATTACTACCACGTTGCTAATAGCGTCAGCTCTCTACTTTCCTTGAACAGGGACACTTTGTTCATTTCCTGCGAAGAAAGACATTCTGGCCCCCAAAACAAACCGCCCGGCTTTCTCACCGCTCGTTTCTAATACATGTCAGCCGCCGCCATTGCCGCCGCCGCCGTCACAAACCAAAACAACAATATGAACGTGTCCAGCTCGCTGTCGTCCAACAACAACTCTGTGGTGGGGTTGCACTACAAGATTGGCAAGAAGATCGGCGAAGGCTCTTTCGGTGTGCTTTTCGAAGGTAGCAACATCATCAACGGCGTTGCCGTGGCCATCAAGTTCGAGCCCCGAAAAACCGAGGCTCCTCAGTTGCGTGACGAGTACAGAACCTACAAGCATTTACAGGGCTGCGACGGGATTCCCAACGCATACTACTTTGGCCAGGAAGGCTTGCATTCGATTCTTGTGATTGATCTCTTGGGTCCATCTTTGGAGGACTTGTTTGACTGGTGTGGGCGCCGTTTCTCCGTCAAGACCGTGGTGCAGGTTTCCGTGCAAATGTTGAACTTGATTGAGGAGGTGCACCGCCACGACTTGATTTACAGAGACATTAAGCCCGACAACTTTCTTATTGGCCGCCAGGGGTTCCCCGATGAAAACAAGGTGCATTTAATTGATTTTGGAATGGCCAAGCAGTACCGTGACCCTCGCACAAAACAACACATTCCGTACCGCGAGAAGAAGTCCTTGAGCGGTACCGCACGGTACATGTCCATCAACACGCACTTGGGCCGCGAGCAGCTGAGAAGAGATGACTTGGAGGCATTAGGACATGTGTTCTTTTACTTTTTGCGGGGCCAATTGCCCTGGCAGGGCTTGAAGGCGCCCACGAACAAACAAAAGTACGAGAAGATCGGCGATAAAAAGCGGACCACGTCGGCGCTGATTTTGTGTGAAGGCTTGCCCAAGCAGTTCGCCGAGTATTTGGACTCTGTGCGGTCATTGCCCTTTGAGGCGGAGCCACCGTACGAAGAATACCGCATGTTGTTGGTGTCAGCATTAGACGACATGGGGTTGAGCTGTGACGGTGACTTTGACTGGATGCATTTGAACAATGGGAAAGGCTGGGACTCGTCCATCAACAAAAAGCCCAACTTGCATGGCTACGGGCACCCCAACCCACCCAATGAGCGTGAAAGACGGCACCGGGAGCTGCGCCGGTCCAGGCCGCATCATTCCAGCCAGCAAGCTAACATGATGACGCTGTCAGCAGGAAACAACAACTTGAGCAGCAACATCAACCCGTCGTCGCAGCAGCAGCAGCAGCAACAGCAGCAGCAATTGTCAGCCGCGCAATCCCATCAGCAGAAGTTGCAACATTTGATCAACCGCCCGTTGCCAGCGATCAAGCAGGAGTACCAGCCTAACTCGAGTGTCAGTGCACATGCCAACAACAACGTTTCTGGAAACCAAGGCATGATGAGAAGCTCCCAGAACTACGGCAACCAGAGAGCCACACAGTATGAGCAGCAGAATGTGGATGAAGAGAAGGGATTCTGGGCGAAGTTATGCTGTCAATAAGCTAGTGGAGACGGCGCAAGAAATTACTGGAGATTTAATTAGTGCAAGGCGAGCTAGTACCAGTGAAGAGCTGACATTAATGGTTTTGATGGAGGTCCAGGGAGCCTCATGCAGTGCATAATTCCCAGGATGCGGTTAGACGGGACAGTGGAACTCAGCCGGAAAGGCCACGACGCGTTGAATTGGGCGTGTCGTCAACGAATGAAGCCACAGCCCGTACATAGTTCAAAGATAGCCTTGCAGTAGTGAGTAGACGTTTGTCTTGCAGGGTCTGTTGTCTCCAGTTTCAGTCTTTCCGGTCTTACTCGGCTCAGTCGATACGCCTCAGTCGATACGCCTCAGTCGATACGCCTCAGTCACAACTACGCCATACGTCAGCCACACTTTGGCACTGTTATTGGATGGAAGAGGAACTCAGATATCCTGAAAGCCAGCCGGTGTATCACACATTCAGCTGGCCGGAAAGGGCAGTTGTGAACGGAGAGCCTCCGGGTAGCGCGGGCTCATAACACCCGATTCGAGGCTTAGTCGCCATTCCTGAGGCTATTCACCATTCCTGAGGCTATTCACCATTCCTGAGGCTATTCACCATTCCTGAGGCTATTTCACGATGGAGATGAAAGCGCTTGCCGAGGCCACAGACTGCATGGGGAAGTGTTCAAGGTAGGCTTAGGATGTAGGCTCAGCCATGAGACCCGACCAAAGCCCTCAACAGTGTCCAGGACTCGTGGCTACCACTCAACAGTGTCAAAGACTCGTGGCTAGAGCAGCTCTTGCACTACAGGCACAGACCTCGTGAATGTAGTCCGGGTGCTGTATGCAGGACGCCCATCCAAAAGCCAGGTCCAACGCCATTCTTCGGCTCGTTGTGTAGAAGGGAGCGGACAGTGACGAAGACTGATACAAGCTTCAGAAATAGTCCAGAGTCACTCATGTGATTTGGAGCTGTGGATGTAGGTGAGGTCCAACGTAATTGGAGATCCAGACAGGAGATCAATAAGAGGTCGATAAGAGGTCGATAAGAGGTCGATAAGAGGTCGATAAGAGGTCGATAAGAGGTCGATAAGAGGTCGATAAGAGGTCGATAAGAGGTCGATAAGAGGTCGATAAGAGGTCGATAAGAGGTCGATAAGAGGTCGATAAGAGGTCGATAAGAGGTCGATAAGAGGTCGATAAGAGGTCGATAAGAGGTCGATAAGAGGTCGATAAGAGGTCGATAAGAGGTCGATAAGAGGTCGATAAGAGGTCGATAAGAGGTCGATAAGAGGTCGATAAGAGGTCGATAAGAGGTCGATAAGAGGTCGATAAGAGGTCGATAAGAGGTCGATAAGAGGTCGATAAGAGGTCGATAAGAGGTCGATAAGAGGTCGATAAGAGGTCGATAAGAGGTCGATAAGAGGTCGATAAGAGGTCGATAAGAGGTCGATAAGAGGTCGATAAGAGGTCGATAAGAGGTCGATAAGAGGTCGATAAGAGGTCGATAAGAGGTCGATAAGAGGTCGATAAGAGGTCGATAAGAGGTCGATAAGAGGTCGATAAGAGGTCGATAAGAGGTCGATAAGAGGTCGATAAGAGGTCGATAAGAGGTCGATAAGAGGTCGATAAGAGGTCGATAAGAGGTCGATAAGAGGTCGATAAGAGGTCGATAAGAGGTCGATAAGAGGTCGATAAGAGGTCGATAAGAGGTCGATAAGAGGTCGATAAGAGGTCGATAAGAGGTCGATAAGAGGTCGATAAAGAGGCAATAAAGAGGTCGATAAAGAGGCAATAAAGAGGTCGAGACAGGAGATTGTTCTGACACTTCAATGCATAGTAAACTGCAGGCGTAGGATGGGCCATAACATGTACTCCAATTCCAGTCAAACGTCGATTGAAAACAGCTGATTTGATTCAATTGACTCTTGATTTCGTTATAGTTTGTCAATTGAATTATTATGATTTAAATTTGAATTAATTGAATTATTATTATTGAATTATAATTCAATTGAATTATTATGATTTAAATTTGAATTATATTTGAATTGAATGTAATTGTCCAATTTCACTCTGACAACCCAGCCCTACGAATCATTACGTACAAGTGAGACATAACATAAGGTGTTCCCTCATGCAGTCAGATCTTAGTCTCCGACGTCCCGTTTAGGTAGGACGCCAAATGGTCTGGCCCTAAGACGCCCTAACGCCGTTTCACGTAGGGC
Organism: Metschnikowia drakensbergensis; assembly: GCA_002370475.1. Classification (NCBI taxonomy): domain Eukaryota; kingdom Fungi; phylum Ascomycota; class Pichiomycetes; order Serinales; family Metschnikowiaceae; genus Metschnikowia; species Metschnikowia drakensbergensis. Next base: position 134,223 of record NKYX01000011.1, on the reverse strand, counting down.
ATGCAGAGCGCCCCACTTGACTCTCCTTAACTATAATACGGCGATTCTTTAAGGCAGTTCCGAGTATCCGAAAGCAATACATACAGTGCCATCTCTGACTCTAATACCCACCATAATAAACTGAGACAGTGATAGTGAACGACACTGTTAATGAGCGACACTGATAATGAGCGACACTGTTAATGAGCGACACTGTTAATGAGCGACACTGTTAATGAGCGACACTGTTAATGAGCGACACTGTTAATGAGCGACACTGTTAATGAGCGACACTGTTAATGAGCGACACTGTTAATGAGCGACACTGTTAATGAGCGACACTGTTAATGAGCGACACTGTTAATGAGCGACACTGTTAATGAGCGACACTGTTAATGAGCGACACTGTTAATGAGCGACACTGTTAATGAGCGACACTGTTAATGAGCGACACTGTTAATGAGCGACACTGTTAATGAGCGACACTGTTAATGAGCGACACTGTTAATGAGCGACACTGTTAATGAGCGACACTGTTAATGAGCGACACTGTTAATGAGCGACACTGTTAATGAGCGACACTGTTAATGAGCGACACTGTTAATGAGCGACACTGTTAATGAGCGACACTGTTAATGAGCGACACTGTTAATGAGCGACACTGTTAATGAGCGACACTGTTAATGAGCGACACTGTTAATGAGCGACACTGTTAATGAGCGACACTGTTAATGAGCGACACTGTTAATGAGCGACACTGTTAATGAGCGACACTGTTAATGAGCGACACTGTTAATGAGCGACACTGTTAATGAGCGACACTGTTAATGAGCGACACTGTTAATGAGCGACACTGTTAATGAGCGACACTGTTAATGAACGACACTGTTAATGAGCGACACTGTTAATGAACGACACTGTTAATTATAAATTGAGAACTCTGTTCATTATAAATTGAGACACTGTTAATATATATTAAGCCACTTTTAATATAAACTGAGCCACTACTAATACTAAAATGGGAACACCAATAATTAACTGAGCTACCATTAATTAATGAACTGAACCACTGTTAATAAACTGACACTGTTAATAAACTGACACTGTTAATAAACTGAGAACACTGTTAATACAAATTGAGCCACTGTTAATACGAATTGAGCCACTGTTAATAAACTGAGACACTAATACTAAACGGAGCCACCATTAATACTGAACTGAGACACCGTTAATACTGAACTGAGACACTGTTTTAAACTGAGCCACTGTTTTAAACTGAGCCACCATTAATAAACTGAGCCACGGTTAATATAAAATGAGCGACCATGAATTAAGAAAATGAGAACACTGTTAAAAATGAACTGAGCCACTGTTAATACTAAAATGAGAACACTATTAATAACAAATTTACACTCTTTTAATATAAACTGACACTATTAATTATAAATTGAGACACAGTTAACACTAATACCCACCATTAATATAAACTGAGTCACTGTTTATAAACTGAGACAGTAATACTAAACGGAGCCACCATTAATACTAAATTGAGAACACTGTTAATATTAAATGGGAACACTGTTAATATAAATTGAGACACTATTAATATAAACTGAGAACACCAATAATACACTGAGCCACCAATAATAAACTGAGCCACCAATACTAAACTGAGCTACCATTAATTAATGAACTGAGCCACTATTAATATAAACTGAGAACACTGTTAATAAACTGAGCCACTGTTAATACTAAAATGAGAACACTATTAATATAAACTGAGACACTATTAATAACAAATTTACACTCTTTTAATATAAACTGAGACACTATTAATAATGAATTGAGAACACTACTAATACTGAATTGAGCCACTGTTAATAAAATAAGAACACTTCAACCCCTTAATGTTGCAATTTAACAACAAACAAATTCACATGTTCTTTCAATCCTATCATTTAATGATCTTAATATTCACACAACTCCAAAATCTTTTTCAATATTCCTGGAATCTGCCAAATTCGCCCATATCTTGCATTATAAAAATGATGATTACGTCTACAATAGACTATTTCCTTCCTACATTTGTGCCATAAATTCTCTTCAAATAACCAACTCTATTCAACAAATTTACTCATATTCTGTTTCAATACACCCTAAGGGAAACCGTACATCTCTAAGATCCCGTACATTTCTAAGATCCCTAAGTGAACCCGTACATCCCTAGTGGTACCGTACATTCCTAAGATCCCTAGAATCCCTAAGATCCCTAAGTGAACCCGTACATCACTGACCCTAAATATGACTTTATCTGGGAAATGGAACTCGACTTGTGGATCTATTCGGATATTCCAATGATCAGTCTGACAGCGATGGACCATGCATGAGAACACATTGGCCCGCTTTATCCATAAACGGCTAACACAGCATCACACATTCATAATGCACTGGCATCTGCCACACGCAACTACCACCGATCGCAACCACAGGGCTCCTACCAAGCACCGGTCCTGTTGATTCAGACCACCGGCGCACGAACTGTGTCAGTGTCTTCTATCAGCGTGCGTTATCTGCGCTTGAGAGCCATTGTGCTCGCCCAATTCGGCATATGTCCAAAACTCGGGACGCAGCTGATGAAACATCTTTACACGCACAGTGGGGGGTACCTGCACCAAGCGACGTCGAAAGATGAAATGAAATGTATTTAAGGCCGCAGCCCTTCCCTCATATAAATCAATCAATCAAACAGTCTAATCAATCAAACAATCTAAACAATCAAACAGTCTAATCAATCAAACAATCTAAACAATCAAACAATCTAATCAATCAAACAATCTAAACAATCAAACAATCTAATCAATCAAACAATCTAATCAATCAAACAATCTAATCAATCAAACAATCTACAAAATGGCTGCTCCTCAAACCTCCAACAAATCCACCGCTGCCCCTAAGGACAACTTCTGGACTCTCAAGACCAAGTACGGCTGGTCGCCCGCCTGTGTCATTGCTTAAGGCATCTTGTGGGGTGAGCAGACTTCGAACGTCCAGTGCCACGTCGAATACTGGTCCAATCTACTTGGTGCTAGTTTATCTGTGAAAACAAATGCATTGAATTGATGTAGATGAGAGCCTAAATGTATGGATTAATGGCATTTAGGTTCTGCCAAATTAAGTTGGATATACCAAATTAATAAACGTGCTAAAATATCTCATAAAAAATCACTAACAGGGTCAGTCCATCTATCTTTTTACCCGATCTATTTATGGCTATTATTTCTGAATCAGATAAAACGCCTGGAGTGTTAGTCATATCTCTTTTATTTCCTGGGCCTGAAAATGGACTATTTTCTTTTAAACAAGACTTAGAAGAAGCTTTATAAGATCCACCATAATTCGATATGCCTAAATAAGTAATACCTATTTGCAGCTGTGCTTTCTAACAATTATAAGCGGAAAATATGTTCCAGTTATACCAAACCTAAAAATATCTAATATAAAAATGACAGAAATATTGACTACGAATACGTTATACTCCGCTCTTTTCTGTATATTACTCTTTTTCTTGATTTAAATCGTTGAAATAAAGGGTTCACTATTACCATAGTAACCTTTTTGTTAAAACCACTCATGTATGCTAATATATTATCAGGCTAATATATTATCAGGCTAATATATTATCAGGCTAATATATTATCAGGTCAGGCTAATAAGCCGTATTAATAATCACTTCATTGCTCCTGATTGTAGAGTATGACGCAATGAGTAGAGTAATGCTTTACCCAATTTTCAAGGTATACCATTTTCTGACGTGAAATATATACTGTTATCTATAAAATTCATGGAGCTGGTATGATTGATCTACGGAGCTACTTGGTGCTCTAATGCTGACACTGTTAAGCATGAGATTTATAGATTACTCAATAGACCATAACCTCTAACTTAAAGCTAATATATAAGTTAGGTGGGATATTTCCGGATAATAATTCAGCGGGTGATTGAAATTCAGCGGGTGATTGAAATTCAGCGGGTGATTGAAATTCACCGGGTGATTGAAATTCACCGGGTGATTGACTATTCACTTGACATATAGCACAATGGGTATATATTACGTATATTATTATGTAAGTTCGATTCTTACTATGTCATAGGTAAGCAGTATAATGTAATGGTAACATCTAAAGCTCATGACTTAGATGGTAGTTCAAATTTCTGCATATATTTTCTTAATGAATTATAGCTCAATGGTAGAGCAGTCCACTCATAATGGATGTATCTCAGTTCAATTCTGAGTAATTAATAATAAATTAATAAACTAAGAGAACATGATGTTGGTTCAGACCAAATGCTATGTAGAGACATGCAAGTTATTTTATTTTAGCGTTAAGGTGTGATATAAGATAAAGAGAATCTTAAAGATGTAATTAGAGAGATCTAGCCAAGGAACTGGAGCCGGCAATAAGCGTCACAACGGCCACATTGAGAAATCAACTCTTAAAAGAGCAGCAGGGGAATCTTTGACAATGGTCAAACGAGTTATCTACGAGAGGGAATTAAATTGAAAAAATCAAAAAACTATAAACCTCTGAATAATAGTACTAATGAAAATTCTGAATAATAGTACTAATGAAAATTCTGAATAATAGTACTAATGAAAATTCTGAATAATAGTACTAATGAAAATTCTGAATAATAGTACTAATGAAAATTCTGAATAATAGTACTAATGAAAATTCTGAATAATAGTACTAATGAAAATTCTGAATAATAGTACTAATGAAAATTCTGAATAATAGTACTAATGAAAATTCTGAATAATAGTACTAATGAAAATTCTGAATAATAGTACTAATGAAAATTCTGAATAATAGTACTAATGAAAATTCTGAATAATAGTACTAATGAAAATTCTGAATAATAGTACTAATGAAAATTCTGAATAATAGTACTAATGAAAATTCTGAATAATAGTACTAATGAAAATTCTGAATAATAGTACTAATGAAAATTCTGAATAATAGTACTAATGAAAATTCTGAATAATAGTACTAATGAAAATTCTGAATAATAGTACTAATGAAAATTCTGAATAATAGTACTAATGAAAATTCTGAATAATAGTACTAATGAAAATTCTGAATAATAGTACTAATGAAAATTCTGAATAATAGTACTAATGAAAATTCTGAATAATAGTACTAATGAAAATTCTGAATAATAGTACTAATGAAAATTCTGAATAATAGTACTAATGAAAATTCTGAATAATAGTACTAATGAAAATTCTGAATAATAGTAATAATGAAAATTCTGAATAATAGTAATAATGAAAATTCTGAATAATAGTAATAATGAAAATTCTGAATAATAGTATTAATGTTATGAGAGTCCTAACTATAATACGTGCCAGCAGCTGCGGTGCGCCAAGAAGCTGTTATTTCAATTCGAAGTTATATAGTAATTTATAATATTTCGACAATATTCGTAACATATATGTACCTATCTACACATGCGTGGGGAGTTATCCGGGGTCTGACTGTAGAGACAATGAAAGCTATGATCACGTAGATGGAGCTAGGTGAGTTTACTATGGTAGCGCAAGTTGATCGTATGCAGTGCTCCAGACTGATGCTTTCATTTCTGCTGCTCAATATTCCAATATCGTCTCCACTTTTTCATTAGTCATCTAATTATGATTTTTGATGGCTGTGTTTAATGGGAGGGTTAGAATGCTAATGGTTCTTACTATATAAGTGATGATCTACTTCTGCTTTCATTTCAAGTCAGATGCTGCGGCTGGTGTCCACGTGACACAGTGTCTACAGCCTAGGCATAGGTGGAAGCTGCAATGTCTATTTAAAGCCATTTACCGTTTGAAATCGGATTTATCCGGCATTTTTAATCAATTTTGAATTTATGATTTAATTCCCAGTTTCCTATACTAGCACTCACCGCCAGTTTAGGACAGATATTGGCCCTTATTTTGAACAACTAGTGGACAAATTACATTTTACAATAACCCTAATGATTTAAACTAAGCTCCAAATATTCCAAACCCTACTTTTGATCACATAGAATTGCTAAATTAACCTTGTTCAGCAGCATTAATTGACAATGATTAGTCTACAAGACTTTATTAATTGACAATGATGAGTCTACAAGACTTTATTAATTGACAATGATGAGTCTACAAGACTTTATTAATTGACAATGATGAGTCTACAACACTTTATTGACAATGATTGTCAATTAATAATTAGTCTATGTAAATACCTTTATTCTACATTGTGCTTTGAAAATCTAGAATACCATCTTTAATTTACATTTTATTACCGTCTCTTTCAACATATCTTCATAACATATCGTTAGCACAAACAAAAACAACTTTTGTCTTGTCTACCTTTTGATTATTGCATCACATCTAAAGGCACCAGAGGGAAGCACCAGAGGGAAGCACCAGAGGGAAGCACCAGAGGGAAGCACCAGAGGGAAGCACCAGAGGGAAGCACCAGAAGGAAGACAAAGTGGGCGCCGTTTACCCATCGACAACAGACCAGTCTCGTTCACGTTACATGTCAACATCCCCTTTGTTTAAGCGATAAGTCCAGCTCAAGCGTATATTATAGTTGTTGCAGCTAAAAGCTGTTGAAGATTGGCAGTAGTCGTTTGTTCGGTGCCACCCTTTCGAGGGTATTACTATGAGAGTGTTCAGAGCAGGCGGAAACGCCTGAGTCTTCTAGCATGGAATAAAAAAAGGGTCTTTTTGTTCACTACACCAGTCGTTGATTAATAGGGACAGTCGGGCATCAGTATGCAGTAGTCAGAGGTAAGTCCTTAGATTTACCGAAGACTCACTACGGCGACAGACGGTCCAGGAAAGGCCCGGGTTGAAGAGCCTGAATGAGCTCAGATTACACTTAGATCTATGTATGAGAGCAAAGACGCACAACATACAAACGCAAGAGGTTAACAATAAAGAAGGAAACATACAATATGTTATTTACACGTAGAGAAATTAAAATAGGTGCATGTGAAGTTTCTTGTAGAATAATAATTACAATAAGGGCTAAGCGGAAATAGCGACAGCGGTCGTAATTATATGGGTAATATATGGACAGTTATAAAATAGTGATAATATGAATAATTATAAATTGGATAGTATGAATAATTATAAATTGGATAATATGAATAATTATAAATTGGATAGTATGAATAATTATAAATTGGATAGTATGAATAATTATAAATTGGATAATATGAATAATTATAAATTGGATAATATGAATAATTATAAATTGGATAATATGAATAATTATAAATCAGGTGATAATAATGAAATATAAATAATAATTCAGTATAATATACTATTATTGAAGGAAATATAACATAGGCTGAAATAAGTGTCCGCATTCCAATAAGAAACTCAGAATGAGAAACAATTCGAATCAAAATGATTGAAGAATGAGAAACAATTCGAATCAAAGTGATTGAAGAATGATTGAATAGTGAGTGAAGGGTGAATAGTGAATAGTGAGTGAATGGTGACCAACTTGCGCTCATCTCATTTCAACCAGCTAAATCAGACACGCAATTGGGCTACGCCTGAAGGCACTCTTCTCCCAAAACAGTCTGACATCTGCCGGCGTCGATGGTGTGCAGGTGTGAAGATCCGGATCGAAGACTTCTGCGTGAGTCTCTGGCATACTTGAACACAGTCACTGCAAGGCTGCATTGGGCCTGGTGAGTAGTCAGTCATTGCATTCACACTTCATGCTTGGTATCTTACGCTCACATGTACACTACACTACTCTACACTACACTACACTAAACTACACTAAACTCGTACTCTGCTCTGCTCTACTCTACCCGGAGGCCACTTGCTTGTGGTAATAATATCATTGGGCCTTACTACCGAGGTTCAGTGTTTTGTGTATTATTTCGCCCAAAGACTCCAGAGAGTCGAACATGGCTCAACAGCAGATGGATCGTTTCAGTGTTCTCTGACTTGCCAGCCAAGACTTCACTAGACATCATCTCAATTCCAGGGTGACAGTGAAGAAGTAGCATAACCTCCAAAATCATTCCAATCACAGCATGGTCACTTTATCTTACTTCGTAAGACTCTCATGATCTTATATGTATGAGTAATTCAAAGTGGGGCGAAATATCAGAGATCCTGCTTATAAGCTCGGCCCGTTGAAGATGGGTATAATCACTGCTGGCCAAGTATGAATGTATACTCATAGATTTGACAGAAGTAAAGAATGAATGATGCATAAAGAAACTTGTCCTAAGGGTAGACCAGACAAGACTTCGTGATGCTTCTATTCATGAACGAAGCTGCTTATTCTTTGTAGGCAGCAGTGGTTCAAAGTAATAAGATACCGAAGATACTTGATCACCACCAAAGAATAAAACAAATCTGGGGCTTCAAAACGGGTGAGGAAAAGACTTGTGATGCTCACTGGCCCAGCTGTTCTATTCTTCACCTGTTCTATTCTTCACCTGTTATTTGCATCTTCGGTTGGCACTGCTTCCCTAATACTTCGATTCTTGTGCCCTCTTCACCTTGCTTTCCATCTTGATAATTGAGTGAAGATGAAGAGACCATGAGTATTTCTGCCACCCCGTCCAGGTGTAGTTCAAATAGTACCTGAGAATTCAACGTTGTCGGTTCCGGTCAATCTTGGGTAAATGAAGCCGTGTTTCACTCTCTGTGCCATTGATAACAGCTGGTCATAGCCTGATACTGAATGGCCACACTGTTGTGGGTTTCTTGGGCGCTGAGCTGACGACCCAGATCATCTGATTCATAACTCATGGCTGTACAGGCTGTACCACTCTACCAACTCAAGCTGTATTGCGCCTGGACTGCAGCGGAGCCGGCCAAGGGCCTCCAAGTACTGAGGGGTCAATCTGAAATTCCTGCATCCATCACTGCCACTATAATTCCACCATCACTGCCACTATAATTCCACAATCGCTATCTCGTGTCCACTAGATCGCCTTTGGCTGTAATCAACGATTATTTAAACCTGCCCCGGAGCCGAGCTGGCGCCGCTCCACACTTCATGGAAGCACCATTGACTTGGCCAAACGTGCGGACGCTCTGTCCACATAATGCCAAGGCAGACACTTCTGCAAGCCCGAACGGAGTAGGTGCATTACACCGGCTCTAGAAAACAACTATGACAACCATGGCAATTCACACAACTTAGCCATGAGATCAGACGGTAAAATATCAAATCAGACGGTAAAATATCAAATCAGATGGTAAAGTATCAAATCAGATGGTAAAATATCAAATCAGATGGTAAAATATCAAATCAGATGGTAAAGTATCAAATCAGATGGCAAAGTATCAAATCAGACGGTAAAATATCAAATCAGACGAATATCAAATCAGACGAATATCAAATCAGACGAATATCAAATCAGATGGCAGATAATCAAGTCAGATGGTAAAGATCATTATTCATGGGCCCACAGTGCCCCCATGTGATGAGTTAGGCTTCTTCCCTGGTCTTTCCTACCCCTTGACCTTGATCTCGGCGATTTCCTCCACCAGAAGCTCCATTTCTTGGTACGTCTTGCGGATGTACTCCTCCATCCCTTTCAACGCCTCAATAGCCGCAGTCTTATCAAACTCGCTGTCGCCGTTCATTTTGCTCCTCAACGCGTCCACGCGTTCCTTGACCAACTCGCCCCGGTACTCCACCCACTGCCGGTAGAACTCGTTGTATCTGGACCCAAAGTTGATCTCGGGCTTGGTTGTGCTGAGTACAGAGCCGTCGTGCACCTGCAGGCTCTTGGCCCGATACGACGTCACCATGGTGATTCTCTCCGTGGCGCCCAATGGCTTGGGTGCCAAATGCTTGATGTACCGGCCCTGCAAGACGGCGGCGGACCCTTTCTGCGGGCCACTCACCCTGGCAATTTTCTGGTCGCCCATGCGGAGGTAAGTCTCCCCACCGATCATATCTGACGTGTCAGAGAGCATCAACACACACACAAACGGAAACGAGTCGTTGTGCCACCCCACAATGGCGGGAATATCGTCACCCGCAGCTTCGCCGGTGAAGAGCTTCTCACGTTCTTCTCGTTGGTGTTCCGTCCTTTGTATGGAGGCGGTCTTCTCGTCAGTGACTCCGATATTCACATGCGCAATTTCGTAGTCCATCACCACCTCCAATTCTACACCGGCCATGATGGAGATCAACTCCATGGTCTTGGGGTGTTTCCAGGCATCATGAATAAACGGCGAGAGTATGCTGTCCTTCTCCGTGACGTATCCACGCATCACACAGTCCATACCGGAGGTGGAGCTGTAGGCTATGCGTGCATGCTCCAAAAAACGCTCTTTTCTGAGGCATTCTCTTTTCATGATGTCCACAGCCTCATCGGTGAAGAGCGGGAACGGGTCTGATACACCAATGGGCGATACCTGCAACTTGTTGGTGAGCCCCAACTCCTCCATGGTGATTCTCCGCGTCGAGTGGAATTTGTGCTGGTCCAAGGGGTCATTCAGGTAATACTTCAAGTGCTTTTCCGGGTCGAATTGCACGGGCGTGTCGCGGAGCTTCTCGTCAAGACTTGCAAATGTCTTTGCAAGTGTCTGGTCATAGGTGGACTCGGCGATGCATTTCCGGAGGTTGCCGTTGACGATATCCTGGGACAATTCCGCGGGGAGGGACATGAAAGCTTGATTCAAGAAGTTGTGGCTGAAAGGGGAAGCAGGCTGGAGAGGGCGCCTTTTTGGATGCTGCTCCTCATCGGCCTGGGGATGCCGTTTTTATATGCGCCAAGGGACATGATCCGCCTGTACGACGGGTAACTTTTGTATGGGGAATACTGCCGTTATGGGTGCAAAAAATCGCCACGCCTGCACATGCCACGCGCGCGCTGCAGCCCTGGGTTCCATGCCTGTTTCGGTGCCTTTTCGCGACTATCTATAGATAAGATAAGTTGCCCACGATAAGCACCTTGCTCCCAGATTGCTGGGTGCAGACATTCTCTTGCAACGGCCTGCGAGGGCTGCAGCCTTGTCCGAGCTCGGCATTCGGTTGATACCTTGTCCGAGCTCGGCATTCGGTTGATACCTTGTCCAAGCTCGGCACTCGGTTGATACCTTGTCCGAGCTCGGCATTCGGTTGATACCTTGTCCAAGCTCGGCATTCGGTTGAAACCTGCCTTGGTCGTTTCTTCCGTGCCTGCTTTTTTCCGAGCCGTTACTGTGCAAATTGACACTGAAACACGCCCTGGTTATCCTCCGCCACTGTTCAGCTTCGAAAAGCGTGATTGCTGTTTCGTGGGGTTTTTTTTGGCCCTTGCACGTTGGTTCGGTGCTTGTTGATCGCCGGTATGTCCGAGACAGTCCTAACGCACCCGTGCCTCCCGGAGATTTCACGAGGCTATGCACTGCAAAACAAGATAGCGACTTCTGGAAGGCGAATTTCACCGAACTCAAGCACAAATATCTGAGGTCAAAATCAGATTCTAGTCTCTCATCACTGCTCCAGATTCGGCAAAGAGAGACACCAGAGCGACTATGCGCAGGCCTGGTGCACGGATGTGAGGTGGATTACTCACTTTCCACCAATTCCATTAGCTGATCCCTCTTCAATCATGTCACATAGCGAATCATTGAAAAAAAACCTTGAAAACTTCAAGAGGGACGCTGCGAGGTATGACTCTATTCCAGCAATGCAGGTGCTCACGGATTTGTTTACCCTTTCCATGTTGCAGTTCCCATCCACCAAAAAAACAGACGACGTTGTTTTGACTGCCGAGGATATCAAAGCACAGCTTGAGGCGGCACACGAAGCTTTTCAAAAGTGCAGTTCCAAAGAAAGTGCCGACTCCAGTCTTGGAGATTTGCTCAAAGAAAACTCCACCGTAGTCGACTTTGCTTGCGGCACAGGCCTCGTGGCCTCCAAAATAGCTCCGTACATCTCGAAGGGCCGTATTGTTGGCGTGGACATATCTGAAGCAATGCTCGGAGAATTCGATGCGAAAGCCAAGAGCATAAACCAGAAATACCCCGACTTAAGCGTCTCGTCGGTGTGCGGCGATGTGCTATCGCCCCAATTCGACATGAAGCCGTTGACCGGAATTGCCGACATCTTGATCTGTTCCTTGGCCTTCCACCATCTCCACGACTATAATCAAGTGGCCATGAAAATGAAGCAGATGTTGAAGCCAGGCGGCTGGATCCTCGTCTATGACTTTTACAACGAAGACCAAGAAAAACCGCTCAAGGAACAACACACCGAAATGGGGGTAAGTCGCCACGGCATGACGTTGGACGAAATGAAAGAGACCTTGGCCGAGGGGTGCAAGAACGTGACCAGTGCACGTGAGTACCGAGTAGATGTCTGGCATGAATTGCCGTTCATCAATAGCCATTGTTGCGAGGAAGTAAAGGCTAATCTCGGAAAAGTGCAGCGGAAAGGCGACTTCTACATGGTCAGCACCAGCATCATTCTTGGCGCTGCCCAGAAATGCTAGACCAAGCATATTCCGGCCACGTGAAGACGCCCACTTTTCACAGCTTTTCAAAAGCCAGCTGGTAAAACCCGTGCCTCATCCCGGCGACCTGCATACAGCATCAAATGAAGCCAGTATTCCAACTGACGGGCGCCATCAAGGCTTCTCCAGGCCTCTGGATCAAGCCCGGCTGGGCAGTCCCACTCAGCAGTGAAGAGTCCACTTCCCGTAGCAAATTGGGCCGCGCACGCCCGGCAGATAACAGCGAGCCGATCTTCTCAGCTCTGCCCACATCGGTTCTTTGTGCACCTCAGCATCCGTAATCAGCAACTTCGATACCTCGTGGTTCTTCGCTTCACACACTCTCAGGCCCCCCATACCCAAATCCAAATGGTGTCCAGACAAGCGCAGAAGCGTTTGAACAAGGAGTACAAGACAATCCAGGCCAACCCGCCTCCTTTCATAATAGCACGCCCCAACGAGGAGAACATTCTTGAGTGGCACTATGTGATCACCGGCCCTCCAAAGACGCCATACGAGAATGGACAATTTCATGGAGTCCTCCGGTTTCCACTGGAGTACCCTTTCAAGCCCCCCTCAATAGCCATGGTCACGCCCAACGGCCGCTTTGCCTGCAACACCAGGCTCTGCTTAAGCATGAGCGATTACCACCCCGATACGTGGAACCCTGCTTGGAGCGTGCTGACTATCTTGACTGGCCTTTTGAGTTTCATGACAAGCGACGAACACACCACCGGATCCATCACCACCACTGACAGCGTGAAGCGGAAGTTGGCAGCAGATAGCAAGAGATGGAACACCACGGAAAACTCCCGATTCTCGCTGAATTTTCTGGATTTGAATGCAAGTAATAAAGCCGATATCGCCGCAGCCGAGGCAGAGCTACAGAGACAGCAGCAGCAGCAACAGGAATGCAAGCCCGCAAAGGAGTCGTCCGGAATAGACCTCGCCAGTTTGGATCCCGAGGATCGAGCCCGGCTTTTGGTCAACCAGGAAGCCGAGTCCAGGCCGGGTAGAAGTGGGCTTAATTTAACGTTTGCCGGTTTCGCAGTAGCTGCAGTGGTTGCAGCGTACTTTCTCTCATGAGAGTTACCCAGACTAGCCTATACATAAGTTGTTGCCAACATTGGACCAAATCCCGCCAATGTGGATCCGTGCAGCATGACACCATGACATGACCACCCAAACAAGGCCATGTGGAAAGAGTAGTGTAGTGTCAAGAGCCAACAAACCGAGGTCAATGTGCCAGAACGGGCAGGAAAGACGGTATGGGCGCCTGCATGGACAGCGCGACCACTTGTGCACACCCCAGTTCGGGCGACTTAGGTGCTAGGCAAGAGATTGTTCCGCGCCGGTGATGAGAAACATCCTGTACCCGGATTCCCCCGTGGTCCACAAAGGGCATTTGATCTCGCACAAATTGACGGGCGTGCATACAGCAAACAGACCATTTGCCAAATTCGCTCTGTAGTTCCGGCTGTTTAGACCGGGCTTGCAGATCCACAAGAGAAGTTTGCAAGATGTAGCGAGCGCGCATTCTTGGATTCAGGCGCCACTGGTAAGCACTCTGGCTTCGAGACAAAACGCAGATCGAGCGAGCCACAGATCGGGAATTGACGAATTTATATCTCACCCCCAAATCACGGCTCGTACCGGGTGTTGTTGCAGATGCATGCTAATGCAAAAGAAAGGGCAGCAACCCGGAATTTAGAAGCAGGCCGTGGAGTTGCAGCAGTAGCAGCAGAAAGCAGCAGAAAGCAGCAGAAAGCAGCAGCAGAAAGCAGCACTGAGGCCGCAGCAGAAAGCAGCACTGAGGCAGCAGCAGCGTCTGCGGGCGACTGCGCCAACACCCCCTTAATTACGCACCCAAGGCCGCAGGCTCCACGAGACGTGCACACAGGCGGGCCCGAACAAAAACAAAGCGCCATGCGCGTTTCGGCCGTGCATTTGAAACAACCCAGAAAGCTCATTGTCTGCGGAACGGAATCCGCAGAGCGTATCACGTCGTAACAAAGCAGCTAATCTGAAACAGCGGTTCAGCGGCCCGTCCTTTATATGACTGCACCGCGCCCGCCAGGTGCTGTATTCTCGCTCTCCTATTTACTGGTCTCTTTCTGTCACTGCATCAAGACGAAATCTTTTCTCAGCATTCGGCACATTGCGGGACACTACCACCACGCCTAATTTCTTTTTTTTTTTGTATCCGTTGGTTGCCTCACTTCGAAACACTTTCTGAATTTCCACATCCCCAATACAGCTTCTTTCCCATCCACGACTAATTCCTTCATCGACTGCTGCTGTTGTCATTTCCCTCCATTTCCAAACCCGCCATCGGCTGCTAGTCACCATGTCTCAACATCCCTACAGACAGAAAACTGCCACCACCACCATATACCCAACGGGCGGCCTCCTTGAAGAGTTTGAGCGCCAGGAGTCGTTGCCTATCGTCCACCCGTCGATCCTTCCTTACGGAAACTTCAACTCCGTGCCTGCCCCTGACAGCCAGCCCCTTGCCTATCCGCAGTTTGACAACAGCGCTGAGATGCTTGAAGGGCCTCAGCGCACCGTCAGCCCGCTAGGATTTTTGGCGCTGAACTCGTCGCCAGACTCGTCCGTGACGACCTTCGACTCGCCGGCCGGCTCCAAGATGTACCGGAACCTCCATGCTGCTCATCCCTCGGTTTCGTCGACGCTGCTGTTCCATGACCACCCGTCTCTACCCGACATGAGCCAGAATGTGATTCAGCAATACTTGGGAGAAAATGCCGCCCAGCACTTGATGCCTCGTATGAAGACCATTGAGATGTACCGGAAAAATGCCAAGAAGTCCAACGATCCGGCGGTGTTGTTCCAGTACGCCCAGTATATGTTGCAGACTGCGCTCCTCGTGGATCAGGCGCTGGTGCCCTTATCGAGTCTTGAAACGCCGCAGAAGTCCCAGCCTCCGTCTGTGGATGAACTGTCGGCAACGGGCAAAACCTTGAGGACGGACTTGCTAAAAGAGGCGCTTCACTACCTCAAGAAACTTTCCGACAAAGGCTACGTGGATGCACAGTATCTTTTGGGAGACGCTTTCAGCTCCGGTGTTTTTGGCAAAGTCGACAACAGCTCGGCCTTCAATCTCTTCTTGGCTGCTGCCAAGAGAGGCCACACGGAGTGTGCTTTCCGGACTGCTCATTGCTACGAAGAAGGTTTGGGCACTGGTCGAGACTCCCGGAAGGGCATCGATTTTTTGAAGATGGCTGCCTCCAAGAACCATCCGGCTGCCATGTACAAGCTTGGCATCTATTTCTTCAATAGTCGTATGGGTGTGCAAGACACCCAGGTCAACAAGAGGCTAGGTATCAAGTGGTTGGAGCGGGCGCTGAATGTGGCTACTGAATTGACCGCCGCTGCACCCTACGAGTTGGGTAAGATCTACTATGCGGGCTATTCGGATATTCTCATAAAGGACCAGAAGTACGCCCTACTGTTGTTTGCACAGGCCGCTGCGTTGGGCAATGTGGAAGCGTCGGCCGTGTTAGGCCGCCACTATGAGATGGGCGAAATTGTGCCCGCGGACGCCAACTTGTCCATCCACTATTACACCAAAGCGGCATTGGGCGGCCACCCGGACTCGATGCTTGCCATGTGTGCATGGTACATGGTTGGTGCAGAGCCCAATTTGCCTAAGGACGAAGAAGAGGCGTTTGAGTGGGTTAAGCGGGCCGCCAACTGCGGACACGCGAAGGGCCAATTTGTATTGGCCAACTTCTACGACAAGGGCATTGGCTGTGCTAAAAATAGCTCGGAATCTCAACAGTGGTACATCAAGGCCGCTGAAAATGGCCAGGAAAAGGCTTTGGCCCGCATCAACGACAAGGCCTTGGTTGCGACCATTACCAGAAATCTCAAGAAAAAGGGAGCTTCAAAGACCAAACTGCTGGGCGATTTGAGTGCTCAGGAAAAGGATTGCTCCATTGTTTAATCCAAAGAACAGCATCAACAATGAGGACAAAAGACAAAATTAAAGTTTGCGACAAGTCAGGGAATACAAAAAGTGCCCTCCAGTCGAAGTATTATTGTCCGTTAATAGAGGGCTCGATGATACAGACCAGTGACGCACGTTCATGCTGAACGTTGGTGGCACAGCTGCTGTCAGTCGCCTGATGGCTTTTTCTAGATGTGCCACCATTTCGGCTTGATTGAAGCGGCCCAGGTTTACAGGGAAACCCAAGGGACAACTGATGACAAAATAGAACAGCATAGGAGAAAATGACGAGTCGGATTATTAAACGTAGAGGCAACGTGGCCCGTCCTGCATAGGGCGTGTTCCATGCATGTCATATCAAATGCCGAAATGCTGCACAATGCACAAGTGCGCTGCAGCGTCACCCGCACCACAATTGCTGTAAACGTCAAACCGCATATGACGCAATTGGATCATGAAACGCAGGTGCTTCAGGGCGCAGTTGCGGTCATTTCCGCCTATCCCAATCCTGTTCGGGGAACTTGCCGATCAGGGGTATAAATAAGGGGCCCTCCCCCAATTTGAGCGCTCACACAACTATTTTCAAGATGGCTTTCGGAAGAGACAACGACAACTATAACGACAATTACGGAAACAACGACAACTACGGAAGTAACGACAATTACGGAAGTAACGACAATTACGGAAGTAACGACAACTACGGAAGTAACGATAACTATGGAAGTAACGATAACTACGGAAGTAACGACAACTACGGAAGCAAACAACATAGCCACAAGTCTACCGTTGAGAAGGTCGGAGATAAGATCAAAAGCGCATTCAGTAAGAATGACCACGTGAACAAGAATGACGCCTACGGCGGAGACGCGTACGGTAGCAATTCTTTTGGTACTGGAAACAGTGGCAACTACGGCAGCAACACATCCGGGGGGGACAATGACGACTCCTATGGGTCTGGAAACAGCAACTCTTACGGCTCTGGAAACAACGACTCCTATGGTTTGGGGAACAAGGACAGCTATGGCTCCAACAACAACGACGCTTTCGGTTCCGGAAACAATGATAGCTATGGATCAAACAACGACAGTTACGGTTCTGGAAAGAAAGACAGCTATGGATCAAACAGCGACAGCTACGGCTCCGGAAAGAAAGATAATTATGGATCAAACAACGATTCATACGGTTCCGGAAAGAAAGATAGCTATGGTTCCGGAAACAACGACTCCTATGGATCAAATAACGACAGCTACGGCTCCGGAAAGAAAGATAACTATGGATCAAACAACGACAGCTACGGCTCCGGAAAGAAAGATAACTACGGTTCCGGAAACAACGACTCCTATGGATCAAACAACGATTCATACGGTTCCGGAAAGAAAGATAGCTACGGTTCCGGAAACAACGATTCCTATGGATCAAACAACGATTCATACGGTTCCGGAAAGAAAGATAGCTACGGTTCCGGAAACAACGACTCCTATGGATCAAACAACGATTCATACGGTTCCGGAAACAACGACTCATATGGATCAAACAACAACAGTTACAGCTCCGGAAAGAAAGACAGCTACGGTTCCGGAAACAATGACTCCTATGGTTCAAATAACAACAGTTACGGTTCCGGAAAGAAAGATAGCTATGGTTCCGGAAACAATGACTCCTATGGTTTAAATAACAACAGTTACGGTTCCGGAAAGAAAGATAGCTATGGTTCCGGAAACAACAACTCTTATGGCTCTGACAACTTTGGCTCCGGCAACAACGACTCCTACGGCGCTGGAAACGATAACTATGGTTCAGGCTCTACTGGTAGACCAAACGACTATGGTGGAGACTTCGGCGGTTCCAATGATGACCAATACTAAAGAGTCAGAACATTAGGCTATTCATAAATATACGCAGCAAAACACATTGGTGCATCCCTGGCATTTGCAACAGACTGAGTAACGAAGGATGTAGCAGAATCTCTAAGAAGGTAGTAATTCTTATCACGTGCTCTCACGTGCCGTCACTAGACTACTATTCCGTCCTGGTACTGCAGGCGGGCGTTTCCAAGTACTCTTGGTCCTAACTTCCCAACACCTTACGCAAACAACAGGTCGCCAATACGTACACCTAGTCGCGCGTAACAACCTTGCTGGCCTGCTTGTTCAAAAGCGGGTGCCGGAGGAGGTTATCAAAGTCATCCTGCATAGCGCCGCCATCTGCATGTGACCCGTAGTTTTCAACTGGGAGCAGCTCCTCTGCTTGCAGCGGACTCAAAGCCCCGCCATTTCCAAATCCACCATGGCCTGTACCCATCTCACCAGCGTATCTATGACTTTGACCTGCAGGCAAGCCATTCTCCGTTTCAACACCGTCGAGCCGCAACTCGAAGCCCTTCTTGGCCTCCGGCGGCGACTGGAGAAGTGGTGAGAAGCCGAGTTCGTTGGAGTCGAGGATAGAGTGGTTCACGTGATCATATGAGGTCGTGTCATCCTCAAAGTCCGATTTTGGCATAGCGAACGAGTCGTCGAAGCTGTCGCTAGATTTCTCCGCACGGCCACGACGCTTCGGTGGAATCTGCTGGAGAGGCAGCGTGGAGCTGCGCTTGTCACTCTTGTCCAGTCCTTGTGTGCAGAACAGCACATCTTCCATGTTATGTTCTGAATTCCGCTTGGTTGCAACGAAGGCGGCTGCGGCGACATCGATAGCATTAGAGAATTCCGCCGATAGCATGCGGTTGAGGATGTCGGTCACTAAATGCATAGAGTCGGAATTTTGTTCCTGCATGCAGGCGCCCACCGCAGCCCCGAGCTTGTACTCGTCCAACTCACCAATCAAGTAGTCAAGGAGAACAGACGAGTTCACCAAAATCTCCTTTTCAATGGACTCATGCACGGAAGAAGACAAAATAGCATGAATGTCTGCCATGTGCAGGTCGTAGGCCGGAAGGTCCGCAAGCCGTTTTGTGGAAAAACCCGTGCACCGCGCAAAAATATCATCCAACTCATGCGCAGCCTCGTACGCGTGTTCCATCGCGACAATGTCGCGTTGCATGCTCTGCTGAACCTGTCCCACCAACCGCGACACCCGCGACAATGTCGTGTTCTCTTTTGCAGTCTGCAGACCCACACCCTTTCGCTGTTGCAAAAGCAGCTCCTGCACAATGCGCAACTCATCGAGCTTGATTAACATCACCTTGCGCTTGCCAAGAATAACCACCCGCTCCCACACCGGACCACTGTTACGCTCTATAGTACGCCGCAACGACACAATATCGGCCGATATCGCCGAGAGACATGCTTCAGTATCCAGCAACGCCTGTCGTCGGGCACTGGCCGAAATCTTGGCTTCGCGGGCCCGAAGCTCCTCAATTTCCTGTTTCTGTTCCGTAATCATCTTCAAATACAGCCCCACGTGCCGGTCAAGATTGTGCTTGTTCCGTATCACTTTTGTTTTGATCTCTTTGGCGCGGTCTGCATATTTCAACGTGTTCAACGTTTCGTCGTAATGCTTGGACAGCGGCGAAATGCACACAATCATAACGGTTTTGCAGTTGCCACCGAGAGAGAACTTTAGAAGCCGAGTGAGCTTCAGGTCCCGATACGGAACATGTGGCGGGCGGCGTTTGCCAGGTGCCTTGGTGTACGGCCCTGGTCCTGTACACAACGCGTTGATGCAATTGCCCAATGCCAACAATGATCTGTTGATATTGGCGCCCTCATTCAAACGCTCCCCACGGTTTTTGGTTGCTGCTGCCCGCTCGCTACCCGCCAAATCGATTATCGAGAGCGTAGCAAAGCTGTGTTCCTGCAGCAAGCTGGCCAGTCTGCTTGTTGATGAAACGTTGATCTGCAAGACAGCATGGGACCGTGACAGCGTGGAATTTGCTTCGGTGGCTGAGCAGGTGCGATTCAGATTGCCCAAAACAATCATCTCCATGACCTGCGCCACATCTCGTGGCTTATGCACCAGGAGATTTGACACCACGATCCGCTGCTGCAGATCCTCTCGTAGATTTAGTTTTTTGTGGCTCGTCTCCGGGCATAGAAGGTCCCGGATTGACTCGTTGTAAATTTCCAAAAACAGGATCAGCACGTCGAAGACCCTGCTTTCACTAAGAGATTCTATTTTCAGATAGAGCTCCTGCATGGTGAGAAAGATGATTCCAGGCTCCGCCAACGTGCCCAGAATGGTATGGGTTTTTCCACAGCCTGTGGCGCCGTACGCGAACACCGTGGCATTGTAGCCTTCTAGAAGACTGTCCAAAAGAGGCTTGGTCGTGCCCTCAAAGACCTGCATCTGGGATGACGACTCGTCATAGACATGGTCAAACACGAACTTGAGGTCCCTGATCCGGCAATTTTTGCTCATTTGGGGGAAGCTTCGCCGCTGCATCTGCGTGTACGGGTTTGTCTCCTGGGGATCAAACACCACCATCTTGTCGTCGACGACGTTGACGATTTTGCGGATGAAGTTGGGCTTCCTGCGCATGAGCTCGAGCTCCTGCTGCTCCTGGTTGTGGCGGATCTGGCCATCGGCAAAGAAAGCTGTATTGGAGCTTCGGGAGATGAGCTTGTTCTCCTCTTCACTGGTGAACGGGCGCACCCGTAACCCAACGGTAATAGACGACTGCCGAGCAGACATCACGACTGTTCAGGGGAAGACCTATTCAGATACTCAACTGTGGAATTTTCAGCTCCTTTTAATTTTCAGCTCCTTTTGGTTCTCACTTGACTCATCCAAAGGCTCCGGCTGGAGTGCAGTCTGTTTGAGGTCTGTTTCAGATCTGGCCTCACCTCGGTACAAGGATTGCAAGTGCGGAGACTATCGGATCTGTCGGATGTTCTGTTTCAGGTGTTTCACTGCCGGTGTATGCACTCCTGGATCGTGCCCTGTGGTAATAGCAAACGATGGTGTAGGCGGTACAAAAGAGTGCCAGTCACGTAGATGGTGGTACTGCATGCAAGCGCTCGCGTCCCGGCGCACATCCGTACCTCCGGCGCCCACCCCTTACCCTTTCGCCTCCAGGAGTGGCCACCGCATCGGCGGGAACAACTAGCTGGCGGGAACAACTAGCTAGCAGGATGACCCGGCTAAATGCAGGAAGACCCGGCCAAATGCAGGAGCAGACGTGAATAGTTTACGCCCCTTTCGCCTTTGTTGGCAAACAGCAGCAAAGGGCCAAACAGCCCATTTTCAAACGATCTGAGTCGTCGTTTTCAGCCCTGATTACTGACATCACCATCGTTCATTTCTAGCAATTTCGGGCCTGTTTTGCAGTTTCGTCTCTCCTTTCCTCAATTCGTCATTTCCATTTGTGCTTTTTTCATCAATGTCTTTAACCCGAATTTCCCTTCTTGATTCCCGAAATCCCCGAAATCCCTTAACAGCGGGTCGTGTGTGGCAAACAAACAGGGCTCTTCAATAAGCTGGTCCAGGAATCTCTTTCCTTATCAAGTCCTCGTGTTGCTGTGCTGCAAAAAGTGAAACACCAAGGGCGCCCTTAAATACTGCGAGCCTGCACCTTGCGGCTGGATTCGCAGCCATCCTGATGCAGCCGTACATGTCGTTGCCCCTTGCCTTTACAATCCGTGCCACGTCCATTCAGTCCCTTCTCGGCAATCACGGAGACTGTATATGGATTCATTGGTCCGGTTTCATTGGTACGGACTGATTGGTCCGGTTTCATTGGTACGGATTCATTGGTCCGGTTTCATTGGTACGGATTCATTGGTCCGGTTTCATTGGTACAGACTCATTGGTACGGATTCATTGGTCCGGCTTCATTGGTACGGATTCATTGGTCCGGCTTCATTGGTACGGACTCGCTTGATCTGGATTTCCTCGGTATGTACGGCTCGGGAACCACTTGGTTCCTTGGCTGATGCCATGGGAATAATCGATAATCTGCTGCAGGCCGCCTTTCCACAAGAAATACAGCCACTTCAGTCTAAGAATTGTTTTGGACTGGAACTCAAAGTGGAGCAATTGTTTCTTTACACGATTCTACGACAGATTTTTGGAGCAGGTATAACAGGATGTGCTCCTGAGTTTTATCTACAGCTTTGATTGCATGGCGTCCACTGTTGAGTCTGAAATGGCTATCAACTGGTGACTTACCTGATACGGAATTACTCCCAAGATGTGGGGATTTTTAAGACTGGCTGCTTACTCAAGACTGGCTGCTTACTCAAGACTGGCTGCTTACTCAAGACTGGCTGCTTACTTCAATGACTGTTGGCTATGCTGAACTCAGAAAAGCCTCTTAGATGTAATGGGTGCTAGTGGTTGAAGAAATCTTGGCGACATTCTTCCTCGACTGGAACCACCCGACTTCCCACGACTCATCACGATACTGCACGCTATCATGGTATTCGACTTGTGTAAGATATCACAGCTTAGTCTACATTGTTTGATATCTACAGAGGAAGCGGGGCAAATCTCCCGCAACGATATTATTCCCTTCCTCTTCTATGTCCGGTTGTTAAATTGATGCTACTGCTAATCAAGCACCCAATATCACTCTTGGCAGGCAGTCTTGATACTCCCAATAATGCTGGACTCCTAGCTCTCGTTGCTCAGGTTCCCGTTACCCATGAACTGTCTGGCCATGTTCTGGATGTTTTCGAGGCCGCCTTCTCCTCCCATGCTGCTGGCCAATTGACGTATCATAGGGTTGTTCATCAAGCCCTGCATGGCGTCGGGGTTTTGCATCATGCTCTGGGCAGCCTGCATGATCTGTGGGTTGTTCATCATGGCAGACAAGTCTGGCATACCGCCACCGAACATGGACGACAAGTCTGGGAGGCCTCCTGCTCCTGCACCGGCACCGGCACCGGCACTTTCCCCTGCAACGGAATCAGCTTCAGCCGCTGGCTCCTTGGCAGCAATAGAGCTCTCCAAGTCCTCCTCCACACGCTTCTTGGCAGTCTCATAACCCCTCTTCATGGCATCCGAAGGTTTGGCGCCCTCCACGTCCATACCCGTCTTATAAGATTCCATGGCATCCTTGGCATTACCCAAAGCGTATTGCGCCAAACCCAAACGAGAATAAGCTTTGGCGAAGCTGGAATCAATTTCAATTGCCTTCTTGGCATCCTCCACAGCCTTGGCGTGCTGTGACACAGACGAGTAAGCGGCAGCCCTATTGGAGTAGTACACAACATTCGAGCCATCCAACTCGATGGCCTTTGTATACTTCTCAATGGCAAGTGGGAAATCCTGACCTGACATGGCCCTGTTCCCCTCGGCCTTCAAAGCGTCGGCCTTCGCCTTTGTTTCAGCTGGCACGTTGGCACTTTCGGAATGAGTCTCGGCTGTTTTTTTGCTCTGGCTGTTCACGAGTTCCAACAAGCTGCCGCCGAGCTTTTGGTCCACCGACTCGGAGTCCGATTGGCTGACCACGAAAGCATCGGCAATACATTCGATTGCAACATCAATCGATTCGGAGAACTCCTCGCTGACAGTCTGGTCTGCCACGCTGGTCTTGAGAAATTTAATGATGGACACTGCCAAATCCTTGTGCGATACTGCCATTTTAGTTATTGGGTGCTGGAGGAGTAAGTGATCCGGAAATTAAGGGTTGGACCCGTGAGGATACGCGGGGCACGGGTGTGGTGCACGGGTGTGGTGCACGGATGTTCCAGAAGGTTCTACACACGAGTCAAAAATGACAGAGAAGCCACAGAATGCTAAAATTGTGGGCTCTGCCTGCAATTAGCACTTGAGATGTAGACTCATCTCTTCGCCTGCAGACAAACAAGTCCGTCAAACCAGGGTTTGGCAACAGGTGCAGAGTGAAACTCTCTGCAGGTCATTTAACACGCCAGTCTTCCAGCTTTGCGAGCATTGATCATCCTGCGGCCAGATTCTTTCTTGACAGCCTCACACTCTCTAAACACTTGGCTAGCTGGACGTTCCTGTACCGGAGCGAAACTACCGCATCCCGTGTCAATCGCTTGAGGCCCAACGCCAAGAAGTTCAGTCGGTATATGAGAAACTGGGAGATTTCGGCTGCGACAGCCTCGTGGCTTAGGCGCAAGTTGGCATTTAGGTCCGTGATCTTGCTCACGTGCTCTGCCTTCAATGTCACTATCCGCTTGTACTTCACCTTTTTCAGGTCTCCCAAGCCAAAAATCAGGGTGAAATCACTCTCCTCTTTGAAGTGGTCGTCTGCAGGAACATCCTCTATGGAAAAGGTACTTCTCTTTTGAAGGCCCGAGTCTCCGCCGGGCAGACGTTTAATAATCACCGCCTCTAATTCAAGAATCTCTCGGTTTAAGCCCTTGATTTGCTTGTATAGGGTCTCCCAGAGATGGATCTTGCCAAAGAGAAGATCACAGTGCAGGATGAGCTGCTCTGTACAGGCCTCGATCCACGCCACAAAGCATTGAAAATTGCTTAGCGGTGAAAAACGACAATCCGGCTTGAAGCTTTTGATTCCCAATGCCAGGAGAAGGGAGTCGTATGCAGTTTGCACGTCGCCGTGCTTGATACTCCCACAAGACGTCAAATTGCTCAATTTCCTGATCACGTGCCGATATCTGACGAGGTCTTTTTTGGAAAAGTCAACGAAATAGTACATTTCCTGAATCTTTTGCAGGTCCAATTTGCCCTCGAACGGCTTAACCTTGATAACTGCTTTGGCCATCTCGAAAATCAGCTCCTCACTGCTTTTTTGCACGATGTCCTTGAATAGCCTCTGTGTAGAGTCCGCTGTGTAGGCTAGCGACAGGAGAAACAAGTTCACGTGCTCGATAAGACGGTTGAATTTGTACTTGGCGTTGACGGGGTTATTGGACTTTGCCTCGGGGAAGTTGACCCAGAGTTTCTCCATAGGGATAAACAGGTGGTTATTTGACATCCAAAGCACTTGAATTACTTTCTTGAGTGTGTTGAGAGATAGACACTGGAAGTTGGTAGTGTCTGACCTGCATACCGTGTGCAACTGCCAGTCCTGCTTGCTGGTGTCGTACTTTCCACTGATAATTCCGAGCACGAACTCGGATTTTTTGGGAAAGAAGTTGTCGAAAAAGCTCGAAATCATCAATCGCTCGATTTGCCGGAACTCCGGGTCACACACGCCGCTATGATGTTTCTTGGCCGCTGAGTAGCTGTAGTTATCCAGGAGATTGTAGAAGCTCTTGGGGTCCTCGAGGGCAAAGATGAAGCTTTTCTCCGAGAGAAGCACCTGCAAATTTTCCAACCGGTTAAAGCGCATGGAGAGTGATGCCGGAGACAAGCCTCGGGCATTGAGCTCGTTGACGTCCACGGTGCTCGGCTTGTCGTCGGCTGACAATCTGGCCAAGACTCCCGATTCGGGGATGGCTTGCGATAAGGCGTGAAGAAGCGTGTTTCCACTTTTATCGGTGTGGAGATTGTAGTCAACGTTGGAGATCTGGAAGCCTTGTGCGATGAGCTGTCTGTATGCGGGATGGTCATATGCCCTGCAGAAGCTGAAGAGCGGGGTCTGGGAGTTGTGGTCTTTATGAGCCCAGTTGACGAAGCCGCCAAGCCTTTGCAAGGCCGCTAGATCGTGTAATAGATAATGCCCAACCGTTCGTCCCCGATGGTCCGGGCAATTGATGTATGCGGTAATTTCCGTGACCGACAAGTTGAACACGAGAATATCAATGAGAGAATGGATTATTTCCAGGTTTTCGTGTTGGAGCGCCACCATCAAAAGATTTTGCCTGGTGCTAGTGTTTATGTCGAAGACAATGTCTTCTATGCAGAAAAGCGGCTCTGTTTGAGCCATAAGAAGCTCGAAAACCGCCGTGTTGTTGGACCGAATGGCGATAAACCAGAAGCTTTCACCGTGGATGTTTTTGCTGTTGAGGAAATGACTCCGTGGAAGGCTTTGAGCCAGATCAATCAGCAGTAGGATCAGTTCAAGCTGAGCGTAATCGGCAGTCAGAATGGCCGCCCAGAAGGCGTAATTCTCCGACGACGCCTTCACTTCTTTGGTGGTTGGTCCCTGGAGATGGTATAGCACTGCGTCAAAGTTCAGAAGAATGTAGCTCAAGTACCCCGGCTCGACCTTGTCTCGGCATTCGGAAGCCGAGCTCGGCAGAAGACCGAAGTTCTGGATGTAGTAAAGGTGGCATTCCAAATTGGGGACTTTGGAGTGCACAATCACCATGATCAAGAGCCCAATGAGCGTATCTGCATCTACAAGCGGTACCAGACCGCCCAGGGTGCCGGATTCAGTCAAAACCTGCACTGTACGCGTCAAGATGGCCACTTTTTCTCTTTGGTTCGTGATCCGAGCCCCAGACAACTCCGAAAACACCTTGATAGCATCCTCAACGCGTCGGTAGAGGATATTGAGGCTCCAAGGCTCGTCCACGGGTATTTCCAATTGGTTGAGGGAAAGACACAGCAAATCTCTGTATAACTGGGGCGTTAGAGTGATTGAATGGGCCATTTTTGGATCTTCAGCATCGCGCTCGTCACCAGCCTTAGCAGGGTTGTTTTCCGATGTAGACGTTTCAGTGAATTGGAACACAAGCAGCGACCATAGGCGGTCGTAGATGTTAAACTCCACAAATTCATGCACCAAGCGGTTCATATCCAAAGTCGGGTTTTTCATGGAAACCGACATCAAGAGGTTGTAGACGCGGTCGCCATCGAGGGAGTCGGAATTGATCATGTCCTGCACAATGCGGAAGGCCTCGGCGACCATGGCTGCAAAAAGCGCCTTGATCTGGGCAAGCGGGAGACTTTTGCGGCTGCGAAGGTCCTGAAACTTGCGGTTGTTATGGTGGAAAAGCGTGTAGAACGCGGAAGCCATGGTTCGGGAGAGCGCCGGGAAGTTCTGGAGGAGGTCGGAGAAAGTGGGTACCGGGGGTACCAGAGGCGGCGAGGAAACCGGGGGCGCCGAGGGCGCCGAGGGCCCCGGAAGCACCCGCAACCGCGATTCGGGCTGCGCAGCCGACTCCGAGGTCGGGAAAAGCGGCGCACTGCACACCTCGCTAGCCTCGCCACAAAGCGGCCCCGAGATATACACACATCCGTACACCACGCCCCGGGGCAAGTAGTCTGCCCAAGCCGCCACGCCATCAAACCCCAAAACCTGCACCTTCCGCGAGTCCCGGAAGCCCTTGCCCGAAAACACGTGGCCACTTTTAACCAAAACCTGCTTCCCGCTCAAAGTGGTGTAGATGCACGGGTTTGCCTTCCGGGGCGCCGATGCCAGCGACACGCCCAGCGGGTTCCGGAGAATGTGGGACCGGATAAAGTCCTCGGATATGTCCACGCCCGAAATCTGCTCTGCTGGCGGCACCAACACCGAGATCTCCGTATGCGGCTGAAGGTCCTGCACGAGCGCCGCCATGGACGCTAGCAGCGGGTTGTTGAAGAGCACATTAAGGAGGGGGTTGCCAAGGGCCGGAAGATGGTACGCGCACATGTCATGCTTGTGTATCCCAGTAAGGAGAAGAAGGGGTGGTGCTGGCGGTAAGTGAGGAGGAGTAGTGCGCGGTCACGTGCCGTGCACGTGCGCGGCCACGTGCGCAGGGGGCGCGGCCGCCGTTTTGCAGCCATGTGCGCGCCGTGTATAAATAGGCCCGATTCCCTTTTTCCTCCGGCCTGCGTTCGGTGACTTCTTTTCCTGGGTCTAGGGCTCCGGAAAGGATAGTTTCTGGAGGTGCTGCTGTGAAGCTGTGCTACCGCCGCGGTAAGCCGCGGAGTAGCTTGATGACGTTGGGGGGACATGTTTACAACAGGACGGCAAATTCACAGCAGAATAGCAAATTTCAAGGGGTAAATTAAAATTTAAAGGGAAATAACAGACGATAAATAACAGACGATAAATAACAGACGGCAATCAACAGACGACTCGTTTGCTGCGCCTTTTCAACGTTATATAGACTTTTTCTTGGGAAGGTATAATTTGCTGGTGTTGCAGCGCACAACTTGAGCCGATGATCTAAGAAAGCAGAATCTTGTCAATTGGAACACTAATGCTGGCTGTATGAGTGGTTTTGAAATGATCTTATGATATGCTTGCAACTACTTTGTGGATAGAAAACAGTGAGATATCCTCTTAGTCCCCAAATTTGCAGAATAGCATGTGTTCTTTCGTCATACAGCCGGGCCTACTCAAGTTGATATCTTCCTGCTGAAAACATGATGTCTACTAAATGGGGCTACCCAGACTGCATAGCTAGGGTTATGGACTGTTCCTGCTGATAAATGATGTCTACTAATTAAGGCTACCCAGACTGCATAGCTCGGTGTTATGGACTGTTCCTGTCGGTACAGCGTTGTCTTTTGATTCAGACTGCATAACCAGGTGCCCTCTACACGAGGCTATCAGGCTGTGTAATGAGAGGGCTTAGACCGGCCGGCTTGACAAGAGCTCTCGGAATCGGTCAAGGTGTCTTTAGCCCTGACTTCATGAAGACCAAACATTAAGGCCAAATTGGCGGGCGACAGCGGAGCATCCACGAATATCAGTATCATAAGGGTGTCTCTGCTGATACTAGTCATCCGTCTCTGCATCCAGGCCGGAGTCAGGCTCCGAATCGGAGGCCTCCGTCTCGCCTTCCACATCTAGACTTTCCACGGCGTTTCCTAGAGCATCCACTTCTGCAGATTTTGAGATGACATTGCCCAAGTTGTCGTATTCCACGCTGGAAACGTCATCGTCGTCTCCGCTATCGTGTTCACTCTCGCCTTCTGAATCCAGCTGCGCCCGGTTCACGTTCCCCTGCATCCACACATCCTCATCATGGCCACGGGCCTTCCGCTCACGCACTTCTGCCTCGAGCTTTACCATCCACTCATCCTGAACTTTCGTGATCGAAGCTGAATCCGTGCATCCGGCATATAGCGCAAGGAGTTCCTTATTAAGCTCCAAGAAAGTCAAGCCCCACGAAAAGTTGCTAAGGAGCTCTGCTGCAAGCTCTAGCTCTCCTACAATAGCAAGACATGCCGCAATCGCCTCCACGCAATTGAGTTTCCACGGTCTGCCGTAGTTAACGGTGTTGGCGGCCACCAAATACGGCAAAAGCCGCTCATTCTTGCCACCGATTTTGCCAAAGGGGATCTCGTCGAGTCGAGCCCACAGACATTCCACCACAGCGGCACCACACGTCATGACGAGCTCATGGTCGTCGGGACAAACCACAGACTTTCCATCCGGCGATATTACAATACCCTGGAACTTTTGCCCGACCCGGAGGTTTCGAATGTACCCCAAACGCTCGAGTTTCTTGCCCAGGCACCGTTTTGGGTCGCAGTGGTCGAAGTCCCACATAGCTAGTTTGACGGGGAACTTGGAGTCGCCCGTGGCGGAGTGGGCGCCCGTTTCCTGGCGGCCTTTCCGCACGTGGTGCTGCTTGGACTTGTGGCCGTTTGACGTTTTGCCCTTAGCCGACTTGTCCTCGCTGGGTTTGTTCTTTCCTTTTGCCATGGTGGTTAAGTTGAAGGAGAGATGAGAATCAAGGCACGTGATGGCGGCGCAAGTCACGTGAAGCCGAGTCACGTGAGATGATTTACAGGTGGATTTAACCGCTTTATATCCCTATATTATCTATCGCGTGTCTATACACCATTACGGCCGAGTCCCGGCCCAAACCAGCAGAGCCTGAGCTCAGCCCAAGTCCCTCTCTAAAAGTCCTCGTCAAAGGAGAAGGCGTTGCTGGCGCTCTTGGAGTCATTGTGGTTTGCCATGACTCCGGCTTTCTGGTAGTCCGAGACCCGCTTCTCGAAAAAGTTGGTCTTACCTGCCAACGAAATGTTTTCCATGAAGTCGAATGGATTGGTGACGTTGTACACCTTCTTGTTGCCAAGCGCGACAAGCAAACGGTCGGCGCAGAACTCCACGTACTGGCACATCAAGTTGCAGTTCATACCCAACAAGCTCACAGGCAAAGAGTCGGTGAAGTACTCCTTCTCAATGGACACAGCCTCGGAGACGATTCTCTCCACCACCTCCGGGGCAGGTCTGTTCTTCAAGTGGGAAAACAACAAGCAGGCAAAGTCTGTGTGCAAGCCCTCGTCTCTGCAAATCAACTCGTTCGAGAACGTGAGGCCAGGCATCAAGCCTCTCTTTTTCAACCAGAACACCGATGCGAAAGAGCCGGAGAAAAAGACACCTTCAACGGCAGCAAATGCCACCAAACGCTCTCCAAAGAGCGCCTCCTTGTCGCTGATCCAACGCAAAGCCCAGTCTGCCTTCTTTTTGATGCAAGGGATGTTTTCAATGGCGTTGAACAAGAAGTCGGCCTCCTTAGGGTCCTTGATGTACAGGTCTATCAACAACGAGTATGTTTCCGAGTGGATGTTCTCCATCATGATTTGGAACCCATAGAAACATTTGGCCTCGGGGATCTGCACTTCCAGCGAAAAGTTCTCCACCAAATTCTCGTTAACAATACCATCAGAGGCGGCGAAAAATGCCAACACACGCGAAATGAAGAATCTCTCGTTATCGTTCATGCGGTTGTTCCAATCGTTGATATCCTTGGACAAGTCAATCTCCTCGGCAGTCCAAAACGATGCCTCGGCCTTTTTGTACATCTGCCAGACCTCATGGTATTTGATGGGAAACAACACAAAACGGCGGGTGTTTTCAACCAACAATGGCTCTTCCTTTTCCAACGCCTTCAACCGAGCCCGCTCCTCTGTGTGTGCCGACAAAAATTGCTGGTGCAGTTGCACGGCCTTCTGGATTTCGGCCTCCACCTTGGCTGACTCAATGGCACCGCCCTCCTTGATGTGTGCTGGTCTGACAATATCCTTAGGACGTGCGTCCTTGGCCTTGACGTTACCGGACTCCTGGGTTTTCCCGAGAATGGAGTCCTTGCCGAACTCGGCATCTTTGGCGGCGGCCTCGGCGGCCAACTTATCGGTCAAGGCGGTGCCAGTCATATTGCTCATGTCAAGGGTAGAGATTTTGCCCGTCAACCCATTGGTAGGAGTCTGTTGAATGGACATGTTTAACTGTTGGTGGTTGATGTATTAGGAGATGCGTGGATTAGGGTTAAAATGGGAAACTTTGGCGGCAAAAAAACTAGCGGGGGCTGCAAGTATTTATAGTGGGACGCGGTGGTGTGAATCCGAGTTCCGGGGGTAGTCGTTGACAAGAGACGGTGCAAAAATTTCGTGATGCGCGCGCAGGGTGGCAACACACGTGACGCGGCCGCGCGCGTGCGCGTATGCAAACGTGTTTTGGGTTCGCCTAAAAGCAGCTTGTGATGTGCCACCATGAACAAGCATGAAACAGGCATGAAACAGGCATGAAACAAGCATGAAACAAGCATGAAACAAGCATGACAACATAAAGCAACCCCGACCGTGGCTTGACGTGCAATTGATTCCTAACAGGATGCTTCCATCGCCGATTGGCAAGAAATGCTGCTGCGACATTTTGGGTGGCTGGATGTTTACATTCTCTGAACAGGTGACAGTCGCGTTGCGCGTGAGCGCCATAACGCGTACGCGCGTACGCGTGTAACGCATGTCGTGCTTGGCGGCAACCGGAGCCGTAGGTCGCACGTCCGTTGACACGACATGATGCGCGGCCAGGGATCGGCCGTGGATCGGAGGCACCCGTTTTGGGCATGGCGTCGTAAGCGCATTCTAGAAGCCAACTTTCGACGCACCGGCGCGACACGCCTCTGCCGGATATCTTTGCTACTGCGGCTTATACCTGCTGCAGCGAGAGACGAACCTTTCGTTCACCACGCCGCCCGGGCGGGCTTATCTAGCCGATCAGCGCGCTACACACGGTCAATAACAAGCATTCTATAAATCTCAAGGACGTACGGGAATCGGCTTCTCCAGCGCAAAGTACGATACCTTGGCATCGTCAATGGGCGTGGGCAAGTCCACAATGGGATGGAGAGAGCGGGCACGGGCGGCGGCATGGGGCGCGTCACGTGCGCGGTCACGTGCGCGGTCGGGCCGGTCCCCGAACTCGATCGGTGTTCCCAACTCCGGCGTCTCCGCCGCCATCCTCAACTCCTCGTCGCTCCTTGGCGCCCCTCGGAGCCTCGACAAGTCGTTCGACGCACTGCCCAGTCGGGCGATATCGGGGCTCCCCACCCTCAGGAACACAGCGTTGTCCCCTTTGGGACTGCCCACCCTCAAGAAACTCTGGTACGGAGACGTGTCGCCGAAAACCAAGCTGCTTTGCGGCGAAGCCGCCTCCACCGACCGGAATAACTCGTTTATGTCGCCGGAACCCCGGAAATCCCCGTCGCCCTGCACACAGCACAAGAACTCCTTGATGCAGCTCCGCCACTCCCACTCGCCCCAGTTCAGTAGCCGGGCCGTGTCGAAGTTGGCAGCAACCACGCCGTACGCGTCCTCGTTATCCAAGTAGCAGTAGTGCGGCAACGACGGCAAGCCGAAGAGCAACGAGCTCGGATCCGTTTTGTTGCTGCTGAAGTGGTCCGGCCGTCCGTACAACTTGAAGGCATCGATAATGTGCACGAAGTTGCGGAGCATGATCTCAATCGCCGAGACCCCCGGGTGGGCATCCGGCATGAGGTACAAGTAACTGGTGGTCACGAAGTTGTTGACGGCCTGTTTCTTGAAGAAGTGGCTCTTCTTGGTGTCCTTGCGGGACGGCGACGAAGGCGGCTCGGGATTGGGCGAAGGAGCATTGACGAAAAACGACAGCGCCGAGCTCACGGACGTGGACCTCGACCGCGAGGGCGTCGCAATTGGCGCCGGCGCCGTGAACGAGCTCAACGACGTGACAGAGTTGGGGCGGGATATGCGCTTGGGCGACGACACCTCGGAGCCCCTGCCCGTGGCGGAAGCAGAGCCATGCAGGTCGCCGCCAAACAAGTACTCGAAGGACTTGTTCACAAACACTTCGCCGTCCAACTTCATAATCAGGTTGAAGTCAATCATGTGGTAGTCCTCCGGGTACACGTTGTACGCCGAGTTGACCCTGTTCACGTAGAGCACCAAGTTCTTCTTGTTGAGCTTCTCGGACGTGTACATCTCCACACGCCCGTTCTTCTTGGAGTCGCCCGGAATGATGGCCATGAACAACTTGATCCACTTGTTGGAGATCTGCGGCAAGCGCAAGTTACACCACTCAAAGCGGGCAAACCGCTTCTTGTGTGCCAAGAGCGTGTACACGTCGGAGAGCTGGGGCCCCTTGAGCGAGAGCACCACCGCCGTGAAGGCCTCGTTGAGCGAGGTCTGTTCAAACTTGGCCAAGTGCAATGCCGAGAGCCACGTGTGCATCTCGCCGGTGTCCAGGAACCGGAGACTGGTCAGGTTGCAGTCGTAGTCCTGCAAGATCATGACGTCGTAGAGCAGCTCGTCACCGGGCACGTGAGAGCTGGACGGGAGTATCTTGCAGTCCTGAATGTTCAAGTACCGTGGCTTGGTGGCGCCCACCACCCAGATGGACAATTCCGTACCGGTCAACACCGCGTCGGCAGGCAACCACAGCGAGCCGTCCGCCGTCAACACGTTGAGCGGCCCCGAAGCGTACTGCCGCAAGCGCTGCGCATTGGACAAGTTGACCACCGGCGACATCTGATGCGGCAAATCGGTGATGATCTCCCGCTGGCGGTGGCGGAGCGTCTTCAGCGGCGAAAACATGTCATTGAGCCCGCCTGCAAGCGTGCTGGACCCCGAGAGCACACGTGAGTGGCGCACGTACGAGGCGGGGGGGTACCTCGACGCCGAAGACGCAGACCTGGTGCTGAGCGGCGAAGAGGGCGACAGCGAGATGGGCTGGTCGGTGTTGATTCGGGGCGGGCGGAGCTGCGAGTGTGGCTTTCCGGAGATCAACGAAGAGTCCAACGCAGGCTGCTTGTCTTCCTCCGAGGAGCTGTAAGCAGCGTGCGGTGAGCTGGGCACCTCGCGGACCTTTGGCGGTGGTTCCTGGACTCTGGGCGGATCCCGAGATTTGCGCCCAGAGTCCCGGCTATTCAGTCTTGAGTCCCGGCTTTCTGAGTCCCGGCTCAGTCCTGTTTCCCGGCTCAGCCCTGCGTTTTTTGGGGGGTTTGCCCGGACTTTTAGCGGTTTGTCCCGAGCTTGGGCCGCTGGCTTCAACGTACGCTCTTTTGGCACAGCCGGCGTCTTTTCCTTCCGTTTGCGGAAGAATGAAAACATTATGACGCCGTTTCTATTGGAATGACTTGAGCACGGATTGGCACAGAAAAGGAATCGGGGGTCGACGAGACGTTAACTTTGGATTAGTCTTTCAGAACCCGAGTTTAAGAAATCAGGCTCTAGCTGCTCTAGCTTTCTAGTTCTAGCGCTTTCTAGCTTTTCTAGTTCTTTCTAGCTTTTCTAGTTCTTCTAGTTCTTCTAGTTCTTCTAGTTCTTCTAGTTCTTCTAGTTCTTCTAGTTCTTCTAGTTCTTCTAGTTCTTCTAGTTCTTCTAGCTTTTCTAGTTCTTCTAGTTCTTCTAGTTCTTCTAGTTCTTCTAGTTCTTCTAGTTCTTCTAGCTCTTTCTAGCTTGTTTCAGGACTGTTTCAGGCTTGTTTCTAGCTTTTTCTAGCTTTTTCTAGCTTGCTTCTAACTTGCTTCTAACTTGTTTCAGGACTGTTTCAGTCTTGTTTCTAACTTGTTTTTTCTAACTTGTTTCTAACTTGCTTATAACTTGTTTCCAAACTGTTTCCAACTTGTTTCAGACCTGTTTCTAACTTGTTTCAGGCCTGTTTCTAACTTGCTTCACTGAAACTGCTCTCTGTTCGCTGTTTCTGTTCGCTGTTTCTGTTCACGTTCACCTCCTCCGTCGGTTCAGTGTTCAGGGGAGTCAGCGTTTCAGAGTTGTCTCAGCTTTTTTAAGACGTTGCTGATGATCTTGATGTGATTTGGAATCCGGGTTCCAAAAAAGGAAAGTCACAAAGAAGCTTCAAGTTTGGCGCTGGTTCCTGGGGGCGATCTTTTTTTAGTTGCTTGGCTGTAAATGAGGTGTGTTTCTTTGCTGCGCATGGCGCCGTGCGCAGGCTTACTATCGGACAGAGGCCGGGGTCGGATGTGCGGGTTTGCCTGGGCGGTGTTTCATGTTGGTTTCGTGTTGGTTTCATGTTGGTTTCATGTTGGTTTCATGTTGGTTTCATGTTGGTTTCATGTTGGTTTCGTGTTGGTTTCATGTTGGTTTCATGTTGGTTTCGTGTTGGTTTCGTGTTGGTTTCATGTTGGTTTCGTGTTGGTTTCATGTGTGTTTCATGTCGGTTTCGTCTCGGTTTCACTCCTCTCATCACTCCTCTCATCACTCCTCTCATCACTCCTCTCTACCCACTCCTCTCGGATCACTACGGCTACATCACGTGGCTACATTCTCCAGGACTGACCCACTGCTGACAGTTGGTACTGCACGCGGCTTCATCTCACGCATCCTGCATGTTCAGTCCTTCTTGCCATACCTCCCCTCTTCACACTGCAATTCCAGCTTGACTGCAATTGACTAAACGTCCACAGTGCATGCGTGTGAAGATCTCTCTGCTGACGCATGGCCGCTTGTATACAGCTCGCGCTCAGCCTTGTTCACGTGACTTGCCCCGCTCGCACCAGTACACCACGCATCACCCTTCTCCACTATTCCCACTCAATCCCCCTTCACCCTGCCATGCCCACACAACCCTCTGAACCGGCTCATTCTTGCACATGCGTAGCTCTCGACCTGCTCGTTCCTGTATCAGAGCATTCCTGCACATCAAGGTCTTCCTGCACATCAAGGCCTTCCTGCTTATCAGAGCCTTCCTGCACGGGTCCCGATTACCCTACGCAGCCGGACCCGTGATTGCCGCGCGGCAACTCGGGGTTCTGCGGATGGGAATGTCACGTGCCCGCAAGGGGCCCACGCCCGCGCCCGGACTGCCGGCCCCAGTGGCAGTCTCAAGCGTACTCCCTCGCGACGCTATGTGCAGGCCCGGCCTGCCGCCTGGTCTCTTATCGGCGCGCCGCCATGCATTGTTGCTCCCGATGTGCTTCTTAATCTGGGGTTTCCAGAGGTAATCAGCAGACCACGTCAAATTGCAAAGTAGAAAAGCTCGGCTCTCTCTGCACATCAGTCAGTTTTCAAGCCAGAAAAGGCCTTTCATATAAAAAGATAAGCCACCACTGCTGTTTCTGAACACCCACTCTGAATACCACTGTTTCTGATACCACTGTTGGACCATTTACTGATCCCAAGTCCTTCCCAGTCTCCCCAGTTCACCTTTTCATCGACGGATCCGGTCATCTGCCATCTCCCAACAAGTCAAGCTCGTCACTGCTTTTTCGAAATCGCCCGGTCTGTGCTCCTGCAGTCCCTTCATTACCCTTGTTCGTTCATCTAGCTGCTTTTGATGGAGGACCAGCACGTCAGCCACACCATCACCTGGCGGCTTGGGTGGGCCACGCTTCTCGCATGCATGAGCACCTTTCAGT
Source organism: Metschnikowia drakensbergensis (assembly GCA_002370475.1). NCBI lineage: Eukaryota > Fungi > Ascomycota > Pichiomycetes > Serinales > Metschnikowiaceae > Metschnikowia > Metschnikowia drakensbergensis. The sequence continues at coordinate 97,425 of NKYX01000011.1, read as the reverse complement.
TTGGTTTCCATCTCTCGGTGTTCAATGCCCCCCAGCAGATCCTAAGCTGCCAGATCAGCTACCCAGGCCCGTATGACCTGTATCAAGAATCCCCGTGGGCTAAATTTGGCCGTGCGCAGTGCCTCCCCATGGGCCAAGCTGAAATGGCTGCTATCAACACCGTCTTCACCATTGGTGGTCTCATCTCATCGCTGATCATGGCATCCAAAAGCGTCACGGAGCGCCACGGGCGTCGCAGGCTCCAGATGTGGGCTGCGTCAATCTTCTTCTTTGGATCACTGATCATCGCCCTTGCCAATTCGCCACGCATTCTTATTTTTGGAAGGTTTCTCACCGGCTTGGCTGCTGGTGCCTGTATGGTGGTGTCCCCCATTCTCATCAACGAACTAACGCCATTCAACCACCGGGGCTTGTTAGGGTCTTTGGTGCAGTTCGGTGTGCCTATCGGCATCCTCGTGGCGCAGCTAGTGGCCTTTCCCTGGAGTAACGATCACCAGTGGCGGAACATCTACGTCTTCTCCGGGGCCGTCGCCTGTGTGCAGTACGCGCTTCTTTTCTCCACGGTTGAGCTGCCAAAGTGGCTTGTTTTAGCCCGTGGAAACATATCCGATGCTCTGGACATTCTCCATAAGCTTCGCTCCGATAAATTCGCCACAAAGGGGGAGCTCAACCACTGGAGACGCTTGTCCTGCAGGGAGCCCCAGCCCATCCAGGGCACCGACGAGTCCTCTGCTCTTCTTCTCAACTCCCCGGCATTGAAAACGGACTCTTCGGAATTGACCCCAACAGTGTCCCGCCCCAGGAGGGGGTCTGTGGATCCCAGCGAGCTCACCTTGCTCGAGTATGTCACATCACGCGCCTATAAGAAAGAGTGTATTGCCGTGATTCTCATCATGACGGCACAACAGCTCAGCGGAATGAACGCCATCACATTCTATGGTGTATCGGTGGCCTCCAATATCCTTCCCGCCGGCATCAACGTGCTCTGGCTCACCTCGGCGTTAGCACTCACCAACGTCATTGCCGCCCTCGGCGTATCTCCTCTTTTCGACCGCTGGGGCCGCAAGCCGCTTTTGCTTAGCTCCGTTGCGTCTATGGCCATCTCTGCCGTCTGTATTTCGACGGGCCTTCTCTTGAAATGGGATTATTTTGCCGTTTTTGGATGTTTTTCCTTTATAATCGGCTATTCCATTGGTTTGGGCCAACTTCCGTTCCTCATGACCTGTGAGTTGGCCACTCACGAGTCTGTGGGCCTTGCCCAGTCGCTCGGGACGATGTTTAACTGGTTGGCAAATAGTGCCATAGCATTTTTGTTTCCCATTTTGCGTGGTGTCTTCGGTAACTCGGTGTTCTTCCTCTTTTTTGCCTTGGGAGTGGTATTTTTCGTGCTTATTGACTGGCGGGTCCCGGAAACAAAGGATAAGCTTGACCACGACGATGTCTGGAATGGTTATTAGCACTTTTTCGTTTCTTCAATAGCATTTCACTTAATCTCTTTTTGTTTCTTCGAAAGCGTTCAACTTACTCCCCTTTTTCACTTGAGCGCATTGCATTCAATTCCCCTGTTAAAAAGCGTTCAATTCAATCCACGGTAGGCACTTCCATTGTATGCACATTGTTGGGATAGATGCTGGAAACTTTAAATGGCCGTTTCCAGACGCTTAAAAGCCGTTTTGAAAAGGCGCTTGAAAAGTCTCCCAACAAGTATTCATCCTTCTTTCATCCAAATGTTCCTCCCTTGCCGTGCACAGGCTCTGTCACATGATCTGCGACCAAACGACGTATGGAATCCTGCAGGGCCAGAGTGTTCTTTCTGTGGCTAGACGTCCTGCGTCACTTGCTTCTCTGGGCCTGCAAGGTCTATGCACTCCATTCCGCCTCTCCATTATAAATACCATCCACATCCCTGGTATCATAGTCGAACCCCGCAAAGCTCCCAATTGCGTAATCTTTAAGTTTCCTCACTGACAAATCTGAAATCCAAAATGGTCAATTACAAGAACTGGTTGGGCCAACTTGACGACGACACCAAGCTCGGCTCGCTAGCCATTCCGGGTACCCACAATTCCGCTGCCTGCCACACGGCATTGCCATCTGTCCAGTGCCAGGGCGCTTCTGTCACCGATCAATTGGAGAATGGTGTCAGGTTTCTCGATTTCCGTGTTGGCAAATACCCATTGAAGTCCGGCGACGATGCCAACGAATTAACCGTCGTGCACGGCAACTTCCCCGTCCGTATCCCCTTTCCCAAAAAATTCCAAGACACGTTGGATGAGGTTTATGACTTCCTCAATGAAAACAGATCTGAAACTGTGATTGTTTCCATCAAACAGGAGGGCACAGGCGAATGGGATAATGATCACGATGAGTTCGCCAACTTGATCTGGAAGAACTATGTGGATAATAATAAGGACAAGTGGTACTTGGGCACGGAATTGCCCCGTTTGGGCGATGCCCGTGGAAAGGCCGTATTGTTCAGAAGATTCGGTGTCAAAAACGACGATTTGCGCCAAAACTTTGGCTTCGATGCCGCATCTTGGAAGTACAACTGTACTGAAGACGACAGAGGCCCATTCTGTGTTCAAGATTTCTGCGAGATTGAAAATGCCGATGTGATCCCCAAGAAGGTCGAATACGTCAAGAACTTGGCTGTAAAGGCCCACGAGCACAACTCCACGCTGTCTGACGGAAAGTTGTTTATCAACTTCACCTCTGGCTCGAACTTTTTCGATCCTCAATGCTGGCCTCATCCGATTTCCAAGGCCATGGTCGAGTACAAATTGCAGGACTCGTTTGCCAAGGGTAGCGGAGTCATTGTCTTGGATTACATCGACGATAATGACTTCAGCTTGGCCAAGCAATTGGTCGACAAGAACTTTTGAGCGGACAAAGATGTTGTTCGCACCCAACTGCTTGTCACCCCGCTCAGACACCTTGCTACCAAGAACTAGAACATCTGGAAACCTGATTTGGGGGGCCTCAACCTCGAATCATACCAAGATGGGGATGTTCAAAGTGTATCGGTACGTCAGAAGTTTCTTTTCCTGGGGTCAACCCCAACGCTCTCGTAGAAAATGAAATGTCACCTGTGTCTGAACAATCGTGTTCATCTGGCCGAAAAAGGCTTTTCCGAAAGCATTTCGGTACCAAGTGATCTGAGAAAGGTAATTCCCGCCGAGTTGCACGATATGCTAGATACCAAATTTTGCTGGGCAAATGGAGGCTTCTGGGCTTTGACCTGCACTCAACAACAAGTGCGTAGACTGCAAAGTATTGAGCCGGTCAGCGTTCTAGCACCTCTCCAAATACAAAGAGTTCCACTCAATCGATCCAATCAGGGGCCCATAGCAAAGCTTGGGCTGTTTTTGTGATAAAGTTGCGCTGTAACTCAACCGTCACCCCGAGCGGCCATTCATACCTCAAATCAAATTTGCAAACTTTGGCATATCAATAGAGCAACTCTGAAACCCCTGATCTCTATAGCAGTCAGAATACTAGATTCTTCGACTCGGCGATAATCAGGCATTACATTTGCGGGAATTCCGGCCTTCTCACCTTTCTAGATCTCCCGTTCTTTCCCGTTGTGAATCATGCGGCTAATACACCCCGGTCGCCTTGTTCCTATAAACACACTCCATACTCGATTCTACCTGAATAACTTCAGTGATGCCAAGCTCCAGCAAATTATCGAAAACTCGAGCATGGCGCCTAAGAAGCGTCAAGCAGACGAGGACTTATTAAAACTGCAAAGCAGACGAATCGAGTTGCTGAAAAGAATTGCTTCTGTAAACTCAGCAAAGACGGAGGCTGCACCTTTTATAGAAAGGACGGTGGCAAACTCTGAAACACGGGCGGGTGCTCATGCAGCTGCAGGCGCAAGCACAAAGACGGATATGGATGTAAGCGCAGAAGCAGCCAGACGTATAAAAAGAGAGCCAATTCCCGAACATGGCGAAACACATTTACTGCCATTGATTGAACTCCTCACTTTTGCAGAAACGAAAGCCGCCGATTTCCGCCGCTGGAAAACTGCGCAGGTTGCCAAAATCGCCGCCGCCTTGCCGCGTGTCGCCGCGTCCATCAACCTGGTTACGGGATACGATCAAATCGAAATGCACAAGAACATAGTGGCTCAGGTGGAGCAGCAAATGGAAGAGGCTCGGGTCCAGGTGCGGCGTCAGAAGCGAGAGTATGAGGATGCCATTGAGCGGCGGTCCAGCTCTCAGAAGGAAATTAATGAGCTTTTGACTCGTAAACACGAGTGGACTCCACACGACGTCGAACGGTTCACGGAGCTCTACAAAAACGATCACCTCAATCAGCAGCAGGAAAACGCTGGTAAGGTGCAGCTTGCGGAGGCTGAAAACCGCTTCGAATCACTTCAGGTACAGCTCACGTCATCGATTCTCACGAGGTATCATGAGGAGCAGTTGTGGAGTGACAAGATCCGGGGCGCTTCTACGTGGGGAACGTGGATGTTGATGGGTGTGAACATTGCATTGTTTGCCGTGGCAACTTTCTTTGTTGAGCCATGGAAGCGCAAGAAGTTGGTGACTGCATTTGAAGCGGAGGTGGCGGCAAAGCTCTCCGACTTCTCGGACGAGATACACAACTTGTCGCTGCTGATTGATAGGAAAACTGGAAGGAGGGCAGTGCAGTTGTCTGCCACAAGCGAGCCTTTATCGGCAATGTCGCTCAGAATGGAATCTTTCCAGACCTGGGCAGCAGCATCGGTGGAACTGCTCAGGATCTGGCTCCGGGACACCTACTTGAGACTATGCCAGTCGCCCAACTTCCAGTTTCTCCAAGACAAGGCGGACATTTCTATATTTTCGTCGTTGTTGATCTTCTTTGGCTGGTCTCTCAACCGAATCTGGAACTAATGTAAAGCAGTGCTGTCTCCAAATGTGGGACTCCACTTGCCTAAAAGAACATACACTCACAAGAGGCGCTATAAGAGAAGGCTGCCTAAAAAGAACATTCATTCACACTACAAGAGAAGGCTGCATTTAAACGACAGGTAATTACATTGTTCTACTAAAGCTCTATACCGGATAGACCTAAGTGGAATCGGTACCTTGAGACAACTCATCAACACGACTCATTATCTTGTCGTGGTTCTTAGTTCTTTCGAACTCGCCTTGTTCTTTGGAGGCATAGGCCGCCAAGGCACGCTCATCGGCGGAGCCGATGGTCTCCAAGACAAGCTCATTGATCTCCTCGATATCGTCGGACACTGGAGGAAGCACCAAGTTGAGAATAACTCCAATGAAACCTGTGACGGCAAAACCAGTCTCCAATACCAACACAATGGCATCGAAGAATCCCTGCAAGCTTCTGTTGCTGCCCTTGTATGTGAAGACGTGGCTGAACCAGCCATGCACTAGAGTGGCACCCATGCCAGGCAACAAGCTGGCGGTCAAGACAAAACGGTCTCTTCTGGTGAACTCCGTTGACGAAATAATCTTAATTCCGGACACCACCACCGAGGTGAACAAGAAAGAGGTCATTCCTCCCAAAACAGCTTTTGGAATGGAAACAAGAGCTGCGGCAAACTTGGAGAAAATACCCATGACAACCAAGAAGAAGGCACACCAAAAGCCCACGGTGCGGTTGGCGCACTTGGTCACGGAAATGACACCGTTGTTTTGTGCAAAAACAGACATGGGAGTGATGGTGAACAAGCCAGACAAAACACCGTTGAGGCCATCGGCCAAAATACCACCCTGAATCCGGGACTCGTACAACTCGCCCTCGACTTCCAATCTAGAAACATCGGAGGTAGCAGTGATATCTCCAATAGCCTCCATCATCAAAACAATATAGACGGCCAAAAACGGAAGGATGGTGGGGGCATAGATTCTCAACTTGAAGGTCTTGACCCAAAGGAAAGTAACGGCAGGAGCGGCTTTGATCAGCGTATCGGAGAAGTATCCGCAAGCAGCAGCAACTATACAGCCCACAAGCAAACCCACAATCACCGCACAGGACTTCATGATTGGCGAGCCGAATTTCTCGGAGAAGATGATGGTCACATACACCAAGAAACCCAAGCCAACAAACTGCGCCGACCCCCAAGGCAACTGCTTGACTCCACAGAGCTTGCCCACGCAGTTGGAGCCTCCAACCCAATTCTGAAAGCCGGTTTCTATCAAGTGAACACCAATCAAAAGGACCACCGGGCCCGTGACCAATGGCGGGAACACTTTCTGCAAGTACTTAGGAGGGCAGAACGACAAGAGAATTTCAATCAATGCACACAATGTGCCGGTACCGATGATATAACCATAGCCGTTCGGACAGGGCTGTGGCACGCCATTCACGGTTGGGCACATGCCGTTTGCATACATGATGGGGAAAGCCTTGGTGACAATGGAAATGGTGGCAAAGGATGTGCCCACCACCGAAAGAAGGCCCGTACCGATGAAGTACTTGGTGCCGTAGATTCTGAAACGAGCGATCTGGATGCAAGACAAAAGCCCCGAGGTGATGAGCGAGGCAGAGACCAAATACCGCTGGGTATCAGCAGTCAAGTTAGCAGCGCCGGAAATGATCATCGGCGGAGTCACCACACCAGCCAACATAGCCAAGGCGTGCTGGAAGCCCAAAACCAAGCCCAAAACAACGGGCATGCTGGAGTTCAAGCCAAAAAAAGGCTGGGTCTTTGGCGTTTTCTTGGTGAACGGGATCTCAGGCAAAAAGAGATATGAGTAGTCATAGTCTCCCAAAAGACCCTCTTTGGTGGTCCACTTGTTCTTGATGCGAGTGAGCACGGCTGACATGATGGAGTCTTCGATGCTTGAAGAATTGCAGACATCCGGTGGGAAGAGACGGTTTTATATCACACTCCGATAGATAAGAGATGGAGATCGCCGAGCAAATCTTATCTACAGAGAAAGACAGACTCCAGAGGCGGTGGAGGCGCTAAAACCAGACCCAGGCGGCTTGGAGAAAGCGCGGCGCCTAATCAAGTGCGCAAAATACGAAGGCTTGGAAACTTTGAGACTGCTAAGCAGCTATCCTGCAGAGACCCTTCCAAGTCACTAGCCCCATGCTGATGGAGCGGCGCAACCATGGGTAGGGCTTGAGAAGAGTTGGTGTGGTGGCCTAGCAGAGGCGCGGCGCGAGAAGGTTTTTGCCGTGCGTAACAAAGCACTTGATCCGCCAGGGACGCCACCCCCAGGGAAGTTCTGCATGAGACCCAATGGGAAATGGGGTCAGCCGAGACAAGTCAAGTCAACATGGGGTGCTGAAGTGATGAAGGTGTTAGCCGCAGTGCATACAACGTTCTTGGTATTTCGCGGTCGCCAAGATCCCAGCGGGCGCCCTTTGCTTGGCAAAACCGATAAGCCAGAAGGAGCTGGAGATCGCCGCGAGTCACGGGACTTACGAGGACCGGTTGTTCGTTGTGCTTGTCTATGGGTCATGTGTATTGCACGTTTTCTGTCACGTGCATTACACATTTCTATGATGGTTTTGTCACGTGCATTTCCCATTTCTATGATGGTTTTGTCACGTGCATTACACATCTCTATGATGGTTTTGTCACGTGCATTTCACATCTCTATGATGGTTTTGTCACGTGCATTTCACATCTCTATGATGGTTTTGTCACGTGCATTTCCCATTTCTATGATGGTTCTGTCACGTGCATTACACATTTCTATGATGGTTTTGTCACGTGCATTTCCCATTTCTATGATGGTTTTGTCACGTGCATTACACATTTCTATGATGGTTTTGTCACGTGCATTTCCCATTTCTATGATGGTTTTGTCACGTGCATTACACATTTCTATGATGGTTCTGTCACGTGCTCAGGCAACGGCTCTCTTTGGCATTGATGTGCAAGTTTCACTCTGCTTGGGTGTCCAATTCTACTTTTATGACGTGGAGTTTCTATTCTCCGCTCTTTCCTCTCTCTTCTCTCCTCTTTCAGTTTCCATCCGCGGCCAAATCTCAACACTTCCGGGCAAAATACTCCAATTTGACGTGAATGGCTGCAATTCCCAAAAATTCCACAAGCTCTACAGAAGATGAACTCAATTTTAACACAAACTGGTTTGAAACAAGCCTATATGCAGTGGTGGTGATAGTCACGAATAGGTTCGAGCAGTGCTTCCTATACACAGGAGTTTACTTAAGGGAGACCAACTTGATGTCGAAAGTCAACTCGGAGTTGGAAGGGATTCCTGGCAATGACTGGGAGCCATAGGCCATCTTGGGGGGAATGATCACTCTTCTTTCTCCACCAACAGCCATGCCGGCAACACCCAAGTCGAAGCCCTTGATGCACTCGCCTTTGCCCAAGTTGAAGACAAATGGCTTACCGGACGTGTTCTTGTCAAACACCTTGCCGTTCTTCAACTTACCAATGTATCTGATGCCGACCTTGTTTCCGGACTTGGCGGCGGCGCCAGAGCCGGTCTTGCGGTCCTCTGTGACCACGCCTCCCAACAATGTCTGGGTCTTGAACTTCTTGTCGGTCTTTTCCTTCTTTTCCTTGGATGGCGTGGGGCCCTGCTCCAATTCCTTGGTGAACTGGACCTTCTTCTCCTCCTTCTTAGAGTCCTTGGCGTCCTTGGCCTCCTTAGGCTGCTTGGCCTCCTTAGGCTGCTTGGCGTCCTTGGCCTTCTTGGCCTTCTTGGGCTCCTTGTGCTCCTGGGCGTCCTTCAGCTCCTGTGCGGCTCTCTTCTTGCCCTTTTGAGCTTCTTCCTGCTCGACCAACTCCTCGATCTTGCGTTCGACATCCGAAGAGTCCTCCAACTCCTCGATGTTCATCAACTCATCCTCATCGGGGGTCAAGTTGTAGTCGTCTCCTGCGTCATCGTAGTAGTCGGCGTCCAACTCATCCGAGTCGTACTCGTCTTCTTCGTCGTCGCCGGGGTGCTCAACATAGTTTCCGGAGAGGTGCACGGGGTACGAGCCTGTGACCACGAAAAACACCTCCTCATCGGGCGAAATGGTGAGGTCAAGCGTCTGCTGGAACTGCACCTTTGGGGAGAGCGTGCAGAGGACGAATTCCTCGATCTCGTCGTCGTCTTCGATGTCGTCATCGTCGGACTCTTCGTCAGACTCTTCGTCGTCGTCCTCTTGCAGGGCCTTCTTTCCCTTCTTGTCCGCCTTCTGCGGAACGTCGTCGGCGGAGTCCAACTCGTCGCCGTCGTCGCCCTCATCGTCATCAGACTCCTCGTCATCAGACTCCTCGTCTTCAGACTCCTCGTCGTCCTCAAAAGGTCTGGTCTTCTTCAAGATTCTAACCGTGGAAGGCTCCTCCTTGTCGTCAACAGCCTCCGGGTCCAAGGCGGCCATGGTCAATCTGACGGTGACGGGAAAGTCCTCGTCCAAGGCAGGGAGCGGGTTGAACGGCTCGAGGGCCAAGTTGTACGTGCTGATGGGGAGCAATGAAGACATGGTGGTGTGGAAAAGCAGCAGAGGCAAATAAAATTTGAGAGATGGGGTGCGCGTGCAGGAGGCGAGGCAGGCCCGTGCATCCCGGGCAAGCCAGGGCTACGGTTTTTTGTTCGTGGTGTATTAAGTATACAGAGAATTCACGTGGCAAGTGACTGGAGCATTAACACTGCAACAGGTGTTGGGAGCATACGACTCCAACAAGTGCAGGCAGCATTTAAAACTTCAACAAGTGGGGCTTGTCGCCGTTCTTCAAGGTGAAAGAAGCAGCCAAGTACTGCTTCAACAATGGGGTCTTCTTGATCTCTCCCAACAAAGCAGCGTCGACCACCTTCTGGTCGGCGACTCTCTCGGCCTTGACCTCCTTCTGGGGCACGTTGTCGCCAAAGAAGTCCTCCTCGGACTTCTCGGACTGGTCGTTCTTCTCTTTGGCAAAGTATGCGGAGTTGTACTTGGAAACGTCAACGCCGTCCACGGCAACCTTGGTGGACGTGGCGATCACGTAACGGGAGTTGACTCTCTTCAAAGGCACACCGTTGACCTTGAAAGGGCCGGTGACCAACAAGCTGTTGTCATCCAATTGCTTCAAGTACACGACTCTCTTTCCTCTGAATCTACCGGCCAACAAAATCAACACGGTACCTGGAACAATCGAGGCACGCAACTTTTGTGGGCGAGGTGCCTGGCGGTTAGTATACGGTCTGGGGACGTGGCGACGGCGGGACGCCGGGGATGGCGGCATCACGTGCCGGCCGGTGCAAGTTGGGGGCACATACAGTTTGGCTCATATTGTCTAGTTTCTGGAGATGGGATAAAACAGGAGTCTATGGGTTTTTTCAAGGTGATGAAATTCTTTCGGGATTTTTTTTTCTCGCTTCGCGGCCTGCACCCGCGGTGTACGGGTGCGTGCGTGGCGAAAAGCAGTCCTGCGGGTCACGTGCGCGCTCCATGCCGTCCGGCTTTTCGTGGGGATGTTTGGTTGTTTGTATTGATGTATTGTTTATTGCTACTATTTATTGTATTTGCTACTGTTATTGTATTTGCTACTGTTTATTGTATTTTGCTACTGTTATTGTATTTGCTACTGTTTATTGTATTTTGCTACTTTATTGTATTTGCTACTTTATTGTATTTGCTACTGTTATTGTATTTGCTACTGTTATTGTATTTGCTACTTTATTGTATTTGCTACTTTATTGTATTTGCTACTGTTGGTTGTGCTGTATCAATTCTATCCATGCCCGTGTTACAACTGCGTGGTCACGTACCGCAAGTGAATAGTCACACTACCCTCGCCAACTGCAATCGTGTGCGTGGCGTCCGAGTCCACGTACTCCTGCAACGGCATTTCCGCCGTTGCAAGCGTCAGGCTCTTGCCAAAGGTCTTGCGTTCACGAACGCTGAAGCTCAAAACTCCATCCGTGGGCGACTTGAACACACACGACTCGTTCCACGAGTACTGTCCGTCGCTTCCCTTGCTTGCTCTCGTCTTGTGGATATCTTTGTTCTTTCCACCAACAACCAATGACGTCTTGATGTCTAGAGCGTGGCCGCTGAATCCTCTGGCCGACACTATGTTCACCCGTCCGGGAATTCCGGCACTGCCGATAGCTCCCAGTTTGATCGAGCTGACTTCCGTAGACGCGCTGGCGCTTCTCTTATGGCCAATTCCAACGTTGGGCTTCTGTGGCGGAGGTAACAATTCAGGAACCACGTTCGGCACCGCATTCTTCAACTCCGGTGCTTCGCTGTGCTCCATCTGCTCCTCCGGTGCCGGTGCGCCCTGTCTGTTGTCCTCCTCCTCGTTCTCTTCCTCTTCGGCTCGTCTTGCTTTTTCACTAGACGTGGCCGAGATGGCATCGCTATCTTCGCCCTCGTCGTCATCCTCCTTTCCGGCTCTCTTGGCCTTCTCCTCCTTTTCTGCCTCCTCGGCTTCCTTCTCGCTGCTCTTCCTGTGCTTTCCAAGTCCCTTCAAGAAGTGTCCTCCCTTGGTCACTCCATCGGAAACAAGTCCCACTCCTCCGCCAACGGCGTTGCCTGCAAGTCCTGCTGCTCCGCCCACAACCTTGAGTGGAGCTCCTGTAATGTCGTTGAAGTTGATGGGCAATCCGTTTGTTTTGGACAACGCTGGTCTCACGTACTCGGGCTTAAATGTAGCCCTCAAATTGAGTGCTCCTTGCGTGTCCAAATTCAATTTGAAGTGTGTGGAGCTGTTAGGGGTGAGTGTGGAAAGATCCACGTTGGCCCGGCCCAAGATCCGGTCGTCATGAGTCAAATCCCAATCGTACACCTCCAAAATAAGCGTCTGTTTGGATCTCGACAACATAGGAAACTCTATGGCGTCGTTCCAGAGCGGATCCAAAGTCCGTCTCTTCTTGTCGGTCTTGTGGACTTCCACGCCGTCCAATTTCACCACACACAACGGGTCGGACTTGCCGTTCCTGTCTGCAGCAGGAAGGTGCTCGGCGCCGAGGATGTCCAACTTAATGTAGCCAACATCCAAAACAGTGTCTAAAGGAGCCAATTTGGCGGCTGAAGGAATAAACTCCAATTGCACGTCCAAAGTGTTCTTCTGGTTGATCTTGAGCTTGAGGGGCTTGAAGTACGATTTCTCCAAGATCTCCAATGTAGAAAAGATTTTCTCTGCCACAATCGCGCTATCATCCTCGACCTCTCTTTTCTTAGCGATTCTAAGAATAAACTTGGAGTTTGGCAAGTCTCTCATGAAGGCTTCTGCCTTAGTATGAGCACTGAGCTCTCTGCTCTCGCATTTGGGCGACACATTTGACGGATACGCATGGTCATCAAACAACACGTGCACGTAGTAATCGGGCTTGTTGAACTGGCCACCCAAAATGTGAGCAATGATGTTTCCAGATCTGTACTTGATGGCCTTCTCCAACGGAATCTCAATCTTCTCTGCATCGGGGATCACATCATCATCCATGTCGATCCACTCGTACTTGTCGGGATTCTCCTTGAACTTTTTCTCGTCACTCTCGAGCTTCTTCTTCTCCTCTTCTTCCTTCTCCTTCTTCAAATTTTCAAGCTCATCAAGATTCTCCAATTGGGCACGTGTATACACTGGAAGTGTAGGGATAAACGACACAGAGTAGAACATGGATCCATAAGACTTGCCGTTGTAAAGCACCGGCTGCTCGATTACCTCCTCTGCACCATCGTAGCCAAGGAAGTACCCAGCCGAGTTCTTCTTTAAGAAGTCCTTCACGGCGATAGCACACGAGCCCAACGGACGGTCTTTGCCCTCGGGCTCGGCATCCAATATATCCAAAAGAACATGTTGATGCTCGTTAGTCACAGAGAGGAAGAAGACTTGGTTGTAGTATGGATTAGAGGTGTTTGCAATAATCGGAGTCTTTGACTTTAACTTGCCGTTTTGCACCACTCTAACATATGGATCCACATCTCCCACCGATTCCAAATTCACCAAGCCTTTACAATGGCGCAAGTGAAGTCTCAATCCGCCTATTGGCGCATTCGTTTGAATGTTGACCTCCTCGTCGTCCAAAGCGAGAGCCTTCCATTTGGCGCCAATTCTGAATTTCACAGGTATGCCATGTTCAGTCACTGGCGGAGCGGTGATCCATTGCTGGCCTCTAGAGGACTCAAAGACCAAGTCCTGCAAATTGGCGTCTAAGCGGCCCACAATAGCATCCTCTGCCGAATCCTTCACAAGCACCTGGATCTGAGTCTTCGATTGCTGAGTCACAAGCGACTCAAAATTGACTCCGAAAGAAGGCTCATTGGTCTTTTTCAATTTTCTGGATACCTTGATCAATTCACCATTCACATATACTTCTGCATATGGGTTCAACAAGCCAATCACGGACTTCGAGATGTCCAAGTCGGCAGCTCCGAAAACAGATAATTTCATGATACCTGTTTCAGTATCGATGTTCTCCTCTTTGGTGCCGTCCTCCAAGACCTCTGGTTTCAAGGATTCATGCCATCTCAAGTCGAACTCAAGGTGGCCCACAACCTTTCCAGACTCGATTATGTTTTTCCTTACGCCTGTCTGAACCTCCTCTTGTAGGAGATCCACTAAGGGAATCTCCACCACCCCAAGTGGCGTGTCCTCCATCTGATCTGGGACTAAGTGGAAGATATTGAATGTCAAGTGATTGTTTTCAAGTGCGTTCACCAATAGGTATTTCGTCTCCAAGAAGACAGGATTGGTGGTGTTTTTCTTAACTTTGGTCTTCTCCGAGATCGCAGCGTTGTTGGAGATTTTCATCTCCACGTACGGGTTAAACACATTATCCTTGAGTTCCGTGGCAGATTTCAAGTTGGTGATGCGCTTGACGGTACACGCAATGACGCCAATGGAGTCATTGGATTGCTGAGCCATGATCTCCTCCACATCGATATCGAGCGAGTTGGGAGCGTACAACATCGGACGCAAATTGGAGTGGATGAGGCCGTTCACAAAAGAGGCCAATCCGGGAATGAAGGACATGATATCAATTCCAAGGGTGTCTCCACCCACGGGTTTCAAGGCGTAGTCGATGATAGGAGGCTCCAAAAACTGTACAGAGACCATTTTCACGTGCGGAAAGTTCTCGGTCAACTTCAACTTGATGTTCATGCGTCCAGTAAACGACATATCCTCCACCAAGATGGGCAAGGATTTGGAAATGAAGGCCTTTCCAACAGTCACCCCCAAAGCGACTTTCGGGTTGATCTTTTTCTTCAACTCGTTTTTGGTCATGTCGTCGGTGTCGTTAGGCGTAAACGAGAACGCCCAGTCCATTTCAATGTGGTCTTTGCCTTTTCTAGTATAGGACTTGATGGAGTCCACCCGGGGGGCCTTGGAGCCCAAAGTAAACTCGTCCAAAGAGATAGCTTCGATCCCAAAACCGGGCGCTTGGTCCTTCATCACCTCATTGGCCTGGAACAACACCATTTCCGATAATGCCGGCATGTAGATTACCCAGAACTTGGCCAAAAACGAGTTCAACCACTCCATGGTCTCCAACTCGTCCTCCAAGCGGTTGGACGAATTGATGCGGAGCATATCGTCACGGATGTCCCGGTTGAAACGACGATATTCCGCCCGGTAAACGGAGCTGGCGCATAAAAGCACCACCAACAACCACAAGATGCTGAATCCATAGCGGGCAAACGCATACGTAAAGAAGCACACGCCCACGGGGATGATGGTGTTCCAGTACCAGTCGCCGTAGAAGTGGTCGATGACGTAGTCTTCAATGGCCTTGGTGATCTTGAGCGCCTTTATCTTGTCGGCCGTGGGATTCGTCTCCCACGATCCGATGGACTGCCAGTCAAAGGCAGGCTTGGCATTGAGGGACACCTTCTCGGGGTCCTGATGTTTTTGCCGGTTGGACCCGTCCACGGGCGCACGGACATGAGTGGCCTGTGCACGAGCCTTCCTATTAATCTGCGCCACATCTTCCTTCTTGGCGGCCGAGCCGTTGGGCTCGTTTTGTTTCTGCGGTTAGTAACGTGGAGATTTGGGGATTGCCGAATCACGTGCCCAATTGAAGCAGCGCTTTAGGCTGTTTCCATGGCACTGTCGGGGGTAACGCCGTGTTGCATGGGCACAGGGGCGGCCTAAAACAGGGGTGAAACAGGGGTGGAACAGGGGTGGAATAGTGGTGAAACAGGGGTGGAATAGTGGTGAAACAGGGGTGGAATAGTGGTGAAACAGGGGTGGAATAGTGGTGAAACAGTGGGAAACACTGGTGAAACACTGGTGAAACACTGGGAAACACTGGTGAAGCACTGGTGAAACACTGGGAAACACTGGTGAAACACTGGGAAACACTGGTGAAACACTGGTGAAACAGTGGGAAACACTGGTGAAACACTGATGAAACAAGGATGAAACAGTGGGAAACAACCCCGAGCAGGGGTGGATGTCGTGTGAGGCGGGTTTCCACGGGCAAAGCAGGGGGGGCACGTGGACGGGCAACATGAAACAGGCCTGAAACAGCGCTGAAACGCAGATACGTACACTTGTCATTGACAGATTGGGGTCCAAAGCTAAATGAGTATTTGCAGAAAAAGTCGGCTTGCTGTATTGAAGCGACAGGGAGCGAGGCCGGCGCCTGCATACAGCGCGCGTGATTGAGAAAGCTTCGCTGCATCAAGCGAGAGCACTTTAGCGGGAGTGCATACAGCGCGCAAGCCGGCCTACCCAAATGGGCGAGCTGGGGTCCGCCAGCTGTGGTGTGAGCTTGGCGGGCGCCGGTGTATGGGTTTTTGTCTGGTGTGTGTTTCCTGCATGCAGCGACTCCAGGAATGGCTGCTGTATGCAGGCTCCGTGGCAGCACTCCATTGGCGCAGTCCTCACAACTACAGCGGCGCCTACAGCTGTGCTTCGTCTTCGGCCCAGGCCAGGCAATCAGTCTCATTATGTAATTTGAGTATTTAAACGGATTCCAAGACAACGTCCTTGAAGCCAGAGGAAACCTTCTTTCCCTTGTCGTCAGTGGAGCCCTCGCCGTGCAAAGCCAACAAGGCACCCAAGTCGAACTTTGGCTGCTTCAACAACTTGACCTTTCTGATGTGGATGTTTTGTAAAGGCAAGATGGATTGGGTGGACTTCTCGATCTCACGGCCAATGACCTCAGGGATCAACTTGGAGGTCAACTGAGCCAAGGTAACGTTGGAAACCTCTCTCTGCATGATCTCGATCATCTTCTTTCTGACTTCTCTCAACTTGGAGGTCTTGGCGTAAGAGGTCTTCTTGACCTGGTTGGCCTGTCTCTTGGTGAAAGCAATGGCGAACACTCTCAAGACGTAGTCGTCAGCGGTCTTGACGGTGACGTTGGCCTCGACCAAAGATTGCCATTTTCTGACCAAAGATCTCAATTTGTCGGAGGTGAAGTCCATGCCGTGGAAGTTGGTCAACAAGTTCTTGCCCTCAACCTCGTCCACTCTCAACTTGACTTTTCTGTAAGAGTGGTCCTCGGAGCCTTGGAGGTCAGCCAAGCAGACCTCGACGACACGACCCTTCAATCCGTCGACGGCGTTCTTCAAACCGGTGGTCTTGTTGATCAAGGTCTTACCAACATCCCTTCTCTCGAAAGTGGTTGGGGCCTTGATGTCGTACCACTCCTTTCTGGTGAAAGGGTCGACGACTCTCTTTTTCAATCCTTTCTTGCCCTTCGACAATCTCTTGTTCTTTCCGACAGCCATTGTTAGTGTAGTAGAAGAAGAGGAGGAGCGAAGATTTTTGCAAGTTTTTTTTGCGCGCGGAGGAAGGAGGAGTGCGCACGTGCCTAGGGCACCAGCCCTCGGTGCTCGCTGGCCGCCTGACTGGGCCATAGCGACAATGGGGGGTGTGGACGGGGCGAGGTGCTCCGCGTGGAGGGCTGCGGGCTGGGAGGCATGTTGCTGACTGCGGCGCCTACCGTGGAGTGGTGTGGCCACGGGTGCACCCGGCGCCGCCGAGGTACGGGTTTGGTGCACGGGTTTGGTGCACGGGTTTGGTGCACGGGTCTTTTGTGGTGTACGGGTCTATTGGTGTACGCGTCTCGCTGTTTCTGGCGGCGCCTTTTGGGCTCGGTATCGTGAGCTGCGGCTGTAGGAGGTGCGGCCAGCGGGGTCTAAGAAGACGGCATATAAGCGCCCGCGACTGTATCTAGCGCAACGGAGCATCCCCAGTGCCAAGCGACACTCGGCAGAACTGCCGGGAAACTTCCGGGATGCGGCGGTTCGACATGGTCACGTGGTTGAGATGTTTGCATTGGCGTTAAGATTTTTGAAAATCCGCTTTCGGATTTATTGTTTTGCATTTTCTCTCATCTGGTGCACGGATTTACCATTATTGGACGTATCCGGCTGAAAATTACACCGTTGTCTTCGGAATTCGTTCGTGTCTCCAACTGCACTCCTTAAAATCAAGGATTCCGAGTACTAAACCAAGAAGAATGTTGACGCTGAAAAAGAAGAAACAGAACGACGGTTACGATTTTCAATGTACCTAAAACCATCAATTAATGCCTCAACCGGTTCTTGTCCGGGCCAGTTTCGCAGTTTTAAGATCGAAAGAGAAAGACGCACGTAGATCGCGTGCTGCGGGCATTTTTTGGTGGTTTTTTGGTTTTTTGGTGGTTTTTGGTGATTTTTTTTAATGGGTTTTTGGTGGTTTTTGGTGGCTTTTTGGTTTTTTGTGATTTTTTTAATGATTTTTTGGTGGTTTTTCGGATTTTTGGGTTTTCAATTGGGCAGTCCAAGTTTAGGTGGAGCGCAGGCCGAGCCCTCGGAATTGGCGGTGCGGGTATACGCACACCCGTACACCAGGCTACCCCAGGCCAAAAAGGCCCAGCGCAAACGGGGCCAATTTTGCTTACTGGTGGCTGGAATTTGGTGGGGGGACTGCTTGAATTCCGGACATGCGCTCAGTGTGTTTTGGCGTGCTCGGGTCGTTTGTGGCCCGAACTGGGGCACCGGAGTCCGACACCGGAATGCCCAACTTCCGGTGCCTGACTTCCGGTGCTCCTGCATACAGCGCCGGCATGTTCGAAGAAACACAGAACACGATGCTGGTATGCGGTGGTGCTATGGTTAGCCCGGCGAGCAGAGTCTGCAGCGGAAGGTTGCTCGTACGGCGCCAACTCTCTTCCCTGTTGGTACAATTTCGAAGCCCACCTTAACGTCCTGCATATAACCCAAGTCCAAGCCTAAATATTTACATCCCTAAATATTTACATCCTCAAATATCTCTAGGTATATCACTCATAGAATCATCCCAAGGATCTGCTACTAGGGATGTACGGGTTTAGGTATAATAGAAGTATATCTAATGTTATTATTTACATCAAGTATACCCAAATTGGTATCAGAGTGTAATATCTTAAACAGGAATTTTTACAGTTTGAACTATCCTGATTTTTGATTTATGAATGTTCGATATTTCACTATACGTGATAGAGTGGTAAAGTAGCTCCTGTACATATCTAATCCTACTGCATATGACTACCTAAAAACCTATTTTTCTAGTATCAAATACTCGACAATTAAATATATTATATATTAAAAGGTTAAGAACCTAAAGGTTGTTAATCATAAAAGCTAAATATTTATTTAGCCATATTGATGGTTATTAATATAGAACTCTATTAATATAAAACTCTATTAGTATAAAACTCTATTAGTATAAAACTCTATTAGTATAAAACTCTATTAGTATAAAACTCTATTAGTATAAAACTCTATTAATATAAAACTCTATTAATATAAAACTCTATTAATATAAAACTCTATTAATATAAAACTCTATTAATATATAGATAACATATAACTAGATAAACCACCGGGATTAAGAACCAGGATAGTCACTCTAACTCACATTCGATTATCGTTTACTAAGCTCTTTCGGTTATATAGAAATATGAACTACAAGAGCTTCAGTTTAAAAGGGAGGACATAAGAGCAACAGGAACATAAGCACATATGATATGATTTATAGAGCGACTCTATAGTAAGACTTATAACTAGTGCTGTAGACTAATAAATACTTTTGACGTACGTTAATTCCAAGCCTGAGGTGCCTTCATAAAGTGACTTGCTTGGACTTATGTAAGCTGTTCAAATCCTCATGAAGCAGGAGCTTGACTGCAGCTGCTAGTGCTTCCGACCCATCTTGAATCAAGCTCGACACGACGGGCTTTTCTGTACTCGAGCCAGGCAATCGATTCGAAGCTTCTTTTACAGTCTAGACAATTTAAAAAGACAGACGAAGAACAGAGTGAAGTGTGCTCTTCACAGCTTGAACCGCTCCTTCCCCAGCAAGCTCAGCAGCACACAATAAATACCACCTCATCAGAAACAACATGACGTTAGGGGCGAGCATTCAGAAGCTCGCTTGACTGCACATTCTAGTTCGTCTTTGTTCAGTTCATGCACAATTAAATAATTGCTTAGTTTGATGACAAGCCTACCACGCAATATAACCAGGAAAGATTAGCACCAATTGAACCTGGTCCACTACTCTCACTTTACAAGACAAAAGGGCCCGTCACAGTCACAATTGCTTGTGTCACAAGTTGCGCAAGTTGTGATAGCCGTTTCTGGGGTCTTCAAGTCCTTTTCCACAAGTAATCCTGCTCTTTGGCCTCAAAGTGGTGACTAGGTGACAAGGTGACAAGGTGACAAGGTAGACAAATCCAGATGCAGGAGTTATCACAAACCTGTTCCTCGACTATGTAAAATAGATTGTCATAATAGCTAAATACCCGATTCATATCCTCCTGAATTGTACTTGCTTATATAGTCTGTCAGATGAGGGCGCCAACTCCGGGACTGTACCAGCGGGGCTAAGGGTAAAGATTTATAACTTATTGCTAGGATAAATTTTATTATTATCGCAGTGTCCATATTTATCTTCACTTAGTGAAATGACAATGTAACCTGAGGTCATCAGACGTACTAATCAAGAAGCCATTAGGATAAGATATGAAGAGCTAGGAACGATAATAGCTTCTAAATGTAGCTTAAAGATCCGACAATTTTGATGGAAGAACAAGGCTAAAATTGTAATTTTATATCAATATTTTATATCTATAAAATGCAAATACGAGATATTTAAAATGATACAATTTAATGATAGTGTATTAAGGATAAAGTTATAATGACCTTATTTCAATAATAGTCGTTATAATCTCAGAGGATTATACCCAATTCAGTTAATGATAAATTAAAAGGTATCGCTGAACCGTTTCTGACAATATCACTCTCGTTAAACTTAACATTCATAGATTTATTAAGTTTAAAAAATTAAGTTATCATCTATTAAACGATCAACTAGTCTAATAATCTTATTATAAAAGTTATCCATAATTTGTATTTATAGATTTATGTTATTGAGAATCTTAAGAATCTAAGTAATACTCGACGCTAATTTAGAATTAAAGTATGAGCCGTACATTCTCTCAAATCAGAGAAGCCTCCTGGTAGATCTTACTTTAAGAACCCAAAATCTTTCACACCAACTCAGAACAATTGGATTACCAGCAACGTCCAATAGACTAGTGACGCAAGAAGACCAGGAGCATATAGATGGTTTTCGAAATGTCCAAGACTTTGAGCGGTTCAAAGAGGAGCTCATAGAAACTCTCAAGTGTTCGAGGAATTCAGCAAAGCGAGCTGCCAATTTATTATATTAAATTGTATTCCAATATAATATTATATAGCGAGCTGCCAATTTATTATATTAAATTGTATTCCAATATAATATTATATAGCGAGCTGCCAATTTATTATATTAAATTATATTCCAATATAATATTATATAGCGAGCTCGAAGACGTTTCTCCGCTTAGTATCATGAGTGGTGCAAATTGAGGTTGCAGCCACGTTGTACCAGTTTTCTTGATCAGACAAGTCCAGCGTCCTAAGATCATGTCTAGAATAGTGGATCTTTACTTCTTGACGACCTTCCTTTGGAAAAAGCATGAATCCCACAAAACTCCATGACATTCATCATGTTGTTGAGGTTTGGGCGACTTCCAAAGAGGGCTATTCTCGGTAACGCCAGCATGAACGCATCACTACTACAACATAGCTGCTTTAGACTTCAGACTGCATTGAAGGAGAAACTATAACATGAATTTGTTCTCATCATTTTGAGCTCTCATGCTCCAAGTTGAGCGAGTCGAACTTAGATTATGACCTAGGCTAGCTAGATTATCATAAAAGAATAGTTATCAAAAGGTAAAGATCAAGTGTAAGATGTCAGCTAGCTTTTTAATATACTCTATAGAATTCAAGTACATTGAATTAAGAAATGATTCTCTTTTAGAATGCGATCATTAAAGCGAATAATACACAAGCTTCTGCTGAAGCGAATCCTGAAATTGAGGGAATAATGTAACGTAATGAAGGGTACGTGAAGTTCCGTTAATTAATGCTACGAAAAGCAATAGCTATTGAAGATGCTAACCTTTTATAACATGATTATATTTCTATACTATAAAAATATTATTACTGATTATATTTCCATAATATAAAAATATTATTACTGATTATATTTCCATAATATAAAAATATTATTACTGATTATATTTCCATAATATAAAAATATTATTACTGATTATATTTCCATAATATAAAAATATTATTACTGATTATATTTCCATAATATAAAAATATTATTACTGATTATATTTCCATAATATAAAAATATTATTACTGATTATATTTCCATAATATAAAAATATTATTACTGATTATATTTCCATAATATAAAAATATTATTACTGATTATATTTCTATACTATAAAAATATTATTACTGATCATCAAAGTAAATATCCACCCGCTGAATCTTGATTCAGCAAGTAGAATTAAATTCAATTGATATGGATGCGCTTACATATCTTGAAGATTTAAGAAAAGTCATGCGGCATATATTACATATTAATCTTTTAGATTTATAACAATTAACAAATAATTATCATGTGTGCATATAAAAGTGCAGGCATATAGCCATTCATATATTCTTGCAAAATGGATATAACCAGAGGAAAATACTCCGAGTAGAAGCATTAAAATTATCAATCATTATGCATTGAAAGAATACGGCTTATACATGCATCGAAAGAATACGGCTTATACATGCATCGAAAGAATACGGCTTATACATGCATCGAAAGAATACGGATTATACATGCATCGAAAGAATACGGCTTACCGTTTATCTGTCCCATTAAACTGAAGCAATAATACAACTAATGCAGGTAAACTTCAGAACTATTATATTTCTCGCAATAGCATCTAAGCACCTATCAAATAGGTAGAAAGATTTCCCACTATGGAAATTTCCTCGCAGTAACTCCCCAAGAGAACAGAGTACAAGTCAGCTCGATACGGCTCACCCAAAGAACTAATATATATTATATTTCAGGCTTTATGATATTATTTTTTATGTTATATTTTTAATGCTTCTTATATTTATTATTACGTAAACTATAAATTGGTATCCTTTTAGATAAAGAACTCCGTCATTAATATGTTTAGTTTAACTTCTTTAAAGATATATTTTTTGTTACATTCACAAATTTTGATATCCATGGATATCTACGATTAATAAATTGAAACGGAGGGGTAAGCTATATATCAAGATATAACAAATTAAACAGATGTCGATTTGCTAATAATGAATATATAAGAAACATGATAAAAAACGTATATATAAGAAACATGATATCAAATATTATATATAAGAAACATGATATCAAACAGTATATAAGAATCATAACTATCAAACGTATATAAGAAACATGATATCAAACAGTATATAAGAATCATAACTATCAAACGTATATAAGAAACATAACTATCAAACAGTATACAAGAAACATAACTATCAAACGTATATATAAGAATGCCTGTGTTAAGGAGAGAATTTCAAAGAATTGATATAATAAAGGAGGATAATTAGTTATAATTTATAGGCCTCTGTTTTTGAGAAGTCAAGTTGTGCTCCCTTATCTTTTAGTCTTATAAATTTGTATTCACAGATAAACCTCTAGGTAATAAGTTATAGCAGGTATTATATATGTTACCATTAAATGATGTGAATTTATTAAAACTACAAAATCATCCCCATACTCAAAATACTAAATTTAAATATATACTAGAAGATATACAAAAAATATTAGGTTTGGAAGGTACAGATACTTCTAGATTTATAGTACAAAAAAATTTAGAAAGGTATTATTTATGTTTATTATTTAATAATAATATTGTCTTACCAACTATAATTTCATTTCATATATGAATATAATTAATAATAAAATTAATTGCATCTCCCTAGTTCAAAGAGCATTCCTTCAGATAATGGAATACATTATGAAACTAAATTTTTAAATACTAGCTTTGGTTTTAGACCAAAATTAGGTATTAAACCAGCTATTAATTATCTAGGGATAAATTTATGAACTTAAATTATGTAGTATCGAATAGTCAAATCTATAATTCGTTATACCTCATCTAATGGAATCTCCTTCTATTTATAGAACCTTACTTGAATTAGATATATGGCCTGTGATTCTCTTTGGTGTAGACCTGGTAAACACCAAGTGACAGTTCATTACCTTACAGTATAATAATAGGACTAGTGGCGACTCTTTTCTCCGCCAAAGACCACAGGTAAACAAATACCAATGCCAGCGGCCAAAACACAACGGAAGTAAGCCGAGCTTCGTAGCAGCCGAGGCTTGCTCCATTGCCATGAGCTCGTCCGTAAAGCTGCCACGTCTCGGGGTGTCTGGAAGACTAAGCCGTACACGGCAATGCGAATCGTGATGACGTCAATGATGAAGAGCCAGCCACCCATTTTTCGGGTCCATATTCTGTATATCGCCGCCTGCATTGTAGACAGGAATATGTTGCCAAGAGTCGAGGTAGAGCCGTTCTCTTGGCAACATATTCCTGTCTACAATGCAGGCGGCGATATACAGTATACGAACCCCTCAAATGACCCTGTGAATGTCAGAGCTTCAAAATGGCGTGAAAGAACGGACCACACACGAACTAGTGCTGGTGCTTTGTAAAGCTAAGTGTGGGAAGGCCCCAACTCAGCAAAGTCAACCCTTGGTCTACGGCAAGAGCACGACATTGGAGGAATCAAAGCGACAATGTAGCCGATAATAAAGCAGGGGCTTGTTAAGGCGTAGATGTAAAAACATTGAGATTATGGCATTGAGTGATTCAAGATAAGTATACCTCTTATGGAAGTTCCTAGCAATAATACTCAATACCAGGTTAGTACAGGAGATATTCACATAAAATAATAAACCTTAATAACTGTTAAAATTTATAACCTAACATTTGGTGACTTATTAATTGGTTCAATAGAAGCAGTATAGTGTTGAATTTCCAAGAAAGAAGTAAATAATAAATCTGAGGATTATAAATCTGAGGATTATAAATCTGAGGTAAATAAATCTGAGGATTATAAATTTGAGGTAAATAAATCTGAGGTAAATAAATCTGAGGTAAATAAATCTGAGGTAATAATAAATCTATGAGATTATATCGTCGTTTACCGTGGGCTGCACATAAGCAATCTCGCATACAAAAGTGTAGTCACCCGCCTCATTTAAAGTGGAGTTATTCATATTTATGTTAATGAAAATATGGTTAATTATGAATAGCTTTTTGATAAAAATGAGAAATCCCGGCCTAGACCTTTTTAGATGTAAGGAGATTCAAGTGAATGACTGACGGAGGATTGGGTTATTCAAACATCAATTCATGTATTATATAATTTGATAATGTATGTTGCAGGTAGTCATAATTATCTAATATACCATTTTTTATATATCACCAAAAAGTTAAAATACCATTTTTTATATATCACCAAAAAGTTAAAATACCATTTTTTATATATCACCAAAAAGTTAAAATACCATTTTTTATATATCACCAAAAAGTTAAAATACCATTTTTTATATATCACCAAAAAGTTAAAATACCATTTTTTATATATCACCAAAAAGTTAAAATACCATTTTTTATATATCACCAAAAAGTTAAAATACCATTTTTTATATATCACCAAAAAGTTAAAATACCATTTTTTATATATCACCAAAAAGTTAAAATACCATTTTTTATATATCACCAAAAAGTTAAAATACCATTTTTTATATATCACCAAAAAGTTAAAATACCATTTTTTATATATCACCAAAAAGTTAAAATACCATTTTTTATATATCACCAAAAAGTTAAAATACCATTTTTTATATATCACCAAAAAGTTAAAATACCATTTTTTATATATCACCAAAAAGTTAAAATACCATTTTTTATATATCACCAAAAAGTTAAAATACCATTTTTTATATATCACCAAAAAGTTAAAATACCATTTTTTATATATCACCAAAAAGTTAAAATACCATTTTTTATATATCACCAAAAAGCTAATATAACATAAAGATGTAAAGGGTATATAATTAAAATAACATAATTGTAACTACATTATGATGAATTAAATTTTTAGTAATTACCAGCACCCGCTGAATATATATATAATATAAGTAATATCTCAAATGATAGATCTTCATTATAGTCTTTCATAGATAAATATATAATGTATATTAGATATTGTTAATTATCTATTTATATTAATATAGATTTAAAATATATAAGATATTTAATAGTTTCCAACATTTTGATATAGATTATAATGAATCTTATTCTAATGTCAATAATTTTATTGATATTTTTATCCTCTTATAAATGTTTCCTCATTCTACTAAGTTTATTATTATATACATATAATATATGTCATATATATCTTAATAAATTTATAGGGAGATAAATTACTATACTTATTATCATATAGGTTTATATTTATATTCACCCCGCTGAATCTTGATTCAAATTATGTATTAATAATTAGTAAATATTTATGATTGACTAGTCAGATTATGATTTATTGACTAGTCAGATTATGATTATATACTCAATTGACTGGTCAGATTATGAGATCGTCTATTTAGGTGAGTTATCTACGGCCAAATAAACTGGTATTTCTTCCATATAAATCCACGTATATGCGGGTGGTCCTCCCCATCAATCCGGAATGCATCTCTATTCTGACCTGGTCCACACTGCCGCCCGGCGGGCCGTGAAAGAGGGCCTGTATACAGGAACGCCCTTTGGCGCCTTTGCAGCGGCTTGTGTGCACTCAAAAAGTACGCCCGTGGCGTCCGGAATTCCAGGTTTCCGGCACCACCAAAGACGGCCGTTTGCGGCCGCAAGAGCGCCGCTTGCGCTGGGCCTTTTTGGCCTGGGGTAGCCTGGTGCACGGGTTTTCGCAGCCATTCCGAGGGCCCCCGCGCACACCCGTACCTCCCACGTCCGGCGCCGGCGCCTGCCCCGTGCCAGCGGCGGCTTCCAAAACGACCCGCCGGAGTGTCGCGCTCACTTGACCACGGAAGCCGTAGCGGCGGCGGCCTCCAGGCACGTGCAAAAGCCCCAGTGTGCAGGGCCGTGGAGTTCTGGTGTACGGGCGTGTCGCGCTTACCTAGCACCACAGATCAACAATAACAACGCCATGGACCAGGAACAAAGCAACCAGTATGTACCGCCGGCGGCCGAGTCGGCCGTCCTCTCTTCTCCCACTCCCCCTTTCTCCCCGTTTCTCTCCCTCGTGGCCCTGTCCCTTTCCCCCTTTCTCCCCCTGGCCCTGTCCCTACTAACCGCAGAGTCGCCCTCAAAGTGGGCCTCATAGGAGACTCCCAAATCGGCAAAACCTCCCTCATGGTCAAATACGTCGAAGGCTCCTTCGACGAAGACTATATCCAGACGCTTGGCGTCAACTTCATGGACAAAAAGATCCAGATCCGCAGCACCAACATCACATTTCTGATCTGGGATCTAGGCGGCCAGAAGGAGTTCATTAATATGTTGCCCCTTGTCTCCAACGACGCCGTTGCCATTCTCTTCATGTTCGACCTCACCCGCAAATCCACGCTCAACTCAATCAAGGAGTGGTATCGCCAGGTGCGTGGCTTCAACAAGACCGCCATTCCGTTTCTTGTGGGCACCAAATACGACGAGTTCATCGACTTGCTGCCGCAGGACCAGCACGAGATTACCGTGCAGGCCAAGAAGTTTGGGAAGGCCATGCGGCTGCCGGTGATATTCTGCTCCACGAGCCACTCCATCAATGTGCAGAAGATCTTCAAGATCATCTTGTCCAAGGCGTTTGACTTGAAGTTGAATATCGACGAGATTGTGAATGTGGGCGAGCCGATTTTGGTCTACAAGTGAGCGCCCATCTCCGCCGACTGCTGCCGCTGACTGCTGCCGCTGACTGCCTGTGCACGTGGCTGCGGGCTTGATCGCTGCCCCTTTGCCGTCTGCAGGTTGGCACGTGACGGCTCTCCCTCCGGCCCCACACGCCCGCTATGCAGAGCTTCCAGGCCGGCCCCACACACTCCAGCCCCCATCGTCGGCGCCACGGTTCAGTGGCCGGCGACCCAGGCCGACGGATTCATTGTGCAGGAACACACCCGCGCGCACCGCATTGCACCACCCATCTCCGCCATATGCCGCTCTCACCACTGCACAGACCAGCAGATCCCGCTCTCGCCGCTTCCCGTCACTCTCATGGCTCGCTTCAAGGATATGGGCGACTGGCGCCTTGTGCAGGACCAGGCCGAGGCTTCAACGCCCACGCGTCGAACCCGAAGAGGAATGCTGTCTGCCGAGTCTCACCTCTGTCTCTCCAGAGAAAGCGACCACGCCACCATATCCGTGGGCGATGCGATCTCAATCGCTTCCGATATCTCCAGAGACTTGGACGCCTTCGACGAGGCCGTCACCGGCTCCCACATCCAAACTCACTATACCGGGGTTATCACGCAGTTGGTCATGGGGCTTCTGTGCAGGGTTGAATTGTGGGTTCTCCCAATGGTTCAGGCCCTGGCATTGAAGACTGTCGATGCTCCGGATGACCTGCAGCCGCAAGAGGACCAACTTCCGGATCCAACCGCCGGTTACGAAATGCTCTTGATATCCAAGAACATCCGGGTGGAAATCAGCAAAATCACATCAAAGGTCGAGATGCGGTCTGAAAAGCTGCCCACCAATGCGCCCGCTTTGTTTTGTTGTCGAGCTGTAGATGCAAGCTTGGACCGCGTGTCTCTGCCGTTTGACTACTCTGATTGGGTGGACTTTTTGAGAAAAGACTCTGCGCTGGCCATTTTTAGTATTGCTGAGAAGACACTGGTCATTGTCTCGCCTCGGAAACGTGCTGTTCTGGAAACACCAAGGAAGAAAAACACTCCGAGAAAGTCAGTTTCATATGTCGAGATATCTGACTCCGTGTCGGAGCCCGAATCTGAGTCCGACGATGAATCTGAGCCGGAGCCTGAGTTGACTTCATCGCCTCGGAAACGAAGAAACACTCGCAAATCCGAACTGAAAGGAAAAGAGGACGAGTCTCCACGAAGGCGAAACCGTGATACCGCAAGAGGTACGGATGTGTTTCGGCAAGTGGTGAACGTTTTGTCCCCCATCAACAAAGGGTTCAAGATCAAAAGCGGAAGCACATTCTCCAGCTTGCCTAGTCTATCACGTGACAGCCCTGATCCGTCGGACTTGCCTGAGAACCCAGCCTCAGATGCCTTTCGGGAGTTGAAGGAGAAGCTTCACACTTCCACGCGCGTGGCCCACTTGCCGTGTCGAGAGGAGCAGTTCGACGAACTATACATGAACTTGGAAGGTGCCATCATGGAGAAAATGGGCACGTGTTTCTACATCAGCGGTACGCCCGGAGTGGGAAAAACCGCTACGATTCGGGAAGTCGTAGCAGCCCTTCGAGAAAACGTGCAGAGTGGCTACTTGGATGACTTTGACTTTTTGGAAATCAACTCGCTCAAGCTCTTGACTCCCAACTCTGCATATGAGAAGCTATGGGACCATTTGACTGGCATAAAAGTTACCCCGTCCAATGCGTCTCTTTTATTGGAGGAGTATTTTTCTCGGGGCCAGGACATCAAGAAGCCGCTCATCATTTTGATGGACGAACTAGACCAGTTGGTGACCAAGAACCAGAAAGTCATCTACAATTTCTTCAATTGGCCCACATATCTGCACTCCAAGTTGATTGTTTTGGCCGTGGCCAATACCATGGATTTACCAGAAAGGGTATTCTCCAACAAAATTGCGTCTCGGTTGGGTCTTCGAAGAATGGCTTTTCGAGGGTATACCGAGGAGGAATTGGGCACCATCATCGAAAACCGCTTGAAAATGCTCAGTGAAGCCAACAAGAGAATCGTGGAGATCACCCCGGACGCCATGCGATTCGCCTCGAAAAAAGTGGCCATAGTCAGTGGAGATGCCCGTCGAGCACTCACAATTTGCAGGCGGGCAGTGGAGATGGCTGAGAGAGAGTACTTGGAGACAGAGAACACCGCAGAAATTCCGGAGGACAAGCAGAGCTATAGTGTCAGAACGGAGCACATTGGCATGGCCATAGCTGAAACAGTCAACTCTCCAACAGCTCGGTTCTTACAGACATTGCCGTTTGCATCGAAACTACTCCTAGTGGGGGTTCTCTTGAGAATTCGCCGGTCGGGAAGCGGCGAAAATCCGTTGGGAGACATTATGGACGAGATGAAAAACACACTTCTGCTAGAGACGAAAACACCGCCTCTTTTGGAAAACCTCCCCGCAGACACTAGCATTGTTTCGTTGCTTTACGGAGGAGGTGTTCAGCCGCAAGTGCGCATGCACCATCTCAATTACATTGTGAACGAGTTGGTGGACCAGGGGATCTTGACGCAGCAGAACGTGCGCAGTGAACGGTACCGGCAAATCGGGTTGAATATCTCGGAGGACGAAATTAGCGCTGTGTTGAGGAAAGACCCCGAGGTTGGCCACATGCTCTAGGGCAGATTGCGGTGTACGGGTGTGGTGTACGGGTTTCCTTGCTATAAGCGATCTCACACCGCATCTCATCGGCCCACACCATGACCTCCATTGACCCCACGGACTACGTGCAGGCAGAAGAAGGCCAGAGCCTCCAGTTTGGAGATGCCAAACAGCAAGCGAAATTCGAGCTCGGGGTGTGTATGGCCATCTACAAATGGGAGGAGCTTACCACTGCAGTGGAGAACTCGTGGGGAGGCGCCAACTCCGCAGACAAAAGAGACTGGATATCGGGAATAGTGATTGATCTCTTCCAGGAAAAAGCGGTGGACATTGTGTTGATAGAAGAGACGTTGTTGTATGCGATGGTTGACGAGTTCGACACGGAAATCGACAACGACTCGGCGCTCGTGATCGGCGATCTCATCATCAAAATTTACAGAGAATGCATGATGCAGAACTACAGTCGTGTGGATGAGATGTACGCAAAGTTTCAAGAGAAAAAGGCATCTGGCCAAGCTTCCAGGAGTGTGGTGATCAAGGAGGATCCTAATAACCCAGACTCGGACGACGAGGAATCAGACGGCGAACCTATTCTTCAGCAAGGCGATGCCATGGAGGTTGATCAGAAGCAACCAATAATCGACGATGATGGCTTTGAGATGGTCACCAAGGGAAGAAGAAGATGAGTGCACATAAAATGCACCATGATGGACAAACTGCTGGATAATGGACAAACTGCTGGATAATGGACAAACTGCTGGATAATGGACAGAACTGCAGGCCTCCAGGTTAGCAGTCTACTTACTTTGCATGATTCCATTAAGTTGTGGATCATGCCTTTTCTAACTGGCTTTTTAGCCAGCTAGCTGCATAGAGATCGTCATGCACATAGAACTTGTTAGTTGTAGAGATTCATGCACATATTACTTGTTATTTGTAGAGATGCGTTCTTTCATCTTTGCTCTCCAGGGTCAACATTCCACCCACTCCGCCATGATGGAGAACTCCGACGTGTGTCTTTGTGTGCAGGACGGAATCTTGCAAACTATAAAGTAGAGTTCATTTCCAAAAGAAGAGTCCATTTCCAAGCAAGAGTCCATTTCCAAGCAAGAGAGGCAGTGAGGCTGAATCCATTTATAACTTGTCAATCCCCCGAGGCCCATTCTATTTGAAAGCTCTTCCTCAAGGACAACATGGCATCTCACCAGTCATCAGAAACAATGGAATGAAAGGCCGGTGGGTCTCACAGGGCCGCTTCTCGCCTAGTTTCACTTTGTCCTTAAGCTGTAAAAAATTTCCATCGAGTCTGGGCAGCCAATTCATTCTCCAGTTCCACCCTGCAGTAAACCCGTGCATCTCCATCTCTTGAATCACAACACCCACAAGAGCGCCAGTTTCAGTTTCCTAGTCATCAGTCTCTTAGTCATTAGTCCGTCCCTTAGTATTAGTCCGTCTCTTAGTATTAGTCCGTCTCTTAGTCATCAACTCGTAATCTCATCAAGCCAGCTTTCATTCGTCAGTCTCAGGAGTTGCTGATGGAGCTCCGTGGGGTGTACGACCTCGCCCGGTT
This sequence comes from Metschnikowia drakensbergensis, assembly GCA_002370475.1. NCBI lineage: Eukaryota > Fungi > Ascomycota > Pichiomycetes > Serinales > Metschnikowiaceae > Metschnikowia > Metschnikowia drakensbergensis. The sequence continues at coordinate 66,060 of NKYX01000011.1, read as the reverse complement.
GAGCGTATTCAATGAGTGGAGCGAGCTGACCGAATCCCGTTTGGTCAATTTGGGAAACTCGGGAATCTCCTCAATGCCCACGCTGGATGTGCTGGACCGGCTCCCCATGCGGAACTTGCGGGCTATCGACGAGGTGAGGTCATTCACCGAGGCCGCCGAGCCGACGCTGCCGAGGCGGAGTCCAAAGAGCCGCTTGTCCTGCACCTTGGCCGAGAAGAGTTGGATGTTGGTGGCGGCCCAGATGTTGGTGGAGAATGCAATGGTGTCTTCCTGCACAGTGGCGGGGTCGGGCCCGGCGCTGGCCCCGAAAGTCGACCAGCGAGATGCAAACTTCGTGAACTTGGCCAAAGATGACGAGATGTTGCCCATGATCGTCTCATCTGCTGAAACATAGCTGCGGACCGTGTCGGCTCCTGCATATACGTCCCACCCCACCACGGCCACTAGCCACCCCAACGAGACGCTGTTCCACGAGACCGCTAGCGTATGCAAGGGGGTCTCGGGCCACAGATCGTAGTGGAAGAAGCGCTTGCTCTCGGCGACCTGGCCCAGAACGCCACACCGGCCCACTTCTTGTGCGACTGCATACAAGTCCACGGCCGTCTTCTCGCCACGCCTGCACCAGAGATCGCCAAGCTGCTGCTTCAAGAACGGGACGAGGATAACCAAGATGATATGGAGCAGGCCCGTACCTCCCCATGTCTCACTGATGGGCGTTTCCTGCGGCCACTTCTGCTTCCTTTGCTCAGACATGCCTGCAGGCGGCACGGGAGTCATGGCATCGGTGTCCAACGACAGCAAATCCTCGGCGCTGGGGATCTGGAGACTTTCCTTGGAGTGAGAGTCTGCGGAGCCAAGCAGGCCGTCGTCCCCCTCCCCGCCCGCCGCGTCCGTGTTTTCGGTCTCGCAGAGAGTAGACTGAAAGAAGTAGCACTGAGAGAGGTCCTGCACAGTGGACCAGATGTTGTCGTACATGGCTTCGTTTTCCAAGAATGTCACGAGCAACATTCGAGCCAGCGGCGGATTCTTTGCCACGGCACTGCATAGCGCCCGGAGAAGAAGCGCCAAAAGCGGCGCGTGTGTGGGGTTGGCCACGAGAAAGGCCCGTGTGGAAAACGCAGAGACCACCGAGGTCACGTACGTGCAAGCGCGATAGGAGACTCCGGCGCCGGGATTGGTGTTTGCTAGCTTCTGTGCAGCATTATCGGAACCGGCGATAAGTGGGGACGTGCATGGAATGGCGTTGTACAAGAACTCGGTGAGCCTTGAAAGAAGAAACTGCCTTATTGGGAGCGCCGCGTACTTGGACACGGTCTGCGGGGGCGGGGCTAGCGTCAAGAGAATCTGGCACACGTGGATGATGGCGAAGTCACGTGTGGAGACCAGGCCGCCGATCCTGAACTCCGGGGGGAGCTGCTCCATAAACAGCACGTGCATGGGGAGGAGGAGTTGCCTGGTGACGTGCTCTTTTCCGGAAAGATCCACCAAGAAGCAGCTCGCCAACTTCACCAAGTGCTCACACTCGGGCCGGTCGTAGTATGCATAGATGTGGTACAACACACAGGGCACCAATTTCACCGCTAGTCGTGCCGCCACCAGCTCCTGGAACGCCGGGTTCTTTTGGTAGAGCTCACGGAGGAGAAGCATAGTGCAGAGGGAGAGGGGAGCCGGGTGCAGGTCTTGTGGGGGCTGGTTCTGGGGCAGTTCTGGCACGGGGCTGGCGCAGCCGTTTTCGGCGGCAAACGGACTCCGCAAGATCGCCAAAAGATGGCTCGCTATGAACGAGAGGTCATGCGCCGTGCTTATTGATGCAAAGTATTCGCTTACCATGTTGCCGTTGCCATTGGCGGGGCTTGGCGCCTGGGCCCATTCGGGTACTGCATGTAGTAGGCTGCTGGCCAAGAGCTGTCCACACGCCAACGCGTGCGAGTACCGCAGCACGAGCAGCGAACCCAGCAAGCCCTCGAGGCCGGAGTCGCCGCGCGAAACACGGCCCATTCGGCACACCGAGTTGGCGAGACTGCATACAAGCCGCCCGAGCGGCTCCGCCGCCGTTTGCGTGACCAAAAGCGTCAAGAAGACGTTGCCGGTGGCTGTGACCAGGCTTGCACGCTCGTAGAACAGCCGCGACGTGAGCACGAGGAGGAGCCGGAGCACGTCGTTGCGGAAGACGTCGGCGGCAGTGTCCGGGCCTGCATACAGCCCGGCCCGCTCGAGGCCCGCCTCCCACACGCCGCCGTCGGCGGTGCCGAGCAAGGCGCTCACCAAGGCCTGCACGAATGCGGGAGCGAGCGCGGCGCGGGCCGGGGCGCAAGGCTTGGGCGCCGCCAGGGGCGTGGTGTACGGGTTTTCCCGGGTGTACTGGTGTTTATTGGCGAACAGCATGGGGTCGAAGGCGTCGTCCAAGAACACACGGCGCTCGATCCGCTCGTAGTCCTGCATCTCAAACAAAAACGGCAAGATCTTGGCGAGCATCCGGGCGGAGTTCAGGAAGCTGTGTCTGTTCTGGCCGCTCACTAGAGCGCTGCAGAGAACATGCACCAAGGTTAGGAAGTTAGGGAGGTTGTGGTCTCTGACGGTTTGGATGTCGTACGGTGTAAGAAGGTCGAAGATATGCAGCGCAGCCGTGGGCCACACCCAGAACACCAGCCAGTATTCAGCATCGTCTTTGAGGATCAATCTGCCCTGGCCAAGTTTGAAGAAGTGGTTTTTGAAGTGGATTTTTTCCTCGGGCGTTTTCATGGCGCCACTGGGAAATCACTGTATGAATGAAAGGGCGGGGAGTTGCGCCGTGTTCTGCGCTGGGCAATCTGGTGTGTTGGGAGTGCAGCGATGTGCGAGTGGAGATGAATGCGGTACGCGTGCACGTGACGTCCGCCAGCACCACGTGCCACGGCAAGTGCTGCACCGTGCAGGGGTGCCGGCAGCTTGGGCCGATTATCTTGCTTGGTGAAGGCGGGCGCCTGGGCTGCTCCTGCAAAAGCAGATGCACGGGTGTGGACGGCGAGTGTCTGGTGCACGGGTCTGATGCATAGGTCTGGTGCACGGGTGTGGAAGGCGAGTGTCTGGTGCACGGGTCTGGTGCACGGGTCTGATTTACGGGTCTGGTGCACGGGTCTGGTGCACGGTGGGCTCAGCGTTGAGCCTTAGATGTCTCCGCTTGCCGCGGCTTGTGCCTTTCTCTCGGCGGATTTCCAGAATGCAGGATATATAAAGGCAGCACCCCGGTCGGGCAACGCCTGCAGAGATGAAACCTCCTCATGCAGGCCCGCATATCTGGGTAATATATATAGTTGAGTTGCCGTAAGCTTCGATGCTACAAAAAGATGACTCGACGAGAAGATTCTTGGTGCATACGAGATGACGATTGCACGAGATGACGATTGCACGAGATGACGATTGTACGAGATGACGATTGCATGAGATGACGATTGCATGAGATGACGATTGCATGAGATACTGTCGGTGATACAACACAGACGATAATTGGTCCAGTACAGACCAGATATAATAAAGCTCCGGCATAATACTGGCATTAACGATGCCCAGATGACTATGATGCAACCTCAACACAACGTTCCAGAAGCCGTTCTGGAAACCGTTCTGGAAGCCCATAAGGCAAGCAGAAATCTAGTGGTGGAGGTTCAATCAGTTATTGTGAGCATGCAGCACTACAAGTGTTCGCAAAGCGATGGCAAGTCAGTGCCCATGGTCAGATTCCAATGCATTCCACGTGCTCCGCTTTGCTCGGGGTCTGGATGCAGGTGCATGTAACAGGCAAAGCCAAGCCCTCGGAAACTGACAAGGACCATGCCACTGCTTCTATGCGGTGCCTGTATACACCATTACTGCTGCCCACACTACAACACCCTTCACAAACAAGGAGGAGACTTGAAGCTGATCCATCGTTGGAATATTAATTGCAGCCATATAGACTATATAGACTATAGAGACTATAGAGACTAACTATACTATATAGACTATAGAGACTATAGAGACTAAATATACTATATACACTATATACACTATATAGACTATATACACTATATACACTATATAGACTATATAGACTATACCTATATACACTACATACACTACCATGTACTAGTATACTAGTATACTATTATACTACTATATCACGTGAGCGGCTCTAAAACAATGGACAGCTGATTTGGTCCGCTACAATAAACTTGCCTTGCTCGATGTGTTTCTGGTGGGAGCAGAGACCCCCGTACATCCCTAAACGACTCCGTCATAATGCCACCTGATTTCCCCGTCCGACAATTGAAACGAAGGGAGTTGCCCAAGTCCGCAAAGATCAATGACCTCTCATTGGTGGATGTAGTCTACTGTACTAGTGTATAGTAGTAGTGTATAGTACTACTGTACTAGTGTATAGTAGTAGTGTATAGTAGTGTATGTAGTATATAGTATTGTACTATTACTTTATACTAGTATTGTATACTAAAAAAATACTATACTAGTGTATGTAGTGTATGTAGTGTATGTAGTGTACTAGTATTTGTAGTGTATGTAGTGTATGTAGTGTATGTAGCGTATACTAGTATACTAGTATATAGTAGTGTATACTAGTATATAGTAGTGTATGTAGCGTATACTAGTATACTAGTATATAGTAGTGTATGTAGTGTATGTAGTGTACTAGTATATAGGAGTGTATGTAGTGTATGTAGTGTACTAGTATATAGTAGTATATAGTAGTGTACGTAGTGATAGTGTAGTGCATAGTAGTATGCTAGTGGATACTAGTGTACTACTATACTACTATACTAGTGTATGTAGTGCATAGTAGTATGCTAGTGGATACTGGTGTACTACTATACTACTATACTAGTGTATGTAGTGTACAGCAGTAAAGTAGTGTATACTAGTAGTGTTACTAGTAGTGTTACTAGTAGTGTTACTAGTAGTACATAGAGTTTAGTATAGTAGTATACCCTAGTATCCAATAGTATACTACTATAGTAGTGCATTCCAGTAGTGTATACTACTATACTAGTGTATGTAGTGTATTATACTAGTGTATGTAGTGTACTAGTATAGTACACTACTACTATACTACTATACTATTGGATACTACTATACTACTATACTATTGTATACTACTATACTATTGTATACTACTATACTACTATACTATTGTATACTACTATACTAGTATATAGTAGTGTATGTAGTGTAGTAGTGTAGGTACTGGAATCTCCTGTCCACCGACTTGCTGGCTACAACAGACTACTATGCAGTGTACGCAGAGGATACTTCGTAGTGTTTATTGCCATGACTCGTGTATTTTCTAGTACTTGCTCATACCCTGTCGTGACACTACGCAGGGTATCAGACGCTTGTATGGCCTCCCACGGTAGATAGCGCCATATGGGGCGCTGAATAGCACATTGGAACCGTAAAGAGACTCAGCCAGCGTTGTTGCTTGGAAAATTTGATGTTCAGAAATCTTGGGCTTATGGCCATTCCCTGCACATTTACATCTGGCGAAGCAGCGAGACTTGTGCACCCAGACGAATGACTTGGAGCACACACTGAGCTCATGTTGTATTGAGCAGACTTTTGATGTCAACCTGCTGTCTTGAAGTTGCTGTCTTATTGAACTTGCCTTTGAACCTGCTGTCTTATTGAACTTGCTGTCTGTTAGCGCCCTGGCATCATCGCCGAGCATGCGCTTAAGTTATTTTATCCAGGACAATATCGAGGCTGCATAAGTGTAGAATTCCGCTCAGCTGTAGAATATGATCACCAAAGACTGTCAACAAAATGTAGGAAGAGATAACACCAAATTCCAAACACCAAAATCCAAACACCAAAATCCAAACACCAAAAATCCAAACAGCAACCAAAAACACCAAAATCCATCCAAAAAATTCCAAACAAATTCCAAACAATGCTTTGCCTATTTTTAAGTACTCGCTGGACCATAGTCATGTGAACACGTTGTCGTAGGCCGGGGTGCTACAATTTGCTACAATTTGCTACAATTTGCTACAATTTGCTACTTGCTTGTTGATTGGCTGCAAGTATCAGGGTGTTTTTTTGAGAGTATCGGGTGATATATCTTCTGTACGATCTTAGTGTGGTTTGCACTTTCTCACAGTGGTGGAGGTCGCGGAACAGAGAAAGGTGCAAGTCAAAAATCAGATTTTCAACCGCTTTTCTTCTTTTCTCTCTCGGAAGAAGCCACGATCTTGCTCTATCTCCAGTAGTGTTTTGGGTCCGTCAGGTATTATTAATGGGTCACTGGCGGAAAATTAGCGACGGCACGACCTGCTCATGCTTCTGTTGGAGGTTTGTATGTGTGGTGCATATAAAAATCGTTCTTGTATTAGTTGCTAATTGGGAGACAGTGTTGTACAGTGCTGTAGATAGTGTTGTACAGTGTTGTACAGTGCTGTAGATAGTGTTGTACAGTGTTGTACAGTGCTGTGGACAGTGTTGTACAGTGCTGTGGACAGTGTTGTACAGTGCTGTGGACAGTGTTGTACAGTGCCGTAGACACCGCTGTAGACACCGCTGTAGACACCGCCTCTGTTGGAGCCGGACTTGTGCAGGAACAAGGCTCTTCTAGCACGCATTGTATCTTCCGTCTTGGTGCTATCTTCTGAAGCAAATTCTCAGACCTATTGTTCTGGCTTGAGCGCAATCTGAGTTATCACTTGGCTTACTCCAGGAACACTGGAATCCCAAACCCTGTAAAGAAAATGCAGTTTCGTCCACTTTCTTGAATCGTGCGAATGCTGCCCTACTTGATTCGCCGCTTCTTATCCTTATCATCGAAGGTATCGCTTTTTCGGCTCACTCCGGCCACAGGCTGGTGGCTGAGAGCAACGTTCATACCGGCCTCCTCCTGCAGGTCAGGGTCATCGTGAACTTCCATACCGAGGTCGTCTGCGTCCCCGGAATTGAGCCAGCTCGCCGGCACAGAAATGGTTTCCGTGGGAAGGCTGTCTGCAGTGAACCACTGGGTGTTGTTTTCGACTGCCGAGGGCTCGGAGTCCTCCGATTCGGAGTCGTAGTGAAACGCCAGGCACGTGGATAACGCCTCATAGAGCTCGCCCACCCTTGCCGTTTTGGAGATGAGCCCCCGTGTAGACTCGAAGGCCTGCCCTGACTCCTGCGCAGAGATCTCCTCCCCGAGCCCAACCACTAGCTCCGTCGTCTGCAGGAATCCCTTCTCGGACTCTGGAAGCTCCCCACGTGACAATATCTGCAAGTATAATACCTCCTCGCCATTCTGCTCCTTCATGGCGTGAAGCACAATCAGAGTGTAGGCAATGTCCACTCCTGTATGTAGCAGCGGGACCCACAAAACCAAGCTCGTGCTCAAGACGTACACAGTCACGGGGTTCTCGGAAATGGCTTTGAAGATGCCAGTGTTTCGTTCGTTGCCGTTGACGTACACTTTAGTGTTGACGGCACCCGCATATAGAACGGCCTTATCGCCGTCCAAGTGCGAGTAGCGGGCCGGAAATTGCGCCCGGAAAACGTGAAGCGGCACCGTGTTTTCCACGTTGGGAGGCTCGCCAATGGTCCTCGACATCGGAGTTCGGATGGTGAAACACCGCCTGAGCGGTGATGCTGGGCCACTTTTCGGTGGTGCGCGTGGTGTACGGGTGCGCATTGATAAAATGCTATTAATGGCAGGCCGGGACTCCACAAATTCCCTGTCGACATCACGTCAGCCATGGGTTCACGTCAGCCAACTCAAACGAGAGCACAAGCCTCTGTCGACTGTCACGTGGCCAGGCAGGCTTGAGTCTGCCATTCCCGAGACGCAGTTGCTAATGTGACTGTCACGTGGCCAGGCAGGCTTGAGTCTGCCATTCCCGAGACACAGTTGCTAATGTAGCTGCACTTGATCACCCAGACAACTTTCTAATCAACCGCAGAAACACGGGGCTATGGGAAGAGGTCTCCAAGTCCTTCTTGAGTTTCTTTCTCCGCTCCACCTCGTGCTTTTTTCTTTCGTCCTCCGACGGAGGTAGGGCCTCGTTGGCCAAGTCAGCACGTCGTGCTTCTTCGAAGGTGGTGATTGCGGACTTGAGACCCTCGCGTCCATTGGACAAGGACCCTTTGGGAAGAATGCCCTCATTCATGCTCTTGAGTTTCTCCACCTGCTCCGACTCCTCTCTCAAAACCTGGTACATTCTCGACACGCGGCCAATGGCCAAGATCTTTTTCCGGAGCGCCAAGCGCTTCTCCTCGAGCGTGGTTTCGGCGTCCCTGGAGGCTTCGGCAACAATGGCACTGGGGTCGGCATCATCAAAGGTCATCAGCGGCTTAGCCGATATTGGGGATGGCTGGGGCGTCTCGCCAGCAGCAAAGTCGGTTTCCTCGTCTAGCTCCTCCTCGGTACACACGTTCAATATGGACACCAACATATCGGTGATCTTCTCGCCAACAAAGGGCAACGACCACGTGAATACGTCCATGAAATGCGGAAGCCAGTAAGGATGCGGCGACGAGTTGAACTGGCGGATATTCATGACGTTGTCCTCATACTTCAAAACCGCCGCCTTGTTGTTGTACGTGTCCAAGTAGTTAGGAGCACTGAACATGGTGAGCAACGATGGGAACCCCATGGTCTTCGTCCGCTTGTACATGCGGTAGCCCAGGTCCTGCGCCTCGTGAGCCCGGATCACCGACAACAAGCCCGTGCGCTCCAAGAACTGGCACGAAGCTTTGTATGTGAACGCATACGAGCACCCACGCACCGAGTTCTTGAGAAACGTCCGGTCAATGTTGTCGTCGTCATAGTCCTCAATGGGGTCTGCCCAGAGAAGATCACACATCAAACCCCGCGTGGGCGGCTCTCTGAAGCGGTCCAAGTCATGGAGATCCTGCAAGCTCCTCAACTCCGGAGAAAGGCCCCCGTGCACACAGAAAAACTGCTTGTTCATGATCGCCGCCAAGGGAAGCGCATTGAACGACTGCAAGCATTCCTCGTACACAGCCTCCGAGTACTTGTGCAAGCACTCCGCCTTGAAAGTAAAGTAGTCCGTCAAGTGCTTGCACTCGTGGTTGCCCCGCAACATCCAGAAGGTCTGCGGGAAATTGAGCTTCAACGAGTAAAGATACACCAAACACTCGATGGAAAAGGATCCACGGTCCACGTAATCGCCCAAAAACAAGTAGTTGGTCTTGGCGGGGTCACCGCCCACCTCAAAAAGCTTCATGAGGTCGTAATACTGCCCATGCACATCGCCACACACCGTCACAGGTGCCGGCACCGTCAAGAGGTTGGGCTCGCTGGACAAGAGCACCGTGGCGGCCCGGAGAATGCGAGTAATCTGCGGCTCGGTGAGTCTGCCCTCTTCGAAGAAGTGCTGTTTCAAGAACTGGTGATTTGGGAGGCCGTTTGGCTGGAAAACATCGGAATCTTTCGGAGAAAACGTGGCTGGGTGCTGCACGGACTTCACCACACGCTCTGTGGTGCACACCTGCTCGCCGTCGTCGGTGGTGACGAAGGTGGGGCCGGAGGAGCGCGGCTGGTCGTGGGATTTGGACGACGAGATGGCGTCCAATGCGTTTTTCACCTGCTTGCGGTTTTCATACGCGCTGGAAGACATGGCGATTATCCGGGGCTGTGTGGGTGGCGCCTTGTGGGGAGTGGAGCTTGGTGTGGAGAGTAGGGAGTGGAGCTTGGTGTGGAGAGTAGGGAGAGGTGGGCGGTGCGGTGGCGTCACGTGCCGCGGGGTCACGTGCGCACACTTCACGTGCGCCGGCCTACGGCGTTTTCTAGCGATGTATACTTGCAATCACGTCTAGCAAGGTTCCTCGCTATTGATGTAGGTCACTCGGGCAGTGCCGCTGAATCCGTTGAAGGAAGTGCTGGCCACCGAAGTGTACGCCCCCAACTCGGCAAAGTACAACCAGTCGCCCACCTCCACGTCTCTCTCCAAGGCCATCTCGCCGCTGATGCAGTCCAAGCCGTCACAGGTGGGCCCCCAAATGGAAAACACATGGTCGCCTTCCTTTTCCGGCATGTCCTCGCGTCCGTGGCGCAACACCCTGGCCCTGGGGCTCTGGTGGTCAAACAAGATGCAGTTCAAGTTGCCGTAGACACCGTCGTTCATGTACAACATGCCCTTGAGCCCGGACGACGGGTCCAAGCTTCTCCGTGCAATCACGTTGGCGGCTAAGGTGAAGGCACGCGACACCATGAATCTGCCGGGCTCTGCAATCACGTCGATGCCGTTCTTCTCCAAGAACTCGCGGGGAAAGTCTTTCTCAAGCGCAAGCTTCACTGCCTGCGACGATTGCTCGAACGTCTCGTGCTCGAAGCCTCCGCCAATGTCTAGGATCTTCATCTGCATGCCGAGCTCCCGGGCCTTATCAAACAAAATCCGGGCATCTCCAACTGCCTTAGCAATCGAGTCAAAGTCCTTGGCGCCGGAACCAACGTGGAATGCCACTCCTGCCACTTCCAATCCCAACCTTTTGCACTCGGGCAAAAGCTCATTCAAGCCGCTTTCCAAAGTGCACCCAAACTTGGTCGAGAGCCTGCACTGAGCAGTCTCGTCATCGGTGGCGATCCGAATGAGCACCCTGCACTGTGGATGGTAGGCGTGCACCTTGTGGAGCTCGTGCAAATTGTCCACGGTGGTTAAATTCACATTGGCACCTTTGGCGTGCCGAATGAACGAGTTGGTCTTGCATGGGTTGGCATACACTATGCGAGAAGCATCGAAGCCAAGCTTCAATACCAAATCAATCTCGTTTTTCAGCGCACAATCAAAATTGCACCCCATCATCCCCAACGTCCGGATCACCATTTCGTCCGTGTTGCACTTGACGGCATAATGGGCCTGTACGTCAGGCAACCTGGCTTTCCACAACCTGTAGGAACGCATAATCTCCCCCAAATCGGCCACGAAAAAAGAGTCCTCCTCGCCGGCAACACACGACTCAAGGTCGATGCCGTTGATCTGCTGGAGAAGGGCATCGTGCACGGCCTTTTTTGGGTCACGCTTGGTTTCACACCGCTGCGGAGCCAATGCCCGATAAGTCTTGGGCTCGAGAATTTCCACAGAAGCCATTGGCAACAGAGATGACTGGAATGAAATATCGAAGACGGTTGAAGACTTTGAAAGGTGTTTGTTTCGGTCTTTTCTTGGCGGTCTGGCACTTCCTCTTCACTAATTACTCACTGGATTCGTGAGTATTTTATAATGAACTTCAAGCGGCAGCTCTCGTGTAATAGTCTCTTTGTGGAAAGGTACAGAAAGATGCTGAGGATAGGTGAACTTCGGACTGAGAAAATAGTCGCACTGCGTGCAGGTCCAAGATGCTTGCGGCACTGCATATAAACACCGCCATGTAAGCTTGTCGATTCTGGAGAGCACCTCGGGCCACGACTCGGCACTCGCTAGAGTTCGATGAGAGGCTCGGGCTCTGTTATTTTCACTGGCTCACTCTTTTTTTCGATTTCCGTCATTGCGGGAAACCGCTCCGCCGCGTGGCCGTGATGGACTTGTGTTTCCGGCTCCACTTCCTTCTCGAATTGGTCCTCTAATGCGGGGTACCGACTAGCCACGCTCTCGGTATCACTCACATCGCTACCTGGAGGACTTGAAGGGACCTGTGGGAAATTTGGGGGTTCCTGAAGCTGTGGGTGCTTTTGCTCAAACTTTGGGGGTTCCTGAAGCTGTGGGTGCTTTTGATCAAACTTTGAGGGCTCCTGAAGCTGTTGGTACTTTTGCTCAAACTTTGGGGGTTCCTGAAGCTGCGGGTACTTTTGCTCAAACTTTGAGGGTTCCTGGGCCTGCGGGTACTTTTGCTCAAATTTTGGGGTTTCGTGGAGCCGTTGGTACCTTTGCTCATGACCCGGGCTTTGCTCAGACTTGTAGCTCTGTCTGTTATGCACATTCGGATTGTAGAAATCCTTGTACTGGCTCAGTTCTGCATCCAAAGGATACGGAGTCGACTGTCCGGCGGAAAAAGCCGCCTGGTGTTCCACGGCATTCCCATAATTGTGAACAGGAGATTCCGCAGGAGGCGGAAAAATGGCCCCTGAGTTTTGGGCGCTCATATAACCCGTACTTTGCTTCCCCATAAACTGATGGTTCTCCAGACCATGAAAGCGATTCCCCAGACTTTCTTGATGTCCCAGACCGTACTTGTCGTAGAAGTCCTCCTGCATTGAATGGCGGCCGTATGCCTGAGAGAGCTTACTTTCAAGAAACTGGTCGTAAAGCCTGGTCACCGTGTTGATTTTATTGTTCATCTCCAAGAAGAATTCGTATTTCTCGATGGAGTCACGGAGAGACCGATTCAAGCGAGGCCTCAAGCGCACGACTCGGCTATGCAAGTCGCTCAAGTTTTGGTCATTGAGAATGTTTGCCTGGCGACTGGGGTCGTTCTTGACGCCATTGATAAGCTGCACAAAGAGATTGATATCGTCTTCTTCCTGCGGCGTAAGGTCCTGGTATCCGGAGTGCTGGCTTTGGGAGTGCAGGCCCGTGTTCTGTTGCACCTGGGCATTCTGGGAGCGGGAGTGAGTGGGCGTTTGGCCAACGCTGGCCTGCGCGAGACTGGGAGTTGGATAAGGAGACTCTTGACTATCCGCATATGCGTTTGCATCGAAAGAAAGAGCGGTCAGGTAGAATTCCAGCTCGGGCTCGGCGGCGGGTTCGGCTGTAGGCTTGGCGCTAGCTTGCTGGGGAACATCCGCCAAACTGGCGGCAATAGCGGCCTTCATGTCGTCGTCCATGTCGGAGTCCTGCGCAGACTCAGTGCTCTCAGCAGGAGGAGGATATGATGGGGCAGCGTGCGAGGACTGGGCGCCCGACTCCTGGAGACTCAACTCGATGGCCTTCTTGAACTCCTCGTCTTCATCTTGAGCCACACTGCGTGCGCTAGGCACGGCCTCCTCCTTGGCGCCCTTGTGGATCTGGTAACAGTCGTCACATACCCGAACCGGCAGCACAATGCCCAACGACGGCAAAGCTAGATTATGCGCCGAATGCTCCTGGCAGAAAACGCCGCCACACGCACGGCAGTGGTGCTTCCTATTCATCACGGAAAACGGATTGTAGCAGATCATGCAGTCCTTGCCGTCTACCCAATCCGGCGGTGTCACGGAATCGACAAAATTGGCGGCATTCTGCGCCACGCCCTCGTCCACTTCCGGAAACTCATAGCCCTGTCTTTGCATGCTCATGAAAACCCTCTGCAAGTAGTTGTTCTGATACTTCTGCTCCAAGTACAACAGCCACTCCCGAATCATCCGGAGAATCTGCATTCCCACCGCATACTTTGCCTCCAGCGAGTACACCTGGTATTTCTTGGTGTCGTAGTGCACCTTGAAGATAAACTCCGCCAAATAGTCCACGAACTCCTTGGAGTTGAGCTCCTCAATAAACGCCGAGCCGCCGTTTTTGACACACATGTCGCAAAGTTTTAGCGTCGACAGCAAGAGATTGGGATTGCTGTATACTTTGGTCAAGCGCTTTTTCAAGCACCTCATGGCGGTTTTTGGGGGCACCTTTTTGGAGCGGATGATGTCGGTGATCTCCAAGGCCACGGCCATGTCCAAGTCGCCGTTGGGGATGGACTCGGAGGTGGCGGATTCGATCTGGGCATCCATTTCGGCGCTGGGGTCCGCTGCTGCAAACCACGCCATTGTAGGAGATATTGTGTGGGCTGATAGCGTAGGGGTGGCGTGGGTTGAGATATCGCTTGCGCTGTGCAGGAAGAGGTATATGCAGGAGCAACCCTTTCTACAATGTTCTAACAAGGCACGAGCTCCGGGTTGCTGCTTAAGATCATGACTGGGGGGGGGGTTCGTCCAGTTTGGAATGCACGGCTCCATAGGCCTGACTAGTCGTAAGTGGTCAACTGACACTGTTGACACACTGTTGACACACTGTTGACACACTGATGACACTGTTGACACACTGTTGACACACTGATGACACTGTTGACCCACTGTTCTGACAGTTAAACTGACAATTAAACTGAACAGAACTGACACACTGGCAGTTCTGTGAGCTTGGAAACATCACGAAATTGAATGAGCGTCTCTCGCGTCTCTCGCGTCACGCTCCAACATCACTTGCTCAGAGCACAATCCACTTGACCTAGCGAATAATAAACACCGCAGAGGCCAAACCGAGACCACCCACGGCACACCACCAAAGACGGTCGAACGTGGGGTTGGAAGAATCCCTCACGGCATTGGTTCTGTACTGGTTCTCCAAAGACCTCTTGATTCTTCTGCGCAAAGAAGTCGATGTCTCCAGCGCCTTGTCCGTGGGGTTCAAGGCACTGGTGGGCAACATCATTGGAGGTCTGTATGCCAAATACAAGGGTTGCATAGGGCTGCCGTCGAACTGGTAGATTTGAAGCTGGTAGCGCCCGTGGTATGCAGACACCAGGACCTGGTACGTGTCGAACCACGTGGGCTGCACATAGCGCACATAGCTGGCGTGGTCTGACTCCAGGCCACAGGGATCGCTCAACAACTGGCGGCCATCCACGGCGATTGGCGTGAGCACCACGCTGCCGTTGGCCAAGATCTCATAGCTGCCGTGCTGGTATGTGATGGAGGCAATGGCGCACGAGTGGTTTTGCGAGTTGGACGTGATCCGGTATAATGCCTCTTCAAAGTGGCCGTCTTTGGTAAATGAGTACGAGATTCCTGGAAGTGCCGGCTCGATCAAGAGCTCGTCCACGGGGTCGTAAAAGCCGGGGCCTGTGAAGACGGTGTTGGATTTGGATACCCACGTGCCCTCCAACTCATCCATGTTGGGGGCTGCAAGAACAAACAGTAGGAGCAGGATGAAGACGGCAAAAAGCATGTTTTGCAAAGGGAGATGACTGGGGTGTTAGGCTTCAAGGAAGGGTGTTGATAAAAAAGGGCTGTGAGTCGCGGTGATCGCTTGCTGCAGGAACGCGCAGAAAAAAAAGAAGCCCGTGCCACGTTTGCATGCAGGAGATCACCATAGCTGAAGTCCTCTTCGAACCGTCTGCGGCCGGCCCTTGCTCACACCACCTCCCGTCCTGCACACTAGTCTTTGGCCAGTGCACCAATGAACCGAGACCCAAGCCTGCACCTACCACATTGTGCAAGCACGGCTGATGGAGGCCATAAGGCTGGATGGCGGGGACAAGCGGACCAGCGAAGAAGAGGATTGACGACAAGGCGAAAGGCCGAATAATCCGGTATCGATGGGGGGATGCTACTGCATTGAAGCAAGAAGCCAGCAGACACGTAAACTTTCGAGAGGACGCAGACGTAAACTTTCGAGAGGACGCAGACGTAAACTTTCGAGGCCGCAGACACGCTGCTTCCGAGAGGCCGCAGAGATACCTGAGTGCGTGCAACGCACGCTAGAATTGCCGGTTTCTCCATTTGATTCCGGGATATAAACCTGGTTCTACCCGTAGTGCAGAAAACGCAATCTGCCACTCCACGCCTCTTTTTTCGCACCACCGCAGCCTCCGTTTTCGTACTGCCGCAGCCTCCGTTTTCGCAGCCTCATGCCCCTGAACGCCTTTCTCTTTCCCTCAAACACAAGCAATAAGACTCCGAATTCGGTCTTTCACGACGCAGATCTCCGTAATAGGAATGCCGTCTGTGCCTGTGCAATGGTGGTCTGATCATCTTATCTTTACCGCCACGCATGCGCCACAATCTCACCCTAAATTACTCAATGAGGAATCTGTGACATCAAGCCGTCAAAAGGGAAATTAAGGTTTCGCTGTTTCTCTTCGATCGCTTGTTTCTCTTCAGTCTCTTGTGGCTGAATCTATTGTGCTGTCATTTCTGGTTGTCATTGGCTGTCATTTTGGCTGTGGCTGTCATTTTGGCTGTGGCTGTCATTTTGGCTGTGGCTGTCATTTTGGCTGTGGCTGTCATTTTGGCTGTGGCTGTCATTTTTGGCTGTGGCTGTCATTGACTGTCATTGACTGTCATTTCCTGTCACGCTGGCATATCACTTTGCCGTGACTCCATATATTCTCTCTATAGCCGCTGGCCAAGACTGGCGTTGCAAAGAGTGCCACGCCGCTCCTTTTTGCCGCCTTCAGTTTGCAACTTTGAAAATTCCTCTCTCGGGACTGCACGGCCGATCCTGCATCTGAGCAACTTTCAAGCCACGGGCTCATACGGCATCTCCATTCCACTTGCATCGAGGTATGCCTTCATAGTGGCTGTTTACTCGGAGACTTAATCGGGCTCATGAGCGATTGACAAAGCATTTCAAGAGCGAGGCTTTTTTGAGAATAAGTAGTATCCTGCACACGGAGCCATCTGCTTAGCCCCGGTCGTAATTACGATTTTGGGACCCACATGCCACAATAGGACTGCACATAAACACACGCATGCCTGAAACAATGTATAGTGCACGCACGATGCATTAACCCACTGAAATCGAACCTGGTACCTGCAGAAAGCACACATCTTGCATGAAAGCAGGCTACTACACTGAATAACTTTGTGTTTGGATACGAGAATGTGCGAGATATACAGAAAAGATCATGGGCTTATAATGATATTGATGCAAGGCGCGGAGCTAATGTTGCTAATCCGCCGCCTAGGGCGAATGCAATCAGAAAACCAGAAGGCTATGTTCGATTGCCCACTTCAGGGAAAACGCTTCTAGAAGCGCCGGTTTTTATCTTGGAGTTTGATGTCTCCAGTCTCGCTGGAGGGCGACTGGAGACCAATTGCTGGCCGATCATGGTCAAATATGTCCATCTCCTTCGACGACGTGCTTGACTTAATGCTCAGGTGGCTGCCGTTCGATCGGCTATAAAAGACGCATGTCGGATGGCTTAGTGGGGGATAATGGTGGCTGTGAGTGTGTGCAGGGTCAATTATGGGAGGTTTTCCGGCAAAAAACTTGCGCCCGAGATGCAGTGGCTGGGGGTCTGGGAACTTGGGCATTGCGTTTGAGTATGAACCGTGATTCTTTGGTGTGGTGCTGGCTTCAGAGTTGCTAGACCCGTAGGTGTAGTTGGAGGCAGGATAGTCTGGAAACGCCGAACTGGGAGCAAACGAATCCAGCGACATGGACTTGGTGTAGAGCGTTGACTCCGGCGAGGGTGCTTTGTAGGTTGCGCCCGACAAAAGCGAAACAATCAGTTGTGGGCCTTTGTGGTTGAAGTGCTGGAGAAGATACGCCGGTGCGTTGATAATGGCTTCAACCAAATGCCTCTTGATGACTTCATAGTTGGAGTAATCGACAACGTGTTCGTCAAGAATAATGGAGTGGTTTAATGTCTGGAATCGTGGATCCAGCTCGTGCAACGAAAGGGTATTGTTGATCAAATCCACAATCACCTTGGCCACCTCCAACACATCGTATTTGATTAGGTCATACAGGTAGCATGCGACGTAGGCCATGAACCTTTTGATATGGTAAAACTCCATGAGCTTCGTTTCCAAAGGCGAATCTATGGTGATCTTGAGCTCTTGTGCAACAATCATATACTCGTCAATGGAGGGGTCGTTGAGTTTCCAGTCCAATGCACTCATGATGTGCATTTCCATCTGATTGAACATCTTGGCGTCGTAGTTGCAGCGAGAGCCGCAAAGCTTGATCATTTCTCTGAGCTTGGGCAAGCGGTACCTCTCTGTTGGATCCTGGAAGCGAGCGCCTCCGCCATAACCCAAGTCCAGAATGGTTCTCACCGCAGCATCGTGGCGGTCGCTCAGGAAGTTGGCAAAGTGGTTGTTGCCGCCCTGTATCTTGGCGGCTATCCAGAGACAAGTGGTGATAATCAACTGGGCCTGGTCCAACAAAACCACCCTCTTCAGGCAGTAGCGGTCAAAGTAGCGTACGGCACGGCAAAAGACAAACGGCAAGATCTTCAAGCGCACCAGCATCTTCATGAGGAAGTCCACAAGCTTGTAGCGTACCACGGAGTTGATGTAAGGCTGATTTGCAATGAGCTTGACGTTGGGCCTTGCCGCTACCAGCGCAGCTTTCATTGTGTCGACAATGTCATCAGCGTATTCGTGAATGGCAGTTTCATGGCACCGCACCTCAGACTTGTATATACAGTAAGGGTATTTGTACTGGTGAATTGTAACATTCTCGTTTTTAAATGTGCAGTTTATCTTATGCATCACCGGTCAAAATCACGACACTTCGGAAGGTGACGGGAGTCGACGTAAATGGTAATTATGACGTAAGGCCTCGAATGGATGGCTTCAGACTTGGAGAATGCAAACGGAGACCCGAATGGATGGCTTCAGACTTGGAGAATGCAAACGGAGACCCGAATAGATGGCTTCAGATTTGGAGAATGCAAACGGAGACCCGAATGGTGATGGACGACAGAGTGACAAAAGAGGGAAGTCGGGGCAAATCAGACGGAATACGAAAAGCCAGTTCCGGAGAAATAAACAGAGGGGTTCTTGACACCGGTGCAGAAAAAGGACAGGGGTTAGTTGGAAGGCAGCGTCAAGGGAGAACATCAGGGGGAGGCTGCACTATATATATGACGGTTGCAGATAGATTAGGCTTGAAAAGCCAGGGAAAACAGTCCTTCGTACAAGGTGCTCTGTTATGCGCGCGGGCGCTCACGCACCTAAGCCAGGAACAGCATTGCAGAGTTTAAGCCCCCCGGCTATGTCTGTGTACAGGCCGCGCAGCGCGCGTGCTCCATCTTGGCACCATGCACAGCAAAAACACATAGACGAGCAATGCACGATCTGCAGGTGAGCACGAGCTGGGGCCCTCGCAACTGCACATTTCCTTCTGCTAAAAGCGCCGCCGAGACGAGCCGCAGTTTGGGGTCAGCTCCCGCTGGGGACGACGGTCGCTGCAACATGGGGCTCATGCGGGAAGGCAGGAGGGTGTGTTGAGCATTTTGCCGCGGCACAGCCAAGCCCCCGGGCTGACAATACTGCACCCCCAATGCATTCTGTGATCACTAAAAGAATCCCTTAGACACGCTGACTCAAAAGAGAAGAGCTGCACCCGATTTGGGCCAATGGTCCTGCAAGGTAAGCCCCTCGGAAACGGGCCATGTGCACGCAGATCCGAGCTCTATGTCGGTCGAAACAGGGTGTGTGCAGGCACGCTCGTTCTGAAACTGCGCAGCAGCACAATAGCGGCTGGGGCATCGGCCCCGACGTGCTGCATGTGGGCACCGCCGCAGGCAGCCTTTTTCCGTCCCTTTCTTAAGCGAACTCGGGCTCATTGTCTTTTTGTGATCGAACTCAGACCCATTGTTTGCCTGCATTCACCAGCTCTCGTTGTGGGCACATGCGGATGTTCGAATGGGCAGCGCATGAAAATTCACGTGCACAATGCTGTGCGGCTGCCAACAAAGGGCCATCGTCATCTGTCGTCACAGACGGCTCAATAATACATTGTGTCGAAGGCCGTGTAGCATGACAAGACCAGGATGTGCGGAGGTTTTGTCTGGTGGCGTGATGATCTTCGACCGTGGCTGTGTTTCAGCTTCCCCGATTGAGACCTGATTGCGGATGCTCGAGAACAGGTGTTGGCTGCGGGATTGTTTCAGCCTGCGACACACCAGCGTGCGCCACCCCCTGCTCTACCATATAAATCAGACCAGGGGGAACGTGGGCGGCTACCCAGGGCCTCCTTCCGAAGCTATTTCGGTGCTGGCCCTGAAGGAGTAATTGCGGACCTGCGCCGAGTCTGCGGGCTTTAACTTGCAGCTAAAAGAAATCTCTCGTATGACGTGGCTTTGCGGTTGATCTGGGTGAGCTTGGCTTTGCCGTCGTCTGGTGAGCTGGGCTCTGGATTTTGATTATTATACCGACTAGCATTACCAGGCTAGATGACCAGGCCAGATTACCAGGCCAGATTACCAGGCCAGTTTCATAGGCAGATTTCGTAGGCCATTTTCATCGGCCATTTTCATAGGCCATTTAGGCCATTTTCATAGGCAATTTTCATCGGCCATTTTCATAGGCCATTTTAGGCCATTTTAGGCCAGATTTACCAGGCCAGTTTCATAGGCCAGTTCTTGGCTTGACTTTGACCTGTTTTTGCAGCCTTGATGGTGAGCGTCTTTGTGGATCTGTTTTTGCAGCTCGAGGCTGAGGCCCATCTGGCTTCCATGACGTGGCTTCTATCAGGAAGCTGTCAGGCTTTTCCCGGCATCCATCCGGCTATGCAAAAGACCACAATCGGCGAAGGAGTTGCGCGAGCAATGGAAGATGCAAAGTTAGCAGAATGCAGAGGATGCAAGCCAGGGATGGAGATCACGTTCAAGGAGACCGAACAATTCTCCAGGGTATCGACACCACAGATTCGGTTTTGGGACTGCACTCAGCGGCGGATGTATGGCCACGTGAGAAAAGAAGGTTTGCCTTTAAGGTTGAGGACTCACATGATTGTCAAGCCCCGTTCCACTGGATGCGAGCACGAAGCTTAGCACGTGCCATTCACCCCACGCCAATGCACTGGCTGCATGGAACCTGGTCCTGCACGGCAGTCTGGCGATGTGGTAGCGCGGGCCTTCTACGCGAGGGCCCAATTCGCGGCCTCTCGCCGGGCCCGACTCCGGTCTCCATGGCTGGACGATGCTACGAGTCACCTCGGTGGCTCTGGGAGTCTGCGATCGGTGGCGACGCTGTGGGCGTACGCGGGCGGTTAAGCGCCTGTGCTTTCGCGAGAAAAAGTTTGCGCTTTTGACGTCGGTCCGCCCACTTCTATGCAGAAGCTCCCACGCCTGGAAAACTCTTCCACAGCTCATTTTCAAATTGCCGGCACGCATTGCTTAGGTTCTAGCACTAGGCCTCGCAGGGAAGAGCCGCCTTGTACAGGCTGTGCGTGGCTTGCCTTGTGATTATGCTTCCGCCAGTCACACGCGATCAACGCGTACACCTACCAAACTGTCTAGAATGTTTTTTCCTGGTGACTGAAATTGCGTGTATAGGCGTGGGGGACAATGCCAGCGATTCATGCAACACATGAGAGGGCGAGCAAACTTTGTCTGGGCAAAGTATACCGGCAGGTTGGGGCAGATGCGCATGGCAAAAACTCACGTGGTTATCTCATGCAATCTGTGTGATTTGCCGGCTGGTTCCGTGCTCTTCCACGGCTTGGCTTGGTCTTTGACATGTTGACTATCCACTTTACTCGTTGTGCATGAGCAACAAGCCTCGGGGCCTGCACCTCGCGAAACTATGGTTATGATCCAGGGGTACCTGATTGTTCCTGGCTCGCCAGATCTGGGCGTCACTCTACACTGGCGGCTCTTGCAAGCAGCAAAATACTGATAAGAACAAATCCGAGGCGTTCACGAGCCAGCGCATGCATGCACCTGCGACGCTCGTTGCACTGCATTGAACTATGGATCACATAGCGCTACACCCCATGGCTTGACAGCATGGAGGGAACAGTGGAGTGTGCATCAATATGAAGATTGCCGTCTTCCAAGATGCCCTCATTGATGCACTCCGCAATGACTTTGTCCCAATCGCTGATAGCGATGAAATACGACTGCAACACCGACACCACGAGCAACGCAATGATCATACCTATCCACAAGCCGACCAACTCAAGCTTGAAGAAAAATGCAAAGAGGAAAGCAAACGGCAACGCGATCAAGTAATACGACACCAAGTTGATGACGCCGCCAATTTTTTGTCTTCCCTGGCCTCTCAAAACCCCACCGGAGACACACGATATGGAGTCATTGACTTGATACAATGCCCCGATGATCAAAACGCTGGATGCAATTTTCAACACCCTGGCGTCGTCGGTGTATAACGATGCAAAAAAGTCCCTGAATAGATAGAGAATCAAGCCGTTGCACACACCAAGGAACAACGCAGCATACATGGCCGCTTCGGTAGCGACCAAGGCGGCTTTTTTCGACGCTGCTCCAATGAACCATGCGATTCTCGTGGACGACGCAATCGACAAGGCAAAGGGAATCTGGTACAAGAGAACGCACGTGGTGGAAACGATCGACTGAGCGGCCAACACGTCAGTGCCGAAGGTGGACGCGGTAAAGGTGATGATTTCGAACGCGAGCCACTCGGCCTCCACCATCAAAACGCCAGGGATCGAGAGGTTGATGATTTTCTTCCAGTTACGGAAGTACACCTCGTTGAACAATCTCTGGCGTGGCAAGCACTGGTACCCATTGACATATACAGTGTATGCCAAGAGAATGAAGCACATGAGCCAGTTGGTGATGACCACGGAGAGCGGGGCGCCAACAAAGCCAAGGCCGATGTATGGGTTCCACACCAACAAATAGTTGAGCAATGCGTTCATGGGGGCACAGAAAAGCAACACGTATGTGGAGGCGTGGAAAATGCCCTGGGATTGCAAGAAGTGCTTGAGGTTTTCGAAAACAATGAAGCCGGGCAACCCAAGCGACAAGACACGGAGGTACTGGCTTGCCATGTTGACCAAATCCTTCTTGTCGCCAATCAAGAGAAAGAGAATCGGTTTGGAGAAGAACACCCAGAGCAAGAACATTGGGATGTACAAGAGCATCAAGAGGTACGTGCAGCGGACAAAGTGCAAGCCCACGGTGTTATAGTCTTTCCGGCCGTAGGACTGGGCACACAAAGTATCCAAGCACGTGGAAACGCCCTGGATAATGGCATAGCCCGTGATGTTTGCCGTCATCGAAGACAAGGAAACAGCCGCGAGAGCCGTGGAGCCCAAGCGGCCCACGGAGAAGACCGAGGCAACGGTGAGCGAGTACTGGAGCAAGAAGGTCACGATCAAGGGGATGGAGTAGCGGGCGAGCACGTGCAACTCGGTCCGCAAGGTTGTGTCGGGCTCCTTGAGGATGGCGTTGGAGTGCACGGAGAGCAAGTCGCTAATGTCGTGGCCCAAAACAGACACGTTGGAGCGGGCAGGATGGATGCCGTCGTGGCCAAAAACAGACACGTTGGAGTGAGCAGGATGGATGCCGTCGTTGATGCTGGACCTGGAGATTTTCGTGCCAAGGGAATACGGCGGGATTTTGGTGGGGCCTGCAGATGCAATGGACATTCTTCTCTGCTGGACATAGGCGATGATTTCGTCCTCGCCCACCTCAGAGACCGTGGGCAAGAGTTGGTGTGTTTCATTCATGGTCGGGGTAGCCACGTGGGGACGTCTTTGTTACTCACAGGCGACGTCTTTGATACTCACAGGCGACGTCTTTGTTAGTCACAGGCGACGTCTTTGTTGATATTCACAGGCGACGGGGATCTAGCAGGTATTTCCCAGGGCTCCACTTTGCAATCGATAAAGTGTTTCAGCCTCTGAGGATTTGGAAATGGCTACAGCGGAAGATGAGCGAAATACCAAGCTCTTCGAGTTCGTTGAGGACGCGATAAACGCCCCGCGCAAAGATAAGCCGATTCAGCGCGGGCGACTTGGCAAACCAGCGCGGGTGACTTCGCGCCGCATTCCGCCATTGTCATGTGGTTGTTTCACATTGAAGGCAGGATGGGGGCCGGGGACAGAAGAGAACAAGAGGCAATGTTAAGCGGGGATGAACACAAGAGACAATTTTAAACGGTGGCCGGCGGATGCGCAGAAAAGGCAGTGCTACGCGGGGGCCCGGGGAGCTGCACGCGGCAGCACGATGGGCAGGAAGCTCCAGTTCTACATGAATGGCGATTGAAATCAGGCCTATTGATTGAATGGGAGGCACGTGGGCAGGTTCTAGAATTTGCCATGCACCAAGTTGCGGAGCATGTCCTTGCCCGTGAAGAACGCTGTTCTGTAAAAGGAATAGAGGTCCAACGTCAGCGACACGACGGAGACAAAGCCAAATGGCAACATGGCAGGAATCCAGCCCTGGGCCAACTCCAAGGCATAGGCTCCGCTGGGCATGGAGTACTGCTTGACCTCGCCCTTGACCAAGTGGTGCTGGTCACCGGGATAATAGATCTCGGGGGTCAAGGCATTGGGAGCGGCGGCTTTCTGGTGGCCGGTCAAAATGGTGAAGAAGTCGTTGGCATAGTGGACGCCCGTGTGGCCTTCGGTGCCCACTGGAGTGCCAAAGAAGATGAGGTACTCACTGATGGACGCGTGCAAGATGAACATGTTGCCCATGGCGCCGCCGGCGTTGTTGTACACCCAGTCGTCGAAGTTGAGGTCATTGATGAGCCCGGGATACTCGTGCTGGAGCTTGGGGGTCAAGCTGACCATGATCTCGCGGGCATCTGCGTTGGGGTTCTGCGCCAACGTCTCCTGCACCAACGTCTGCAAGCGGGCCTCGTTAAGACGGAAGTTGCGGGGGAGCCACGTGCGGAAACTGGCCTCGAAAAACGCCACTGCTAGCACTAGCACGGAGACCACGTTGAACCACATAAGAAGAGTGGTGTGTTGAGCGATGCGCGGTACGAGCTCGTATACACGGGTGTCCTGCATGCGGCCGCGCGGCTCTGCACAGAGCCAGACTTCCGCTCCGTCCTCGCTCCGCCCTCGCTCCACTGCCGCCAAGGACTTTGCCGCCAAGGACTTTGCCGCCATGGACTTTGCCGCCGCCGTCCAGGACGCCTACTCTACGAGTGCCGACGAGCTTCTTATCACGGCACAGCGTCTCTACGACACGCTCGCTCCGGGAGACGCGGCGGAGGCGCTAGCCCAGCTCGCGGGGCGCTTTGGGGCCGCCCGGGACGCCGCCCGGGACGCCAGCCAGGATCCGAAAACTGCCGCCCTCAGGCTCATTGTGGTCGAGCTCAGCCTCTACTTTCCTCCGGGGGTGGGCGAGGCGGAGAGCCTCTTGAAATCGCTAGCGTTTCTCTCGCCCGCCAACGCGTCTCCCTCGCAAAACACCGCTGTCATGCGGATCAAGTACCAGGACCTCGTCACGGACTACCAGTTCCTCATGTCACGCAACTCCAAGTACTTGCGGTTGATGGATATGGTGCCCAAGAAGATCAATGCGCTCACCTTGGCCCACGGCACGAACGCCGTCGTGGAGAGTGTGCAGTTGAAGGTGTTGGTTTACTACTTGCTCGGCGACTCGGACTTCAGGGACAAGAGCGTGCTCAGGTACTTGATGCAGGAGCAGGTCTTGCAGCGGTACAGAAACACGGCCATCGACCGGTTCATGGCCTACAAGGAACGGCTCATTCCGTACGAGAGCTTCTGCGGGCTTGTGCAGTACGTGCAGCAGTTCTACCAGTTCCGGGTGGTGTTTGGGCTTTTCGGGGCCCAGCTCACCAACAACTACTTGGATACCAACTTGAGCAAGTTGCCCCGCTACTACAGGAGCGTGAGGATGCAGCGCATCGAGTCGATGTTCATGCACGAGGGCGGCGAGAGCGATGTGGAGGCCGTGATCTGCCGCATGATCATCAACAACAAGTTTCCCGCTGGGTCGGTGATTGACCAGGAGAGCGGGGCGGTGTATTTTGGCGAGACTGTGGCCAAGTACGATGACTTTAATACGCACGTGAAGAAGATCAGTGAGTTGGTGGAGCAGCTCGGTGGCGGCGCACGCAGGTAGTGAGTCTACAGGAATGGTGTAATTAGATTTAATTTTACAGACATGCGGAGTACCGAGTCATAGAGTTTCGTGAATCATAGTGGTGGCCTTGGCACCTTCTATATGGGAAGCCTGGAGCTCTGCGTTTTGCTCCTGGCGTTTTCAATCTTGGCTCCTGGAGTTTCTTCGAGCTCTTGGGCTCTTGGAGTCTTGGGCTCGATCAGGTTGACCTGCTAGTAGAAGCCCAGGCCAAGCTGTAACAAGGACTTGGCCACGGAGAAGCTGTTGGGAGTGCCGAAGTTATGTCTTAGCGGCAGCGAGCCCAAGAAATCGTCTCTTTTTTTGACATCCAAAGTGGAGTCGTCTGCCGTCTCGTCGATGGTCTCGTCGCTGGTGGATGCAACGATGTTTTTGTTGGTGGCCTTGATGGGGGTCTTCAAGATCTTATGTACAGGCGGGAGCCGCTGCTGAGCAGTTGCAAGGGGAAGCTGTGGTGACGATGGGTTGTGGAACGACGACAGCGGTTTGATGTGGTATAGTTTCAAGGCGGGTTGCTTGGCGGCCACAGCGTTGAGGCGAGGCTTCAGCAGGCGGGGGTTTTGCAAGTTGACGTTTGCGGCGGCGGAGAAGTTTGAGACATTGGAGATGTTTGAATTTGAGACATTTGAGACATTGGAGATGTTTGAATTTGAGACATTTGAGACATTGGAGATGTTTGAGACATTTGAGACATTTGAGACATTCGAGACATCTGCAACATCTGCAACATCTGCAACATCTGCAACATCTGCAACATCTGCAACATTTGCACAGAATGCAGAGTGGCCGCAGGCAGAGACGGCAATCAGGGGCTTGGCCACCCGGAACTGCGACAGAACTCGGATGTTGGGCGACGCCGCGTGCAACGCCTTTCTCTGCACCTTGAGCTTGTAAAAAGCCAACTGCAAGCGGAGCTTCAACTTGGTGGCCGCCAAGTCGGCCTTGACATTTCTGTTGTTGGATATCTTATAGTCGCTGAAGCTGTCGAACTTGCGAGCACTTGTGTAGGATGTTTTGCTGGGCACGATGGACGTGGCGGACTTTGTCAAGGAGAACTTGGGGGTGAGCAAGGGGGTCAACGGCAACGACGAGGCATTGAACAGCCGAGACTTCCGGAGCGGCGAGTCTGCGGCGACGTTTGTGTTGAGCGGAGCCAACGCCACACGCGAGGGGGTGGAAGAAACGGGCATTTTCTGGGGCTGCAATTCCGAAAATGAGATTTAACTCTTCTGATTTGAACTGATTAAACTGATTTGAACTGATTAAACTGATTTGAACTGATTAAACTGATTCCAAACTGATTAAACTGATTTGAACTGATTTGAACTGATTAAACTGATTTGAAACTGATTTGAAACTGATTTGAAACTGATTTGAAACTGATTTGAAACTGATTCCAAACTGATTCTAAACCGATTTGAACTGATTTGAAACTGATTCTAAACCGATTTGAACTGATTTGAACTGATTCTAAACCGATTTGAACTGATTTGAACTGATTCTAAACCGATTTGAACTGATCCCTTGCTGCTATTCCTTGCTGCTGGTCAAATCTGAGCTTCTGTTTGCAGTGGATTTGCTGTTGTGTGTGTTTGGCTGCTAGTTTGACTGTTGTTACTAGTGCTTTGTGCTATGCTTTGTATCCTTGGGACTATGCTTTGTATCCTTGGTACTATGCTTTGTATCCTTGGTGCTATGCTTGTGTATCCTTGGAACCTGTTGCCTGCCTGGACGGTGAATGCAAGGATGAAGGATTAAGGAGTGGCGTGCCAAAGAAGCAGAGAGGAGGCGAGTGCCGAAGAGGGTGTTTTGGAGGCGTGTTTTGAAGTGGTCCGTTTCTGCACTGGTGCAGGCCAGGAGCGCGTTGGTGTTGTTGTAACGGTTGCGGGGAGGTACGGATGTGCGGATGCTCCAGGGCCCAAAGCATGCGAAAAGAAAACAATGCGCCGGCGCATCGGCTGCTGGATCTCGTCCGTGCGTCTGCGCGGAGCGTGTCTGTTTACATCCTGCATACTCGTTGATGCTTGTACACACGAGGCGTTGGGGGCCGGAACGGGAGGGACGGCTGGGCGGGGACGGCTGGAGCGGGGACGGCGGCCGAGGGTCCGGTGCCGTGCGCCGTTGGAACGGCCGGTGCCTGTGCGTATTGCTTGGAGGCGGCCGGTGGAAACGCGTCCTGTGGGCTGCGCATCGACCATCGTCTGGATGCAGGAACACACGCTATTGGGAGTCTTTTGCGGAAATACGAGGAGGCTTGAAGAGGGTCGGGCGGCTTGAAGAGGGCGGATGTTCGGGCGGCTTGAATGAGGGTCGGGCTGATGGTCGGGATGGATTCCGGTGGTGGATTCTGGGGGGGCTAAAACGAGGGTCGGGGATGGTCCGAGGGGGTGAGATCCGAGGGTGCGCTCGGGTCGGGGATGGTCCGAAGGTGCGCTCGGTCGCAACGTCCGAGCGCGGGCATGAGCGTCCGAGCGCGGGCATGAGCGTCCGAGCGCGGGTCGGCGCGGCCCCGCGGCCCGCCCCACATGCAGGCTATCATCCCGTGATATCTCGCAGTGCCACTCAGCCTACTCCCCACCATGAACTTCCGAAGCAGATTGTCCTCCTTGAGGGAGTACCTCACGCCGATCAATAACGACTCCAACTTCCTCGCCACAGGCGAAATCTCCCCCGAGGAGTTCGTCATCGCGGGCGACTACTTGGTGCAGAAGTTCCCCACCTGGACTTGGGGCGCCGGCGCCAAAGCCCTCCACAAGCCCTTTTTGCCCCCTGACAAGCAGTACTTGGTGACCCGGCACGTGCCGTCGTACCGCCGCTACGCGTCTTTTGTTCCCGAAACAAGCGCTGCTTCATACCCCGACCCTCGGGCCGACGGCTCCGACTCCGACTTGGAGATCATCCCCTCGTTTCTACAGCCCTCGGCTCCTGCCGCCGACGCCCCCGAGATCGATCTTGATGCTGAGCTCCTCGAAGACGATTTGGACGATGATATCGACGACTACGCCAACATACTTCCCGACCAACTGGGACTCCGCAAGTACGACTTGTACATTGCCTACTCCACGTCATATCGGGTGCCAAAGATGTACTTGGTTGGCTTCAACGGCAACGGCATCCCGTTGTTGCCCACGCAAATGTATGAGGACATTTCGGGCGACCACAAGGACAAGACCGCCACCATTGAGCCGTTGCCCATGATGCTGAACACCACAGGCGTGTCCATTCATCCATGCAAGCACTCGTCGGTCATGAAGGTGTTCATGGGGCACGCTCGGGCCCGAGGCGCTTTGGCCGATGCGGCTTCCGACGAGCTGTCTATCCGTGTGGATCACTATCTTGTGATTTTCTTGAAGTTTATTGCCAGCGTGACTCCGGGCATCGAGTATGACTTCACGATGGACGCCCTTTGACTTCAGAGAGTGTGAATACCGTTGACGCAGAATACTCAGATGTTCAAATGACCAAAGTGCGATGCAAGGCGATACAAGGCGATACAAGGCGATACAAGGCGATGCAAGGCGATACAAGATGACTATACAAGGCTATATCAAGATGGCTTCTCAAGATAGCTATATTAGTATGGCTTCTCAAGCCTATATCAAGATGGCTTCTGATGGGTTCTCAAGATAGCTTCTCATATGGACATGGATTGGTCATCGTCGAACGCACGTGTCTTGTACCCCTCAAGATTATCGGCACCGAGGCTGGCGGCAATGCGCCAACTCTGTCACCTTCTTGATGTCTGGGGCGGAGTGAGGTCGTATGACGTTCAAATGTTGAGCAGCGGTTCTCCAGTCTTGCAACGGGTTCTCGGCTCGGAGCTCTTTCCTTCTCCTTTCCTTCTTCTCCTTTCCTTCTTCTCCTTTTCCTTGTCCTTTTTCTTCGGCCGGGCATGTCGGGCTCCTGCAGCTTGATGGGCTCAAGAGCCAACGACTTCCGTGGCGGAGGCTGCTTCAGGTTGATGTTGACGAGCAATCGTTTGGATCGGCAACTCATTGGGTCACGGAATCCAATTGAACATGGCTACATTAATATGGCTTCTCAAGATGGCTATACAAGGCTATACAAGGCTATACAAGGCTATACAAGGCTATACAAGGCTATACAAGGCTATACAAGGCTATACAAGGCTATACAAGGCTATATCAAGATGTATTTCCAAGGCTATACAAGATGGCTATACAAGGCTATATCAAGATGGCTTCTCAAGATGGCTTCCCAAGGCTATATCAATGTCTTCGAGACTGTTCATCCAGAATGTCCGAATGACTCAAATGGCTAGTTCAAATGGCTCACATGATCAGGGGCCGAGCAGACCAGATCAAGTATCACTGACCGAACTCTGCATCAGGCCAAGCTTCAAACATTCGCCAAAAGTCCTGGTGAGGCCCGCAAGCAATGAAATTACCTATCACATGGTCTATTGCTGTCAGGTCATGTTGCCGGAGTCATGCTGCCGGAGTCTTGTTGCCGGAGTCTTGTTGGCACCGCCTTTCGGCCTACTCTGCCAAAAACGGCAATGGCGAACATCTCCCGTATCCACGCTCCGAAACTCGTGATGATTATAGACCCATTCGTGGTGCAATGAACTAGTCATCTGTGGTGGTGCATACGCCGATGCACATCTGCGGTAGTGCATACATCTGCGGTAGTGCATACAGCACGGCTTATCCTCACGCACAACAAAGTCTCCCACTTCTCTAGTCATCAATGGGGTCCCAGGTTCGAAACCGCAAGAGCAAGCGGCAGATTGCCAAGAACGCAGCCAAGGAGATTCCGGAGCCCGATGTGCTGGATGACGGCCAGACCGCTACTGTCCACCGCAAAGCAGCCACTTCCAAGAACAACAAAGGCCACGGCCTGGGGGCAGACTCTAAAACCTATCCTGTCAAGTCTCACTCGACTGGAGGTCATCATCTGAAAGAAGGGCATGGAAATTCCGACCTGAATGAAGAGCCTGACTCTGACGGCGATCAGCCATGCGAAGAAGCTGGTCATAAAAAAGCAAGCGGTTCCAAACATCACCGCAAGCACAAAGACAAGGAACTCAAGAAAAAGTTGTACCATTCTCGCCGCGTCACTTTCATCTTGGGAGCGGTTCTCGGGCTCCTTGCCACCATTGTGATCACCGCAATGTCGTCAGAAGATATCAAAGGAGAGCTCGACAAGCTCATAGGGTATGACTCATTCAACGAGTTCATGGAGGATTGGCGGGACACCATTCCTCAAGGATTGCAGCTGATTTTGGACGGCAACGACCGGCCCAACAGCAACGAGTTGAAGGGGTCGGCCGAGTCGTTTTCCGTGGGGAAAAGAATGCAGCACGAATTGAATTTGACTTCCAAGTACAACGTGGTTATGGTTCCAGGGGTGATCTCCACGGGCTTGGAGTCCTGGGGCACCAGCGATGAAGGGCCCTGTCCCTCGCTCCCTCACTTCCGCAAACGCTTATGGGGCCTGTTCTACATGTTGCGGACCATGGTGTTGGACAAAGCGTGCTGGTTGAAACACGTCAAGTTGGACCCTGAAACGGGTCTAGACCCGCCAAACATCAAGGTGCGGGCGCTGTCTGGTTTTGATGCAGCAGATTTCTTTGTGGCAGGCTACTGGATTTGGAACAAGATCTTGCAGAACTTGGCGGTGATCGGATACGGACCTGAGAATATGATCAGCGCAGGATATGATTGGAGATTGGCGTACTTGGATCTCGAGAGGAGAGACGGCTACTTCACTAAGTTACGCTTGCAGATTGAAACTACAAAAAAGATCACGGGCCAGAAGTCGTATTTGGTGGGCCATTCCATGGGCCTGCAGGTGATCTACTATTTCATGAAGTGGGTAGAGGCGGAAGGGCCGCTTTACGGAAACGGAGGCAAGCAGTGGTGCAATGACTACTTGGCCGGCTTTATCGATATCAGCGGCTCCCTCTTGGGCACGCCAAAGACAATCCCGGCGCTTCTTTCCGGGGAAATGAAGGACACTGTCCAGCTCAATTACTTTGCAGTGTATGGGTTGGAGAAGTTCTTCAGCAAGAAAGAACGTGTGGAGATGTTGCGCACGTTCGGCGGAGTTCCTGCAATGATTCCCAAAGGCGGGGACTTGATCTGGGGCAATTTGACCAGTTCCCCTGATGACCCAGGCAACACTCTTTCGACAAGCGGCGCAGATGTGGAGATCTCAGGCCCAAAAAACGATACAGTGGGCAAGTTTATTCGCTACAGGGGCGAAAGTGTGGACGACGGTGGCCCGGATGAGAAGATCGACTACACGGTGCTACAGAGTATCGAAAAGTTGCTCGATGTTTCTCCAGATTGGTTCTCCAAGCGGGTGAGAGAAAACTACTCATTCGGATTCGCCAAAACGGCAAAAGAGCTCCGGAAAAACGAGCTTGACCAAGCCAAGTGGTCCAATCCGTTGGAGGTCGCTCTTCCCAACGCCCCAGACATGAAGATTTTCTCGTTCTACGGTGTGGGAAACCCCACAGAAAGAGCATACACGTACCGCAAGGGCGGGGCGGATGCAGGTATCCCATACGTGATTGACACCGAAAGCGACCATCCGGTGTATTTTGGCGATGGAGACGGCACCTTGGCGTTGATGACACACAGCATCTGCCACGAGTGGCAGCGGCAGGGCCTGCGGTTCAACCCCGCAAACATCGAGGTGAAAATCGTGGAGATCAAGCACGAGCCCGACCGGTTTGATATTCGGGGCGGCGCCAAAACAGCCGAGCACGTGGATATCCTCGGGTCGGCGGAATTGAACGAGTTGGTGCTCAAGGTGGTTGGCGGACTCGGAGACACGATTGACAACGTCTACGTGTCGGAACTTAGAAATATCACCTTACTGATGGGCGTGTGAACAGCGTTGAGCACATCAAGCACATCAGGGGAGCCTGCAAGTATAGAAGTTACTATTTGTTGATGTAGAAGTTACCATTTGTTGTGTAGAAGTTACTATTTGTTGATGTAGAAGATACTATTTGTTGTAGTCGATCGTGGCAGGACCCGTACATCCTGCACGAAGGTGCCGAGCGCACCGGACTACACTTGTCATGGAGAGAGACGGCGCCGCCAGCGCAGCACACCCGGCGTTTTCGGGCGGCAAAGCGGCAGCGGCTCAAAGCGCCGAGGATTCCGCACCGAACCGTGCAAGAGCGGGCGAAAACGGGGCCGGATTGGGAGAACTAGGTGCCGGGCCGGGGGTCACGTGCGCCATGTGTCAGCGGGCGTTCTCGACGAAGGGCATCTTGGGCCGGCACTTGGACCGCCGTAAGGGAGACGCCCAGCACCCGGCCGGCGCTGTGGAGGAGATCCGGGGAAACGTCCGTCGCAGGGCTCCTAACGCGTCGGGGCCGGGGCCGGGGCCGGCGCCGAGCCGATCGGCCGAGGCCCGCCAGCGGTCGGCCAAAAGGTACAACAGCCGGGCCACCGTCAAGGAACGCAACCGAGAGCGGCGCCGCGCCCGAGACCGCCGCATCCAGGCCCAGCTCCACGCCAACCGCTGGTACGTGGAGGAGATCTTGGCGGGCCTGCATACAAGCACCCCTTCGGGGGCGGCGGACTTTGCGTACGTCGTAGCGAAAGCCGTGCCGCCGCGGCTGTGGCCGAGATTGGGCACGGCGCCGGGCGAGCGGCACCTCAAACACGCCGTGAAAAGCGTGGCAGGGACTGCATACAGCAGCCCCGTGGGTCTCCAGCGGCTACTTGACGAATACGAGGCGTGGCAGGCTCTCGATGCAGGCCAGCAGCTTGAGGCGTGGCAGGCGGGGCAGGACCGGGCGATTCGGGAGCTAGGCGTCAGCTTGGGGGAGGTGCAGCATGCAGGAGAGATGATAAGCAACAAGGAGGCGGAAATCTACGGGGATTTAACGGTGGACGGCATGTACGCGGTGGACTCCGAAGCGGAGGCGGAAGCGGACGCCGAAGCACAAGCGGAGGCGGATTCCGATAGGTAGGAGCCAAGCCGAGCCGAGCCGAAGCGGACTCTGACAGTGAGAGCCGAGGCCGACAGTGAGAGCCGAGGCCGACAGTGAGAGCCGAGGCCGACAGTGGGAGACGAGGCCGAGCCGAGNGGGGGGGGAGGGGGGGGGGAGCCGAGCCGGAAACCCGTACACCCACGCAGCTCACCTCGAGCGCACCAACAACGCTCCGCAAACAACAATGAGGTATGTCCAAAGCGGCGCCAAGCGGCCCCCCAGGTCACTCGCCTACTAACCGCAAGCGGAAAATTCGTCAGAGCGTCCAAATACAGGCACGTGTTCGGGCAGGCCAGCAAAAAGGAACTCTGCTATGAGAACTTGAAGGTCACCAAAAACGCTTGGGACTCCAACATCATCCACTCCAACGGAAAGTACCTCCTGGTCACGTGGGACTCGTCCGGAGGCGGCGCCTTTGCCATCATCCCCGTCGGCGAGGTCGGCAAGGCGCCGGACACCGTGCCGCTTTTCCGTGGCCACAAGGCGCCCGTGTTGGACACGGCGTTCAACCCCTTCAACCCGCAGCAAGTGGCCAGCTGCTCGGACGACGGAAATATCTTCATCTGGAACATCCCCGACGACTTCTCCTTCCACAACTACCGAGACGACGCCGACGCCGTCAAGGACGTGGTGTCCCCGGCCAAAGTGCTCTCGGGCCACACGCGGAAGGTCGGCCACATCGAATTCCACCCCTGTGCGGAGAACGTGTTGGCGTCCGCGTCCATGGACTATTCCGTGAAGATCTGGAACGTGGAGACGGCGTCCGCCGAGATGTCGTTGCAGCACAAGGACTTGGTCACGTCGTTTGCGTTCAACTACAACGGCCTGCTTTTGGCCACGGTCTCGCGGGACAAGGTGTTGCGTATCTGGGACTTGCGTTCGGGCAAGGTTGTGTCCGAGGGCCCGGGCCACACCGGGGCAAAGGCCTCGCGGGTCATCTGGTTGGGTAACACCGACCGTGTGTGCACCACGGGTTTCTCCAGGTTGTCCGACAGACAGGTTGGAATCTGGGACGCCAGCGATATCGCCAGGGGGCCCATTGGCGGCTTTATTGTCATCGACTCGTCGTCGGGCGTGTTGATTCCCATCTACGATGATGCCACCTGTACGTTGTACTTGGCCGGCAAGGGCGACGGAAACATCCGCTACTACGAGTACGACCACGACGTTCTTCACGAGCTATCGCAATACGCGTCCACCGACGCCCAGAGAGGGTTTGCCGCTGCGCCCAAAACCGCCGTCAATATCCGGGAGAACGAGATCTTGAAGTGCTACAAGACCGTCAACGACTCTAGCATCGAGCCCGTTTCCTTTATTGTGCCCCGCAAGTCCGAGGTGTTCCAAGAGGACATCTACCCCGACGCTCCATCGGACAAGCCTGCACTTACTGCTCTGGAGTGGTTTGGAGGCAAGGACGTCAACGGGCCGCTTTTGGTCAAGATGGAGGCCATCTACGAGGGCAAGGTTCCGGAGCCCAAGGAGTCCTCTCCTGCGGTCAGCATTTCTGAAAGGAAGGCCAACGCCAAGGTTCCCGAGCCCAAGGAGTCCTCTCCTGCGGTCAGCATTTCTGAAAGGAAGGCCAACGCCAAGGTTCCCGAGCCCAAGGAGTCCTCTCCTGCGGTCAGCATTTCTGAAAGGAAGGCCAACGCCAAGGTTCCCGAGCCCAAGGAGTCCTCTCCTGCGGTCAGCATTTCTGAAAGGAAGGCCAACGCCAAGGTTCCCGAGCCCAAGGAGTCCTCTCCTGCGGTCAGCATTTCTGAAAGGAAGGCCAACGCCAAGGTTCCCGAGCCCAAGGAGTCCTCTCCTGCGGTCAGCATTTCTGAAAGGAAGGCCAACGCCAAGGTTCCCGAGCCCAAGGAGTCCTCTCCTGCGGTCAGCATTTCTGAAAGGAAGGCCAACGCCAAGGTTCCCGAGCCCAAGGAGTCCTCTCCTGCGGTCAGCATTTCTGAAAGGAAGGCCAACGCCAAGGTTCCCGAGCCCAAGGAGTCCTCTCCTGCGGTCAGCATTTCTGAAAGGAAGGCCAACGCCAAGGTTCCCGAGCCCAAGGAGTCCTCTCCTGCGGTCAGCATTTCTGAAAGGAAAGCCAAACACGCCACGTCTCCCAAGGCCCAGGCCAAGGACGCCGTTTCTCCCAAGGCCCAGGCCAAGGACGCCGTTTCTCCCAAGGCCCCTAGCGCTTCCAGCAGCCCTGCCGCTGCCTCAAGCGTCGCCGGCTCCACAGTGTGCGGCGACTCTAAGGCCTCCGGCGTGGACGAGCTTTTGAAAGCCTCGAGCACCGTGGGAAGCCTCATCAATAAAGTTGTGGATGAATCGGACGACGAGGACTCCAAGAGGATTGCCGAGAACCCAGATGACGACTGGGAGGACGTGAAGCCAGTCAAGAGGGAGACGAAGAACACGGAGCCAAACGTGAAGGCGGAGAAGACTCCGGAAAGGACCGCAAAGACTCCGGAAAGGACCGTGAAGAAGGAGGAGACTCCGGAAAAGATCCCGGATAAGACTGTGGAGATGGAGGAAAAGCCCGATGCAAAGCCAGAGACCGAAGCAAAGCCAGAGACCGAAGCAAAGCCAGAGGAGCCGAAAAAAGACGACTCCAAAACTCCGACCTTGAGGTCGACTGTGGAGAAACTCGCTTGTCTCGTGGACTCTCTAGAAAGCCAAGTGCGCAAGTTGACAGAGGCCAACGCCGACAAGAACGACCAGATTCAAGCCTTGGAGAAAAAAATCGACCAGTTGTTGGCAAAGTAGCCTCTTGAGCTGCGTCAAAGGACTGAAAGCTGCGTCAAAGGACTGAAAGATGCGTCAAAGGACTGAAAGCTGGTTTTATCGAAGGACGGTTGCAGTGTGCTCCATATCCGTTCATTAGTAGTGTCATGGGAGCCATTAGACCATGCCTATTACGTAAGTGTTATTATTCTATATGAAGTATCACGCTACTTCGAGATCTCGTAGAACTTCGAAAAGATCAACGCCGAAAACGCCGCCAAGTTGAAGCTCACCATGCCGTCGAACATCTTCCACAGACGCTGGTTCTCGTACTGTTGGTTCAAAAGCTGGTCCAAGGAAATGGTCGTGCATGCACCAGGAATAGTGACCGGCCCGTTGGCCACCTCGATGACAAACTCCCCCGCCCGGAAGCAGCTGAACATGAACTCACACTTGGACGCGTTGGCGATCTTCTGGTGAAGCGCCCCGCCCACGTCGTCAATCACCTCCTGGTCCATCAACTTCTTGAGCGAGTACTTGTAGGAGCCGAACTTGGGCAAGCGGTTGTTCCGCTTCAACTGCCGATGGTAGAAGTACTGCTTGCTGAAAATGGGGATGATGTTGAAGAGCTTCTTGTCCTTGGGCCGCAGCTGGAGCTGCTGCAACATAATCTCCACATGCTTGTTGTAGTCCAGGAGCTGGCTGCTCAAGAACACTTCTTTGTCATTCAACTTGGCGATCGTCTCGCCCGCCAACACCAACTGCTGCGCCCGCAACACCCGCTGCAGGTCCTTTGTCTTGATGTCCACCACGATCTGGTTCAAGATCTCCTGGTACGAGTTTTTCCGGTCAATCAATCCCAACGACTCGAGCTGGAGCAAGATCTTGAGCGTCGTCTTCTTCAACTCCTTGTAGCTGACGTTGGGAAGGTTCAAAAGCGGATGCTGGAATGCGTTCATGGGGTTCACCTCGTCCGACGCCTTTTGCTCCTGTAGTATTTGCTTGAACCTGAGCTCGTGCTCGGGGGTGATGGCCTGCACCAACAACTCCAAGAGGTCGTTGCTGTCAATGTTCTGCACCCGCAAAATGAACAAAAGGTACTTTTTCGCCTGCGAGAACAACAGGTCCCGCTTGTAGTCGGAGATGGAGTCCTCCTTTGTCTTGGGCACCAACGAGAGCGTGTAGCTGCCCAACTCCGTCAACGTGACGTAGTCATCGATGGCGTTTTTCTCGTTCAACTCGTTGATGATCGAGTACAACTGGTCGTCCAAGTTGGGGATGATCAAGTGGAAGTTTTTGGTGAGCATCTTTTCCACCAGGATCATGTCACTAAGCTTCATGGTCAACTTGGGCTTCTCGTGGCCAATCAAGTCCTTCCAGTCGTTCATGGAGTACTCCGCCTCCAACTCGGCCACGTGGATCATCGTCTTGACGATACTCTGCACCTGCGCCCGGCATCCCATGACAAAGTCGTTGAGCGGCTTCATGAAGTTGTCGTTGAAAGGCTTCATGGAAAACACCTGGAGCAACACACGTGACAAGTACTTGAGGTTCGTCTCGGTGATCGCATGCTTGACCTGGATGCCGAAGTTCTCCGGGAACACAAGCAAGTTGTTGATGTAGTACTTGATTAAAATCACCCCGGCAATCGACAAATGCACAAACTCCTTGCTGTTCGGGTACTCGATTCGGCTGTGGTCGTACACCTTCTTCATGAGAATCCGCATGTGGATGGGCACACACTCGGCATTTGCTGCCAACTTGTCTACCACGTCCTGCGTGAAGTCTCGGAGGCTCATCAAGTTCACCACAAATCGCTCGTTGACCTCCTTGTCCTTAATGGCTTCCTGCGGCGTGACCTTCTCCCGCTTGAGCGACGAGCCGTAGATGGCGATTTCCTTTGCTCGAAGCTCGGTCCAGATCTCTATGGGGTTCGACTCGAAGTTGATCTCATCCACGTCCTCGTCCACCAACCTCTGCACGTCTTCGCCCAAGAGCCTCTTGAGCTCGAGCCGCTGGTGGCTGGTGTTGTTGAACTCGATGAGGAAGTCGAGCCAGAACGTCGTCTTGAGTTTGGTGATGTCGGTGACGTTGTGCGAGTGCAACTTGTAGTCCTTTTGCAATAACTCCGTGACTAGCCGGAGGAAAAAGTACTCCTCCCGTGACTTCACCACTGCCCGTCCGTTGACCTTGGGGATTGCGAATATGCTCATGATGTGGTGCTTCAAGGCGTCAAGGTCACTCTTGTCTGCGGGGTTTGCCTGCTCGTAGATACGGACCCAGTAGACCGGCTTGGTCTGAAGAAAGTAAAACATCTGCTGGTAGAGCTCGATGCGTTTCTGGGCAGATGCGTTAAGAGTGCTCAAGCGGTGGGTCATCTTGGCGTCATTCTTCAACATCTTGATGCTCTTGTTGGAGTTCTTGGCAAGGTCCTCGATGGAGATCTTGTTCTTGTCTAGGAGGATCAACTTCTTGTCTATACTCTCGATCTGGAGCTCCAAATCCTCGTTCAGCCTGCACTTTTCGATGATTTTTTCCTTCAAGTCGAAGAGCTGCTTTTCCTCGTCGTAGTCCCGGCCACTGTCGATGAGAAGGCTGGCAAACTTGCGGATGACCTGGATGGGCGGGTTCTTCATCTGGATGAACGACTTGTAGGCATTTTGCTCGTACTTGGTCTTGAGGATGGATTGCGCCCGAATCACACGGTCGATGTTTTGCGTGTAGTGCTCACGGATTTGGGCGTGTTTTCGGACCTGTTTCCGGGCCCGGATCACCGCCTGGAGCTCAATGATCGCATCCACAGACTCATAAATGTTCTCGAGATCGATGTACTTCTGGTAGCGGAGGAGAATGCCCCGGAACAGAGACTGCAACTGCGTCACGGCTTGCACCGTCCGTGGAGACTCGACTTGGGCATTGATCTCCGCCGCACGCTTGCGCACGGTATTGCCTCTGACTTTGGCAAAGAGCTGGTTCATCTTGATGTCCTCACCAAGCAACGTGATGAGCACCTGGTTGCAGAGCCGAGTTCTCAAGATTGCACCCCGAGCCACGTTTTGAAGCTCGGAGAGAGATGCCCGATTTCGAGAGAGCACGACCAACTTGCGGCGGATGTCATTTCTCGACATCGCTCCTCGAAGAATCGCCTGAACCTCGGTGATTTTTGTATCCTCGTCTGCAAGGCTTTTGACCATATTACTGCGCCGAGACTGGTGAAAGAGCTTTCTCCGGGAAAGCGCCTGTATGCCCAAGACTTGGGACTCCAAAAGGTCCTTGTTTTTGAGGACAACCGATACGGTGCTTCGGATGAAGCGCAGACGAATCACGCTCTGAAGAGCCAACATGGAAGGCTCGAAAAGCGCCACGTTCAGCCGTATTTCGCCCACGGCTCGGCGGATGGTTGTTCCCCGGCATACACTCTGGAGGTGCAACACCAGCGCTTCCTGGGCATCCTGCAAGCCGAAACCATGTGTTCTCTGCAGGAGTTTTCGGCGTGCCGCCGACTGCAAGGCGACAATATCGTCTTCGAAAAGAAGCAAGTCGTCCCGGTGCACATGGATGGACCGGCGCCTGCTGAGATTGCCTCGGATTTTGGCAAAGAACTGGGTCAACTCCTGATCATAGGACCGGATCATGATCTTTTTGACGAACATGTCGTAACGTAGAAGGGAGCCTTTGGAGAGAGCCTGGAGTTTGATGATGTTGGGGATGTGTTCGGGACCCGGGTCGGTGCCTTCGATTTCGAGGTCCTTTTTGGGATGACCAGTAAGGCTTGCCCCAGGGGCTGGAAAACTAGCCACAGGAGGCAAGGAGGGCGTTTTGGTGGCCCTGAGATCGGCGTCCTTGTCTAGAAACGGATTTTCCCTCACGTCACGAGGCACGGCGACGGGCGAGGATGGCGCCGGGGTCCTTTTCGGCGAGACCGGCGAACCAAGCGTTTGGCTCATGAATGTGTTCGAGGTTGGCGAGGACATATCGTAGCAATCAGTGCTGGCGAAATTGGGCAAGTTATGGCCTAATATGGCCCGGCCGGCGACACGGAGATCAGGCGCGGGGAACGACACTCTGCCCACGAGGTTTTCAATCAACGGATACTCACCCAAGGTGTTGATTTTAAAAGACATGGCGTGCAAGCAGAAAAAGACCTTGGGCACATCTTTGGCGTCATACAAGTCGGTCAATTCGAAGTGGAGTAAGCTGGGGATTTCGAGGTGCTTCAATAGCTTGAAAAAACGGTTGATATTCTCAGTGTGGCGGAACTGCAACCTGGAATCGTCAGAGAAGACGGGCTTCTGTGTAGGAAGAAAGAGATTGGCCAACTTGGCGAGATGGATGCCGTTTTGCACATAGGACACAAGCTCAGCAGCGGACTGTCGGATATCTTCCCCAAGCACCTTTTCGAGCCAGTTTTTGATTGCCTGGATGCGGCAGAGGTACTCGTAAGCAGCGGAGTCTTTGCCAGTTCTGGCGGGATCGGGCTTGGTCCCGATTGTGCTCTCGCTGCGGTTACTCTTAGAAGTGTTCTTGAAAGAAGACACGGTTGCCGAAGGCGTGTCGAAGCGAGCACGAATAGGAGCAGGGGTGGGCGAGTCGAGGTTCAACTGACGAGCCATGTCCTCCAAATCCGGCGACTCGAGTTTGCTAGGCTTTGCAAACCTGTTTTTTTGCAGTAGGGGGCTTCGGCTTGGACTGGCGTCTTCCTGAAGCGAGGCCAAGTATTTTGAGGTAATGTTACGAATCATGAGACGATTCTGGGGGCTGGAAGCCTGAGAGCGTGGGAGTGAGGAGTCTGGGGGTGAGTCTAGGATGGGAAATTGGGCGGGGAGTTCAGGGGTTCGGAGCCAGTAGCAAATGAGATGCGGTTTCAGAGTTTGATGTTCGGGAAGTTGGAGATTCCGGAGAGCTGAGTTCGGAGAGTTGAGGTCGCAATCAAGTTGCCTAATCGGGCGAAGATGTCAACACATGAAAACAGTCGGTGATGCGCGCCGGAGCCTTCACTGCGGCCGCACAATGTGCAAGTGGCGGTGGATGCAGGACACAGTGGTGATGAAAGTCACTGTGTGCAAGATGGCGGTGAATGAAAGTCACTGTGTGCAAGATGGCGGTGAATGAAAGTCACTGTGTGCAAGATGGCGGTGAATGAAAGTCACTGTGTGCAAGAAATGACGGTGAATGGAAAGTCGCTGTGTGCAGGACACAAAGCAAGGAAGTTCCGGAGCCGGGGTCACTGAATTGACCCCCGTCCATTCCAACAAGGCTGGGCACGACCAGGCGGCATTGCACAAGCCACTGCTGAGATCTAGGGGCAGTATTTGGTAGCTCAAGACACGGTGGAAGCAGGCGGATCATCCTAAAAGCTGCTTCATGAGTTCCTTTTTCTTGCGCTCCACCATCCAAATCTCGACGTCTCTCTGGTCAAAAGTTTCCGCATTTGCAGTTTTTAAGGCCAGATTTGCAGCGTTCAAATTTGCAGCGTTCAGGGCCAGATTTGCAGTTTTCAAGGCCTGCTCTGCAGTGTTCAGGGCCAGATCTGCACCTTTTAAAGCCACCTCTGCAGCGTTCAAGGCCAGCTCAAACTCCAAGCGCACTTTGTCTTTGCTGGCGTCGATTTTCAGCGCCCGAGGCTCGTAGAAGCCATAGTAGTCCAAAGACGGCGCATTCTGGGTCTCCGCCAACGCCGGAACCTGCTCTCTGCGGGCCTCTGGCAAATCCTTGGCACGGCCATAGTAGGTGGTGTTGTCCACACGGATACCCAAGGGCTTATCGTACTTGATGTGGTCGTTTCCCCCGAGCGAGACAATGTGGTGTTCCCAGGCCCGCTTCTCTCTGAAAAGCCGATTCAAGGCGTCGTTGAGGTCACGGAGCTCGGGCTCCGACAACGACGGGTTATTGATGTCGGAGAGCTTTGCGGAGAACTCGCCAAGCACCACTTTCCGCCACCGCTCACACTCGGCCAAGCTGCGCACGCTCTGCACTTTGCGGGGGCGGTTGGCGAGGTCGACGACCCCCGACTCTTGTAGTTTCTGCTCGTAGTAGCGATTGAGTCCGGACTGCGCCTTTTCTTTGTTCCGGGACATGGTTGGTGGGAGGGTGGAGGTGAGATGGGCGCGAGGTAGAGGCGCGCTGGATGCAGGACCAGCGATCGGAGCCGCCGGACGGACGTTCGGCTTCACGACTGGCGCAGCGCGGCCGAGGTTTTGTCTGCATCGGGCGCTTTTTCGGACGCTTTTTCGGACGCTTTTCGGACGCTTTTCGGGCGCTTATTCAGACGCTTTTCGGACGCTTTTCGGGCGCTTATTCAGTCGCTTTTCAGTCGCTTTTTCAGTCGCTTTTTCAGTCGCTTTTTGGTCGCTTTTCAGTCCCTTTTTCAGTCCCTTTTTCAGTCGCTTTTCGGTCGCTTTTCAGTCCCTTTTTCAGTCCCTTTTTCAGTCGCTTTTCGGGCGCTTATTCAGTCGCTTTTCGGACGCTTTTCGGGCGCTTATTCAGTCGCTTTTCAGTCCCTTTTTCAGTCCCTTTTTCAGTCCCTTTTTCAGTCCCTTTTTCAGTCCCTTTTTCAGTCCCTTTTTCAGTCCCTTTTTCAGTCCCTTTTTCAGTCCCTTTTTCAGTCCCTTTTTCAGTCCCTTTTTCAGTCCCTTTTTCAGTCCCTTTTTCAGTCCCTTTTTCAGTCCCTTTTTCAGTCCCTTTTTCAGTCCCTTTTTCAGTCCCTTTTTCAGTCCCTTTTTCAGTCCCTTTTTCAGTCCCTTTTTCAGTCCCTTTTTCAGTCCCTTTTTCAGTCCCTTTTTCAGTCCCTTTTTCAGTCCCTTTTTCAGTCCCTTTTTCAGTCCCTTTTTCAGTCCCTTTTTCAGTCCCTTTTTCAGTCCCTTTTTCAGTCCCTTTTTCAGTCCCTTTTTCAGTCCCTTTTTCAGTCCCTTTTTCAGTCCCTTTTTCAGTCCCTTTTTCAGTCCCTTTTTCAGTCCCTTTTTCAGTCCCTTTTTCAGTCCCTTTTTCAGTCCCTTTTTCAGTCCCTTTTTCAGTCCCTTTTTCAGTCCCTTTTTCAGTCCCTTTTTCAGTCCCTTTTTCAGTCCCTTTTTCAGTCCCTTTTTCAGTCCCTTTTTCAGTCCCTTTTTCAGTCCCTTTTTCAGTCCC
This sequence comes from Metschnikowia drakensbergensis, assembly GCA_002370475.1. Classification (NCBI taxonomy): domain Eukaryota; kingdom Fungi; phylum Ascomycota; class Pichiomycetes; order Serinales; family Metschnikowiaceae; genus Metschnikowia; species Metschnikowia drakensbergensis. Next base: position 22,799 of record NKYX01000011.1, on the reverse strand, counting down.
TTTTTCAGTCCCTTTTTCAGTCCCTTTTTCAGTCCCTTTTTCAGTCCCTTTTTCAGTCCCTTTTTCAGTCCCTTTTTCAGTCCCTTTTTCAGTCCCTTTTTCAGTCCCTTTTTCAGTCCCTTTTTCAGTCCCTTTTTCAGTCGCGTCCTTTCGATCGTCGGCTCTCTGCCGGCCATACGCGTCGACCAAAAAACCAACGGTTTCATTCATCGTCTTCACGTGCGCCGTGTGCCGAGGCAACTCGGCCTGCAAATAACAGAGGCTCTGCACGCTCTGCAGAAACTCGGATCGGAGCTGCGGCCCGTCCAAGCCGAGACCGAGCAAAACAGCTTCCGAATCCGGCGCCGCGTCCGACGCCGCCGTGCACTCCTTCGGCTCCGCAAACAACCGCGTGACCTCGTCGTCGGTGGCCGCCACCAACTGCTCGTATGCATCACGAGCCTGCAGGGGCAATTCCCTGCGGAGGCGGGTGACCTCGGTGGTTGCCTTTTCCACGGCCTCGATCAAATTGCGGAGCGTTTGGTTGAGATCGGTGTCAAAGGGCACGACCTCCTCCGTGGGCTGGAGATGCAAGAGCTCCTGTATGGAGACGTTTTCTTCGGCAAGGTCGTGGCCGTCGACGATGAGCGAGTGCTTGGCCAATTCGAAAACCTCCATGATGTGCTGGTTGAGGAGGTTTTCCACCTGCACCTCGAGCGGGTCCTGGCGGCTGGATCCGGGGAGGTAGTGCTGGATCTTGGCCCGCAGCGCCTGGGCAAACTGCAGGTACACGTGCCGGAGATCTTGCTTGGTGAGCCGGATCTTGCTGTAGTGCTGATATGACGTCATGGATTGTGGGTAAGGAGGAAGGCTGGTGAGCGTGCACGCCGGCAGGCCCGATATCCGTACCAAAACATCCGTACCAAAACCCGTACACAAAAGCCCGTACACCAATACAAAGCCCGTACACCATATGAAAAACCCGTGCACCAAACACCAAACCCGCGCCCGCGCACGACCGCGCCGCCCGCTCAAAACTTATCGCAACACTCCTCCCACCCCCATCATGAGTACCAGTGACGAGCTTGCGCCCCACTTTGCGCCGTTCTTGGGCCTCGCCGGCTGCGCCGCATCCATGGTGTTGTCGTGCGTCGGCGCCGCCGTCGGCTCCGCCAAGTCCGGCATCGGAATCGCCGGTATCGGAACCTTCAAGCCCGAGTTGATCATGAAGTCGCTTATCCCCGTGGTGTTGTCGGGTATTCTTTCCGTTTACGGCTTGGTCGTGTCGGTGTTGATAGCGGGCGGGCTCAATCCCGCCGAGGAATACTCCCTTTTTAAGGGCATCATGCATTTGGCCTGTGGCTTATCCGTTGGCTTTGCCTGCATGGCGTCTGGGTACGCCATTGGCATTGTGGGCGACGAGGGCGTGCGCCAGTACATGCACCAGCCCCGGTTGTTTGTGGGGATTGTTTTGATATTGATTTTTGCCGAGGTGTTGGGCTTGTACGGGTTGATTATTGCCTTGATATTGAACACGAAGGGTGCATGAGCGCCGGGTTAGTGAGTAGTTAGCAATCTACATCTATAATACGAAAAGTGCTAGTAGTGCTATATGTCTGACATCACCACCACTTGCGTGCCATGCACCAATTGCCAACTGTGTTCTAATCGTCATTACCAACTGTCTTCTGGTCTCATTACCAACCATGGCTTCTCTGGTTAATTGCCATGCCTAGTCCGTCTGCATCTTGTCGTCCACAGACAAACTCACATTGCCGTCGTTGTCGATGAAGCTGCGTGCATTCTCCGTCACATATTTCACCGACCGCGCCGAGTCCATGAAAATGGTGTAGGCCCTCTTGACATCCACCAAGTCCACCACTGCCGCCCGCCTCTTGGCCGAGATCTGCTGCAGCACGGCAATCAAGTTCAGCGCATAGCGCAAGCTGGTCTCCGCGCCGATCTTCGTCAAGAGCGCCAACGCATCCGGCGTCAAGTCCACCTCCTCCTCGGACGCCCGAATCAGCAAAATCGTCCGGAGCTCGGCCGCAGAGTACGCAGTTGTGTGGATGATGATGGACCGGTCCAACAAGTCCAACGGCACGCCATGCGGCGACTTGTAGTTGGTGCCTCGTGCAGGCGAGATTCCCCGGTTGGTGGCCATCACCACAATCGGCGAAAAGTCATCCTCCAACGCACGGTTGATGAACGAGAAACTCTCGATGTCGAGCATGTGCACCTCGTCAATGAAGAGCACCCCCGGCACAATCTCGGCCTTGCCCTCCTCCTTCCACTCAGCCACTTTGGTATTGATCTGGTCACGCACCTCCGACCGGATTTCCCCGGTGTCGCCGGAAAACAACGCCAAAAAGCCCTGTTGCCGCGAGTTGATCACGTCGATCTCGTGCAACGACACCGTGTGCACAACCTCCTTTCTCTTCTGCAACTCGCCCTCGGGGCACTGCACGAACTTGGTCTCGGGGCCCATGGCGTCGTAGTCACGTGCCCGGGCAAACAGCCGCCCCAACTTGCTGATTTTGCCCAGCGCCTTGTCGATGGAGATCACGTCGCCCGCCAACACCTTCTCCTTGGTCAAGCCCTCAATCATCTTGTTTCCCAACTCGTAGATGGTCTCCATGTCTGTGGTTTTGATGGTCAATTTGCCCTGCTTGTGGCCGCCCGTGATGGACCGATCAATCTGGATCTCCACCACCTCTCCCTCGATAATCTCCGTCTCCTCCTTGATTTTGATGCCGATCGATTTGCGGAACGCTTGCGTCAACGCCTCTGTTTTCGACAAGTCCAACGAAAACACCTCGGACCCGGTGATGGCTGTGAACGGCACGTCTTTGCCCAAGTTCTGCGACAACCCCATGGCAATGGCGGTTTTGCCCGTGGAGGGCGGGCCTGCTATGAGCACAGCACGGCCTGCAATCTGTCCTGCCTGTACAAGCTTCAAGATGAGGCCGGCGGCTTTTCTGGCCTTCAATTGGCCGACCATTCCCTGCGCTGACTCCTTGGGGACGAGGTTGTCGTCCAAGCCGAGGCCTGAGATGTGGGAATGCGACGCGATAAGCGATACCCCTGCGAGGTCACGCGCGGTGTCGGAGGTTGTAGCGATACTCTGCTGGTTAGTAGGGTTTGGTGTGGCGTGCTGGGCGAACATACCATTTGTGGCGGGATGAGAGCGTGAAAATGTTGACTTGGGTACTGTGCGCGTCACGTGCGCGCGCACGTGTGCCCCTTTCTCTGCCCTCGTTTGATTTCACTTTCCGCCTTCTCTTCGCTTACCTCCACACTCGCCTTTTCCTCTTTCTCCTCTCACTTGCTTATTCTACTTAGAGCTTGGCGGCGCCCGAGAGCTCGCCCTCGTCGTACATCGCCGCGATCTGGTCCCGGAAGAACTTGGCTGCAATGGGCCTTCTGATCTTCACCGTGGGCGTGATCACATCCCTTTCGAGCGTCAACGGCTCAAACTCCACAAACACGTTCTTCATCTTCTCGAACCCCGAGAGTCCCGGCGTCTGCGCGTTGAGAAAGTGGAGGAGTTTGCTCCGGTTGGCTCTCTTGTTGATCTGCGTCAAGATCTCATCGTCCAGCGCGAGCTGCTGCGCAGGAACCCCACAGTCCTTTCTCAAAAACTGCACAATCTGCGCCTTGTCCACCCCAACGACTCCCACCAAGTGGCTGCGGATCGACTCGCCATGCGTGAAACACTGCGTGAGGATCGGGTTGGCCAGAAGGTACAGCGACTCCACCTTTTCCGGCGTCACATACTCTCCCTGGGATAACTTGAAGAAGTTCTTGACCCGGTCCACTATGTAGAGCCGGCCTGTTTTCGGGTCGATCCGCGCAACGTCCCCTGTTGAGAACCACCCGTCATTCAACACCTTGGCGGTCTCCTCGTCATTCTTGTAGTAATGGTGGAACACCTGCGGGCCCCGGATTTCCAATTCGCCCATGTGCCCTCTTGGGTCGTCGATGCTGTAGCCCAATTCCGGCAACCCACGGACGCGAATTTCAGAGCATACCCCCGGTGATCCACACGAGCTGGACTCCACCTCATATTGCTCACTGAACGAAAACCCTGCAAACGTCTCCGTCAACCCATAGCCTTGAGCAAACCCCATATTCAACGACGCCTTCATGAACTTCAACGTCTGCGGCGAGATAGGGGCCAGGCCCGTGATACAATACACCATGCGGTCGAATCCCAACAGCTTGCGCACCTTCTGAATGACCGTGTGGTCGTAGAGCCAGTGGTGTCCCTTCTCCCCATCGGCGTTTTGGCGCCCTTCTTTTGTGCCGAGAACCAGCGAGAAAAGACCCCTTTTGAGTGCCGAGTCCAGCCCCAACGTGGCGTTTTTGATGGCGCTTTCAAGCTTCGTGTACATTCTGGGCACGTTGGCCATGTGCTTTGGCCGCAAAAGCTTCAAGTCCTCTAATAATGTAAGCGGGGTGCCGCCTAGTTGCGGGAACCCGCTCATTCCTCCCGTCGTAAGGCTGAATGCCAAAGATTGTCTTTCGAATATATGAGCCAATGGTAAGAACGCAAACTCAATATCGTCCTCAATTGCCGGCGCCACGCACGTGATGAACGTGATCCCTGCAGCTGCGTTTCCCTGGGTCAAAACAACTCCCTTGGGGTTGGAGCCTGTGGTGCCCGAAGTGAAACTGATCGTGTAGGCGGTCTCAGAAGAGGGCGGCATTTCTTCCCGTGGGAAGAGCTGGCCCACGCCAATCACCTGCTTCATGTCGAACAACTCCACCCCCAAATTGCGGGCGGACTCCACCAAGCTCTGGCCTTCCTCCTTGGAGTTGCAGTCCAAAGGGTCCATGGAAACAAGGGCCACAAGAGACTGGAGGTCCTGCGGGTGTTCCCTCTTCAAGGCGAGAATTGTCAAAATATGCTCGTATGATAAAACCACTACCGGCGACTGCACAAGGCCCAAGATGTACTGCGACGCTTGCGGGCCAAGTGTGTCGTACAACACGGTATTGGTGATGGAGTAGGCGCCGGACGCCAAATCAGTAAGCACCCATTCAGGGCGGTTAGAGGAGAAGATTGTCAACACAAACGAGAAGTCAGTGGCATCGTATTTCCGGTAGTCTCTCTGGTGGTTTTTTATTTTCTCGTGGGACTCTAATCCGGGTACCAAAAAGGGGCAGTTCTCGAGCAAGCGAAGAAGACCAGAGCCAAACAGCTTCTTTTTGGCCTCCACCTGGTCGTAGCTTTCGGAAACGTACACGGGCTCGGAGGTCCGAGTTTTGTAATCATAGGGCCGGTGAGCCAACGCAGGTTTGGGCCCGAAGTGTTTGACGGCGTTCCGCCACATGGCGTGGTATGTGTCTAATTCGGGAAGCATGAACTTTTTGACAGCGCCTATGGCAGAGTTACGAAACACGGGAGAATAGCCTTCTTCGGCACTTCCGGGGACCGCCTCCGACCGTTCCACGTCCTTCAACGGCATGTGGTTTTTGATGATATCCACGTAATCATGGCCCGTTTGGCTAAGCCCATTCAAGACACTGACAGAGTCCTTGGCGAAAATATCCATTCTGGGAGTGTTTCAAGTAGTTGTTCAATATGGGAGTTTTTGAGTGTTTCAGATTTCTTCAACACTTTTTCGAATAGTTTGAGTTGCTTGTCACGGTTATAGTTTGAGTTGCTTGTCACAGTTAGAGTGGAAGATTTTGCAATGGCGAATGAAATTCTCGGGAATCGCAGCTTTTACGCACTCCGGTGGACTTCGTTCGCCGGCGGACGTGCGTCCTCGGCAAAGAATGTGGGGAAGCTTGTCTGCCGGAACCATCTCTCGTACTGCACGCAAGCCTGCAGCGCCTCGGCGCGCCTTCAGGACCACACCAAAAAGAGACGCCAGGCTGGAGCAATTGGTCCGCCGCTTCTTCGGAAGATTGAAATGCACACGCTTGATGTTTGCAACGGCCACAAACGGTCTCAATATGCAGCGACGCTAAACTGACCCTGATCCTGCACCAAATGTTTGAAGACCGCCAAATTCAATCTCAAGTACTCCCACCTCTTGCGCTTATGAGCAAGTCAATCAAGTATTTCCTGTCATCAGAAATACTCCCACCAATCTAATGATCCGTTCGCCCCCGCCATCACTTTGATCATTTCTCCTTCGTCTTGAGCCAGGGCGATTTCGACACTATTTCCGTCACCAGACCAAAATAAATTTGTTATTTCAGCAAAGAGCAATTTTAAAGCTCTAGGACTGGTCTGAAAGCGGCTTGACTGCTTTCGTAGAGACGAATGAAGAAAGTGAAAGAAAAGGGGGAGATGAAAGAAAGTGTAGAAACAAAGGGGGGGGCGCTGTTTTATAGTTTTTTGCCAGTTGGCTGCAAATGCGCGTTATCGCCCGGGTCACGTGTCCACAGTATATTCCTAAGGTCGGCCTCTTTGAATCCAGATTATCCCCAGTATCACATTACTTAATGCTATTTCTTCTGATCTATTTGACTCTCCTAATCTATTTGACTCTCTGATCTATTTGACTCTTTCTTATCTATTTGACTCTCTGATCTATTTGACTCTTTCTAATCTATTTGAATCTTTCTAATCTATTTGACTCTTTCGAATCTATTTGACTCTTTCATTGTGGCATCATCTGATTGAGACGCCTGCTTCCATTCATCTTTTCCAACTTCAAGTCCAAAAACCGGATCTTGTTAGTGGGCTTTAAATGCGCCACATTCTCCAAGTCGTCCATCACGTTCACATGCATACTCTCATGCTTCTCCTTCGACTTGTCCCCGAAAACAGAAAACAAACTGCCCCAGTCCCACGTGCCCTGGATATCGTTGTAAGATCTGGTGGGGCCCTTGATAAATCGCTCCACCGTGTATCCGTCGTTGTTCAAGAGAAAGACTTCTGGGGCCTTGATGTCGTGGCGGACGAACGAGGAAAGCTCTTGCACCGTCATCTGTGCCGACCCGTCACCCTGCACCAGGATGATTCTCCTGCTCGTACCCAAGTCTCGCTCTGCTCTGCAAGCCCCAAACGTGGCGGGCAAGGCGTATCCAATGGAGCCGTAGAAGCACTGGCCATAGAATTGCACGCCCGAAGGAAACTGGATGTCGGGGACGCCAAAAAGGAAACTGGTGGTTTCCACCACGAAAATATCGTTGGGCCGCAAGTACCCGCTGAAAAAGTCAAGCAACTTGTTCTGAGTAATCACATACTGCGGGGTATCCTCGTCGTCGAAGGAGGCAAGCGCTACCGCTTGCGCTCTGCTGCCGATGTTGTCGATCAGGATGTCGTTTTCGAAGTCCTCCACATTGTAATCTTGCATGAGTTGCGTCATTAGGTCGCCGATGGAGAATTGGCGCTCCCCCGTCTCGGCATCCTTGAGCATGACATATTCCTTGTCGAACTTCACATAGTCTGGGTGGACTATGATGGTATGTTCAATGTTGCTGAAATCACAGCTTCCTCCACCGGTGTTGATTTCAGACTCGGAGTACCCGATGATAATCAAACAATCCGTCTCATGCTCCACTCTATGCCTTGTATTGTCGCCACACGACAATTTGCCTCCGTAGTTGCCCATAAAATTGGCCAACTCTTCATCAACAACTCTGCCCTCTATGGTATTGAAAAGCTTGACATAGCTGGGCGGCAACGACTTGGTCAACTTGTCAAAAGTCTGCTGAGCATGGAATCTCTTGACCATCACGTCTCCCATCACTGAAGGCTTCAGCGCCTTGTAGAGATGGCTCAAGATACGCAGCGAGACATCCTGCAATAGAGAAGCATTGCGCAACTCCGAGCAATCGAACGGCCGACTCAACCTCTCAGCAGGCACCTGGATGTTGGTCACGTCCAGGGGCACGTACAAATATCCAGGCCTGCTTTCCTGGAGAATTTTCACAAGCACACGGTCGATCTTGTCCAAATTGGCGGCAATATCCGTGTCCAAGGACTCGAGCGCCACGGAGAAGTACTCGGCGGATTTCTTGTAAATGTCGTGCATCGGCGGCTGCAAGCTATTTTTGTTCTGCACCAAATGATGAATGTTGACAATTTCCTCGCTTGAGGCTTTGGCTGCCTGTGCCTGTTGCTGTGTGGAGGTAGTGCCGACTATGTGCAAAATCGGGGCGTATTCTGCAAAAGCACCGGCGATTCCGTTGATGGCAGAGAGTTCCCCCACACCAAAAGTAGTGATCAACACACTCAAGCCGTCAATCACCTTTGCATAACCATCGGCGGCATAGGCTCCGTTGAGCTCGTTGCAAATGCCCACAAACTCCATTTTACTGCTGACACTCTCCGTGTATAAATGTTCAAGAAGGGCCAAATTGAAGTCTCCGGGGATGCCGAAAATAGACTTGAGTCGAGGGTTTGCTTGCGCCACTCTCAAAAAGAGGTACTCGCCAAGCGGAATGTGGCTCTTGAAGATGGACTGCAAGCTAGCCTCGGAGTTTGGTCTTGTGATGATGGGAGCCATGGGTGCAGTTGGAATGGAGAACCAAGACGGGGCGAGCCAGGCGTATTTATAGTTTTTGCTGCTCGGCAGCGTGGGCTCCACTGTGCCCGATGCGTCAGGAAGATGCTGCTGAACGCCGGCTAGTGGCGGCATAATGCACGGCGCGCCACGGCTAGTGGCGGGAGATCGCGGCAAGCAGCGGTTAGTCGCGGCAAGCCGCGGTTAGTCGCGGCATATCGCACCTGGCGCGGCATATCGTTGGCCGCCCTCACTTAGATTTGCATTCACCGGCATAATCGCGCATATTCCGGCCACGCCAGAGCCGCCCTGGAGACCCGTGCATACAACGTCCAAGTACGGGGCCCTATTGATTTCGGGACGCTTATCTCCAGCGCCATTCAGAGCCCCTTGGAGATTCTGTACTCGCTGCAGCGCTGCTGCGCGTGGACGCGGTGGGCTGCAAAGGGTGCAGAAGATGAAACAAGTCCCACTGCAACGTTGGCTGCGTTGTCTGCAAAAAACACTCACTCCTTTATTTTGATGTTTCCGTCAGTCTGAAAAAGCCCTCAAATAGGTAGGATTTTTCGACCGTCATTTCATGGCAATGATTCCATTGCCCCGATTTGTGTCATTTTTTTGCCCCTGCAACGTGTCATTTCATTTTGCCTCGATTCATGCCATTTCATTTTGCCCTGATTCGTGTCATTTCATTTTGCCCTGATTCGTGTCATTTCATTTTGCCCCGATTCATGTCATTCCACATTTGCCCCGTTAGTGTCATTCCACATTTGCCCGTTAGTGCCATTCCACATTTGCCCGTTAATGTGTTCTTGCTGCCATGCTTTCGGTTTCCTTGAACTGGCTTAAATCTCCTCGAATTCCCCCTGCAACGTGTCTCTTATTTTTAGAAGAAGTTCCGGACTTGTGCAATCGCCAACATTTGTGGTGGCAAGAACGCGTGTATGTTCAGGGGTGATCTCCGAAAAATGGGGATTGGGTGCGTTGCTGGGCCAGTCAAAGTCGTCCACGGAAAAAAGCCCTCCGGAAAGTTGCATATCACGGATGGCCCCGATTTGCAACTTGCGGCACTGCTCGAGAATTATACGGTCATTTGCCACCTCGGCGAAGATCACACAGTCCGTGCACCCGTGCAAACGGAGCTGGTGGCCCCGGACCAAGAGCACCAGTTGCAGAACATTGTGCACCATCACGGGGCCTTCGCTAGCCACATTGACCGCTATATCCGTGCCTCCCGATATGCTCATGGACGCAGGCCGGGAACTCCCCAAGACCGTTACCCCTGACAAGTTCTGCATGTGAACATGTTTGCCGCTGCAGGTTTCGTCGAGGTGCACGGATGTGTCGGTCTGGTTCGAGATGTGAATGCTTGAATTGGTGGGCACTGGGGGGTTGCTCGACTTGGCCGCCGATCTGGGCCCGTGAACATTGGCCGTGGCCGGAATCGGGTCTCCGATAAAGCGGAATTCCGTGCTGTGAAGCCGCCGGTCTGCATCTTCCATTGCCCGATATACCGTTCGGATGCTATCTTTCAACTGCCTTTTCTCGAAAGCGCTGATTGAGCTGCTCTTAGCTTGCACAACGACACGGTTGTTTAGGGCCATTGCCTGGTCCTTTAGCGGGCCGAATTGCTCGCGCGTGCAATGTCCAAACTCCTCCACAAACCCTGACATTAGCGTGGTTCCTCATTTTGAAGACAGATACATACGGTGATTCTGCTGCCGTGTGGCTGAAAGATCCATGTGGTTGAGGAACGGTTGGCGTGCACAAGTCGCGTGCTGATGTTGGTACTGCAGGTAGACACTTGTCTTTAAATCACTTCTATTGATATTTACTGGCCAAGTCTGCATCTGCCGACCAATTGATCGCTCATGGCTCTGGCTGCAGACCAGGAAATCTTCGTTGGCATTCTCTTGCCAATCTCCGTCTCGTAGTCATACAATCTCCGGATTGATGTGAACTTCAAACGAGACGACTTGACTCCCAAAACGGCGGCGGACTCTACGCATGCCTTGTCCTCGCTGTTGCAGTCTGAAGATTCCCGGTATTTGAGCATCTGGTCGCTCATTTCCTCCACAAATTGCACTGCTCTGACGGCGAAACGGCATGCTCTTGTTCTGTCGATTGGCGATGGCTTTCCACCCTGCTGCACATGTCCTGGGATGGCGGTCTTGACTTCGAATTCGTTATTGGACTCTTCCTTCATTATGTCGGCCAACACTTGCGTGGTCAAAACCTTCGACGCGTTGGTGGTTTTCAAAATGAGCCTTCCGCTTTTGGTCAAGTGCCTGGGCGAATGTGCAAAGGATTCAGTCAAGGACTTGATGTCCAAATCCAACTGTGCCAAATCGATTCCTTCTTCGGGAACATACGAGGCCTGTGCCCCACATGCTAACGAAGCGTATGTGGCGATATATCCGGAGTTTCCTCCCTGGACTTCAATGATGAAAGCCCTGTTTCTTGTGGCACTGGCAGATTGTTTCACAATGTCACAATAATCCATGAGCGAGTTCAAACACGTGTCTGACCCTAAAGAGTAGTCCGTGCCGGGAACGTTATTGGAGATGGTGGCAGGAATCAACACCATGGGAATCCGGAAGCTGGGGTACATTGAACGCGCTCTCTCCAACTGGTGCAACGATTCAAATGCCTCGAAACCTCCAACCATGATCAACCCGTCGAACTGGTACTTTTCAAAGTAGTACGCAATCATGCCAAGATCCGTTTCCTCGGGAGTGGCTCTGTTCGTACCGATTTCACAGCCACCCAAAGACATGTATCCTTCGATGGTCAACCAATCAATGGAACACACAGATTCGTGGCGGGCCAAGCCGGAGAAACCGTTGTGAATGGCGTATGGCATGTGTCCCTGGGACATACAGTACGTGGCCATGGAGTAGATGGCACTATTCATACCGCCTGCAGGAGCTCCAATGTTGATGATGGCTATCCGCTTTCTCTTCTCGATTGGAAGAGCTGGAACCTCATGGTTGGCAGAATTCATGGCCATGAAGTTCACCAAGAACTCGCTGAAGTCGGTGTCTCTTAACTTCATTGCTTTGTTGAAGTCTTGCGACTCGATGGCATCGGCGACCGACTTGGTGATTTTCACGGCGTCCACCAACGACAAGCGCACAATCTTGTTCTCTTCAATGCCGATCAATGGGGAGGGCGTGTCGGGGGTAGACTCCAAGACGGCCTTCACGGCCTCCACACCCTGTAAGGTGGCCAAGATACGGTCAAAGGCAACGGCAGTTCCACCTCTCTGCACGTGGCCCAAGGTGGTGACTCTGGTGTCCAAGCCTAAGCGGTCGACCAAAGCCTTTTTGACGTCATTGGCGGAAATTGGGTCTAATTCGCTGGTGATGGCGCCCTCGGCCACAATCACAATGGTCTTTCTTTTTCCCTTGGCTCTGTGTTTGGAGACGATGTTGCACATGTGGTTTTCCCAGTCCTTCTTGGACGAAGGCTTCTCGGGAATCAAGATATAGTCGGCGCTGCAAGCAATACCGGCCATGAGTGCTAACCAGCCACAATGTCTTCCCATAACCTCTACCACAAACGCTCTGGAATGGGAGTTGGCGGTGGCATCAATATAGTCGATGGCCTGGCAAATCCTGTCCAAAGACGAGTATGCACCGATAGTGGCGTCGGTGGTGGCCATGTCGTTGTCAATGGATCCCACGGTACCACAGATGTTCAAGTGCTTGTGTCTGGCGTACTGCAGCTCAGAAATGTCTCCGTTCTGGCGGAGCTCTTCGATCAAAGAGGGCCATTCGGAGCGGAACAAGTCCGCACCCGTGAGAGAGCCATCGCCGCCGCAAACGATAAGAGCATCGATGCCGGCTTCGATCATGTGCTTACACCCTTTCAATCTGCCTGCACGTTCCTTGAAGGCCATGCATCTGGCGGTACCGATATTGGTTCCGCCCTCGGTGAGGAAGCCCTCCACATCCTGCCACGACATTTGCTTGATGTACTCTGGGCCTCCTCTCACCAAACCCTCATATCCTTCCATCACGGCAAACGCCTTGCAGCCACGATAGATGGCAGCACGCACGACAGCACGCACACAGGCGTTCATTCCCGGGGCATCACCCCCAGAAGTCATGACTCCGATATTTCTGGCGCTCCGCTTGACGGGGTCGGACACCGAGATCTCCGAAACGGCGGCGGACATGGCTTGCAGCGAGAAAGCCGTCTCCATCTTCTCCACTTTGGCATTGAGCGACATCAAATTCTTGGACGCAGTGAATCCGACAATTTGGCCCAAGGGATTCACCGTGTATGCCTCGGATGGGTATAATTCGTCGGGGTAAATCTGCACGGGCAATTCGGCGGCTTTGAAAGCCGAGATCAACGGATTCAACTTGGACACAGCAACGGTCACGTGGCTGCCAAGAGCTCTCCAGTCGTGGGTGACGGCCTCGGTCTTCCATTTCCGGTGCAAGGCGGCGATTTCGGCGCCGGAGGCGGCCTTCTCGGAGACTTGGATGCGGATGGCCAAAGTGCCGTCTGCCAGAGAGAGGACGGCGGAGTGGGCGTCGTCGCTGGAGACGGCAAAGCCGGCCAAGTTGGAATAGAAGTTGATGGTTTGGTCCATTGTGGGCTTATCAGGCGCGAGTAGCGTCACGCCGGTGGTGCCATTGACCAAAGAAGGCATGATAATAACGGGTTGGTTACGACGTTGGAGAAGGTCAATTCGGAACCTTCAAAGTGGACTGAAGTCGAAACGGGCTAGAAACAGAAAGCTCCGGATCGGATTGCGGAATTGCTGGGGCTGGAGTCTAAAGCGGTGGAAAACGTTAAAACCCAAACTTGCAAATACGGAGATGTGTGCAATTGGGCTAGGGTGGTTGAATGCTCAGGTCAGCGTTGGAGTGGGTATTTAAACGCTATCTGAATTTTTGGTGCGACTTCATCACCTGACCGGACCCCGGTTCTCCGGCGGAGCAACACACCGGGAAAAGGCCAGTTTGCGGCGGGCAACGGCGGAGGTCGGAGTGCTGGGGCCGCCGGCCCATCGCCACCGGTCCGAACCGACAGAGCGGCTCCGAAGAGCTCAAAAGCACTGGATGATAGTGGGCGTCCTGCATGCAAGCGCGCCCCTCGCAGTATGCCCTTAGGCATTTGGCGGTGGGAGCGTTTGATTGCGCAGCTTGGCAAGAGCAGAGAGTTTTTTGTCCTGCACCTGGCCGCCATGCGCTTAACCGACGTCATTACGGCGAGCGAGTGAGCCGTACACCGGACACCCGAGCCTCCGACACCCGAGCCTCCGACACCCGTACACCAGAGACGGACCGGACACCACAACTCTGACACCCGTACACCAGAGAAGACCGAGCTCGTGGCGGCAGACCGAGAATTACGCGTGCGCGCTCCGCATTTCACGCCCCCCGCGTAAATCGCAGCCCACGAAAAATTCTCACCCACTTCCCAACTCCCCTCGTCCATTGCTACCCAATACTCCATCATGGCCCAAGCATCCCAGGACCTCTCCAAGGTGACGATCCCCACACTCCCAAACCTCGCGCCCGAGATGCCCAAGCAAAACGGCTTGTGGTCGTCCAACCCCGTTTTTTCCTACTTGAACGATGTGTACATCAACATCTCCGAGCACCGCAAGTCGTTGGGCTTGACCAATCCCGGAACCATCGAGGGGCTCACCAAAGAAGTCACCCGTGACGTGTTCTTGACGCAGTACTTTTTCACCGGGCTCCGTGCCGACTTGAACAAGGCCTTCTCGCTCAACCCGGCGTTCCAAACCTCCCACACGTTGTCCATTGGCTCCAACGCTTTGCCCCCTTATGCATTCAGCGCCTTGTACGCCGTGGAGGACTTTTTCGTGCAGGGTAACGTCGACAACGACCTCTCGTTCAGCGGTAAAGTCAATTACGGCTGGGACGCCCACAACATCTCCAAACTCACATTACAGATTGCCAATGGCCAGCCGGCCATGTGTCAGTGGGAGCAAGACTACCAGGCCAATGACTTCTCTGTCAACGTCAAGAGTTTGAACCCCTCGTTCATGAACGGCGGCTTCTCCGGTGTGGCCGTGGCCTCGCTTTTGCAGTCGTTGTCGCCCAAGTTGGCCGTCGGTTTGGAGGCCATGTACTCCAGACAGGCCATGTCGCTTCCCCCCGACTCTGCCGTCAACTACTTTGCCCGTTACAACAATGGACACTGGATTGCCACTGCGCAGTTGCAGGCTCAAGGTGCCTTGGTGGGTACCTTCTGGAGAAAGGTGACGGATAAGGTGGAGGCCGGCTTGGAGACACAGTTGGTGGCCTCGGTCAAGCCCATCACCGACTCGTTGATGGGAACCCCCATTGGCTATGAGCCTGTGGTGGAGGGCCAGACCACCATCGGTGCCAAATACGAATACAGACAGTCTGTGTTCCGTGGCCAGTTGGACACCTTGGGTAAGGTGGGAGTCTTCATGGAGAAGCGTGTTTTGCCCACGGTTTCCATCTTGTTTTCCGGTGAAATCGACCACTCCAAGAACACCTCTCGTTTGGGCTGTGGCTTGCAATTCGAGTCTGCTGGCAATGAGCAGTTGATGTTGATGCAACAAGGCTTGGTTGATGCCAACGGGAACCCGGTGCCTGGCGCCCCTCAGTTGTAGGCAGCGGTTTTGTCCATGCCCAAGACTCTGTATATACAAATATAGATACACTCTAATGTCTCCCGACAAGAAATTTCCCGTGTCCAAGGAGCAGGCACATCGGACACATTTGATCGCTGGACACATTTGGTCGCTGGACACATTTGAATCGCTGGACACATTTGAATCGCTGGACACATTTGATCGCTGGACACATTTGAATCGCTGGACACATTTGAATCGCTGGACACATTTGAATCGCTGGACACATTTGAATCGCTGGACACATTTGATCGCTGGACACATTTGATCGCTGGACTCTCACCATCCAAAAAGCCGTCGAAGCCCCGAGGGTTTCTGCTCGTCTCGCTCACTCAAAAGCTTGTACACCTGAGCGGAGCTGAGCCCGTCGCTCTTCGGAGCCTGAGGGTCCCGGAATTCCGCCATGCTGGGGCTTTTGCTCAAGGCGCCCGTCGCCGTCTCGGAGTTCTCCACAATGTGTGAAAGATTATGCAGCGTGATGGACCGGTAGAGTTCTCGGTACGTTTCGTTGAGGTTCGGCTTCACGTTGCCATGGTTGTTCGCATGCAAATGGCGACTCAGGCTCTTTTTGCTGGCCAAGGATTGGATGGACTTGGAATGCGAGAGCTTTGGGGCTGTGCGGCCAGGCTCCATCCAGTTCGACACCGACGAGTACAACTCGCTGACCGACGACTTCCGGGAGCGTCCGCTGACGCTGTTGTGGCGGTTTTTCTCGTATTGCGAGAGCGATATGGACGGGAAGTCGTCGGCTTTGGACTCACCATACCGTGAATGAGAGCCTGGGACATGTTGCATATTCCGCTGGTGGGTAATTGCACCCGAGTAAACGGTGGACACGTACGACGTGCCTCGTGACCCCGGCCGAGAGATGTTGTAGTGGATGGACTGTGTGGTGGAGATGTTGTCTTCGTACTCGTCAAGAAGTGAATCCATGGAGGACGACGAAGACGTCAGTTTTCTGCGTTCTGCAATGACGCCGTCTCGGCTTGGCTGGGGAGAATTGAAAAAGGGATTGGCGTGGGCTATTGGCTGCACGCCTCTGATGGTGGCTGGGGAAACCTGGGGAGCGTTTTGGAGGGACAAATGGTTGTTTTGGTGAGGCAAATGGTCGTTTTGGAGGGACAAATGGTCGTTTTGTCTTACAGCTTCGAACTGACCTTTTAGACCTGGATGGGTCTTTTTTGCCACGATGCTTGAAATAGGCGGCTCTAGGCTGAAACTGGCCATGGCAGAACTGATCGACTGCCCCGAAAGATTTCGAGGGTGCTTGGCATGCGCTGGCGGTGTAAGATTTATGGCTTCAAACAGGCCTTGTGGCAGTGCCGGCACCGAAGGCGGAGAGTCGGGGATGTCGTTGAAGAATGGCGTGTAGCCATGGACCTCTGGTTTTCCGGGCAAATGTCGGTCAGATTGTCCCAAATGTCCATCCGATACTAAATGTCGGTCAGATTGTCCCAAATGTCCATCCGATTCTAAATGTCGGTGAGGTTCGCCCAAATGTCCATCCGATTCTAAATGTCGGTCAGGTTCGCCCAAGTGACCTGCGGTTGATCTACCCTCCAGATGCCCCCTCACTTCCGTGACCCCTGCCAAATTCGTAAAATTCACCACTTTCTTGAGCACCAGCTGCAACTTTGCAAGCTCCGTATCCGAGGCTGAGTCCACGTGGATTTTCCAGTACCGCTCCGGATTCACCAACGGTAACACAAACTCACTTCTGCTCGTCTGTAGTATCTTCAATCTCGGTAGTAGCGGATAAACAAAAGACCGACCACACGCCAAGTACGTCACGTCACCGTTGTGGAGCTGAAATACCTCAAACTCGCCGTGCGCTAGAAGAGTTCCCGATGTTTGCAGCCGCTGCTTTTGGAGCTGTTCGTGGTATACGACGATTTGGGACTGCGCTGCTGTAAATAGTTGCGCTTTTCCATCCATATTTTGACTGGAAAGAAGCTGGGGGTACTTTGCATCGTCTGGTTCCACTGGCGGGCTGCTGGAGCGGTTTTTCCTCTTTTCGTTGACTTCGCTGACGAAGTCGGGCTCCACGACCGCCTCGGCAGTTTGTTTTTGCCGCAAGAGTGCCAATTTTCTTGGGCTCATGGGCAGATGGTTTGCATGACCATGCGGAGGTCGACACGGCGGTGCTAGGGGTACCGCAATTGTGTCTAGCGATGAGACATTGACAGATTTGCCGGCAGATAACGACATGGTTTTGGATATCACGTGATTCTTGCCATTGTGGGAGTTTTGCGCTGCAATTTCACTGGAATGGCCAGATGGAGCAGTGCTAGCCAATGTGCTATGAATGGAAGAAGTATCATTGGGTTTGTCGTGGCTGGTGGCCAAGTTATCCACATCACTCCGTAGAGGGTTGTGTTGATGCAGCTCTTCTTCCCCGCAACCACGTAGGGCCTTCTTCCGGCGACTTCTCTTCTTTTTCCGCCTCTCTGGTTTCCGAGTGACCGCCTCCGCCCGCTTTTGTTCCTCAGACATGGCAATTCGTGGGGTTTAGCTAAGTGTTTGGCAAGGCTGGTTTCCGGGGTATGTTGTGAGCGCGCACCCGTACACCCGTACACCGCGGTATGCGGTAACTACGGAACCTAGAGTGGATTTAAATTGGTGTCGCCAGATGCCCCGAAGCTCATTGCAACAGCAGCTTGGAAGGCAAATTGTATGCGGAGCTCAGTGTCCTCTAGTACCTGGTTTGCGAGGTGGGATCAAGAGCCAAGCGCTGGCCACTCTAGCTTTCGGCGGTTCCGAGGCGACGTTCAAACGGCTCGTACGGCGTAGCCAACGGACCGGACTCCAAGTCTGCGCTTTGAAACAATGCTCTGTAGTCACGTCCACGGTCCTCCACGACATCCGCTTCGGATACAAAGTCGACGAGGTTCTTCAAATGCGCTATTCCGCCATCTAACTTGCGCTCGATGAACAACACCGCTTTGGCTGGAGGGTAAGCAAAGTTCAACCAGCCGAACGCCAAGAAGTATCCAACACCGATAGCGGCCAAGTGGCCAAAGAAAGAAGTGGATGGGATCAAGATGGCCACCAAAAACAAGTTCAAAAATGGAAAGTACTCCGTGGGTATCGAAACTTCTTTGCCCGCCACCTTAAAGGTATAGACCACGGGCGACTTATCATGTTCCTTGTAGCACACATAAGTCAAGAATGAAAAGCAGATGCCCAGCAAACCTGCCACACCGTCAAAGGGGAAGAGCAAAAGCCCCACTGCGCAGTACACCAACGCGGTGAACACGGCCAAGAGGTTGATGGTGATTCCGGTATACACCGTGCCGTTTGCCTTCTCGAAGCGGGAAAGCAATGGAAAGAGCGCCACAAGATTAAGCACCAAGTGGGCAAGATTCACATGGGGAAAGATGTAGAATGAAATGGCGTTGAGGTTGAGGTCAAGCGGGGCAGACGGCAAGAGGACCAACGCAGTGGATTTCGACGGATACACTGCATAGAAGAGCAACAGAAAAATGGGAAGGCCGGCAGTAAGTGCTGGGGTGGCTTTGAGGAGCTCCCGGAGCCGTTCAATAGAGGGGACTTCAAGCATAGCAGGCATAAGATGAGGGTGACGCGCTTTGTATGGCCACACACCCGTGCCTCCAGGCAGGACGAGCCGAGTTCCAGATGTAGCATATGACAACCACAGAAGTCTTTTGGCTTTGTACTTGAGTAGGTCACATGGAATGCTCGAGTTGCTGACACTTTGGTTTGAGGGTTCATATAATTGGACAAGTTGGGAGTCACGTGGAAATTGACGACACATGGTAAGCTCAAGTCGCAGGTCGAACCAAAGGACACAGAAGAGCTGGGAGACATTTGAACCAGCACATAGAAAGCCGTAAACCACAGTTAAATAAAAAACATGATACTTTGCAGCAGTTGCTTTTTGTCAGGTAGCTCTCGATTCAGCCATTGTGAGCAAGGTAAACCTCATCAATAGCTCTTCAATTTCCAAATTTTTGCAGCCTGATGATTCCTATCACTCGTAGGGCTACCTGAAGACCACAAAAACGTTACTCATCCTCGCTGTAAAACCAAAGGTTGCTTGATATCTTATCGCAGACACGTAGAGTCACGAGGGATGCATATTTATCTGAGCGTCCATTGGGCCAGTGTATGTGCTCAGAGAGCAAAAGGGAGGCTTCAGTCATGCGAAGGTTTTCCCGTATATTTAAGCGCCAGTCATCCCAGCACCATTCATGTTTCTTCTTTGTGTTTTCCTGCGTCACAATTCTGGGAAGAAGTTCTGATATTCTGCTTTTCACAGCGTGCTATCAGTCTTTGGATTCCGCTTTTGCTTCCGGAGTTTTGGATGCGGATACATGGTTTGTATTGAGCTTTTGACAGACAGTCCGATGCCATTCCATCAAATAACCTCAAGATGCAGCCATCTTATAGTATACAAACCTCTGCCCTGGGGATTTCAGAAGGAAAAGCTGGTTCCTGAGAAGTCTTTCCTGAGAAGTCTTTCCTGATGGAGTCTTTCCTATTGAAGTCTTCTTGTTAAAGTCTTCTTGTTGAAGTCTTCTTGTTAAAGTCCCTTGTTGAAGTCTTCTCGTTAAAGTTTTCTTGTTTAAGTCTTTCCTGATGGAGTCTTTCCTATTGAAGTCTTCTTGTTAAGTCTTCTTGTTAAAGTCTTCTCGTTGTTTTTCATCTCTCCAATGCATCTCCATTTCCGTCCCTCGCCGCACAAGTCTCAAAATCACGCCCCCTTCTTTGCTTTCTGAGCAGCGCACCTTCGTCTTAAATACGGCACTCCGCCCGGAGTTATCATGCTGGCGATCGAGAAAATGCCTCACCCTGTTTCACATCTGAAACACCCACAGCCACAAACACATTTACAGCCACAAGCTTTTTACAGCCAAAGCCTTTCCAACCAAAACTTATTCACGGCCAAAGCCTTTGCAACAAAAACTCATTTACGGCCAAATCCTTTTCCAGCCAAACTCATTTCAGCCAAACTCATTTCAGCCAAACTCATCAGCCAAACTCATTTCCATCTAACTCCGACTCTAAGTGCAATTCACTTCTCGGAAATGTCGGCATCCAAGTCGGCCAAAACTCTCTGGCGAAACTCCGAAAGAAAAGAGGCTCTTTTGACGTTGCACAGTTTGAGCGCCTCGATACGGTGCCGCCGTTCCGCCACGGACTCGCTGATCCCTTCGGATTCCTGTACGGCCAGACGGATATTATTTAGGGAGAGGCGGATGCTTCCTGCATTTTTGTCGAAATCCTGTGGCTTCAACTGGCCATTCTCAACTTGCTGAAGAAGGCTGAAAAGCTCCAGGAGAAGGTCCGGCCGAGGGGGCTCTGTGGTTTGCAGCATGGCGGCGATGGTGTACTGCGCCGCACGGTTATGGGGATGGTGCACGGGTGTACCGCGTAGCGTGGTGCACGGGTGTGATGTAAGGAGTGACGTTTGTTGGTGTACGGGTGTGATGTCCGGACGGAGTGACTTGGGTTGGTGTACGGAGGTGCTGACCTTATGGCGCACGCATCCACGAACCCCCACCGCCAATGAATCTACTAGCCTCCATTTCCCGCTGCCTTCCCTGCGTTCCCGACCTCCTGGCACCGCATGTCACGCTCAATGGAAAGCGCTATAAAATCCTCCGGCTTCTCGGCGAAGGCGGCTTCTCCTACGTGTACCTAGTGGCTCATAACCAGAGTCTCTACGCCATGAAGAAGATTCGGTGTCCCTACGGCCCCAGCGATGGCGCCTTCGATAATGCCATGCGAGAAATCAAAAACTACTATCGGTTTGCTGGGGCCAAGTCGCCTTTTGTGATTAAGACCGTGGACGAGGCCGTGATCAGCGAGCCCAACGACGGCAAGACCATCTACATTCTTTTGCCGTACTTCGAGAAATCGCTACAGGACGTGATCAATAGCAATGTGCTCCACGACCGCTATATGCCGGAACAGGAGGTGTTGAAGTACTTTATCGGGATTCTTCGGGGCGTGCAGGTGATGCATGGGTACAAGCGCAGCGGCCGGGAGGAGCTGGAATCGGAAGATGCGGCCGAAAACGACGCCATGCTTCCCAATGCGGAAACAGAAGATGTGGACACGTTCCATGACCTCGGCACCGAAATGCACGAGCTTTGTCCCTATGCACACCGCGACTTGAAGCCGGCGAACGTCATGCTCTCCACCGAGGGCATTCCGGTGTTGGTGGACCTCGGGTCTTGCGCAAAGGCGCGTGTCTCCGTGCGCTCCAGGCTGCAGGCTCTCATGCTCACCGACTTTGCCCTGGAGCACTGCACACTTCCGTACCGGGCGCCCGAGCTTTTGGATGTGGCGACGAATGCGGAAATCTCCGAGGCCACGGACATTTGGTCGCTTGGTTGCGTGCTCTATGCATGCTGCTTTGGGTTTTCTCCGTTTGAGAAGATGGAAATCGAGCAGGGGGCCAACTTGAATCTCGCCATTTCGCAGGCTAAGTACGAGTTTCCAGAAAACACTCGCGGGTATCTGCAGGAGTTGATGGGTATCATCAAAAAGACGTTGGTGCTTGATCCGGCAAAGCGACCCACGGCCACGGAGCTCTTGAACATTTGTTTGGACCTCGCGAGCAGCTCAACTTGATGACAAATGCGTGTCAGTGCTGCTGTGTATATTCAAGTGGAAAACTATTCAGCCTATTGAACCGAGCCGAACTCAGTTTGGATTTGCATGAGGCTAATTCAGTGAGTGGGATCGCCGGTCCTGTTTGACTGTGGGCCGCAGGACTCGTGCTGGGAATCCTTCGCCTTGTGCTCAGCCAACGACTGAAAGAGGAGTTCAGCCGTTACGGGCATGGCTCCAGAATGACAGGGCTGTGTCCGGAGGCCAGTCAGGTGCAGGCCGATCAGAGAGAACCGTGTATGGCGCGGGAATACCTGCGGGCGCGGGCTTACCTGCAGGCGCAGCGATCATGTTTGGGTCGAGCAATTCAGATGGTCGTGAGACAACACACTCATTTCACGATATAATGACGAGGTTTCAACGGGGAGAGACAATGGAGGGATGGAACGATTGTCCTGTACCCACGGCAGCTGGCAAACCGGGGAGCGCCGCTAAATCCAGGAAAAGACTTTCCAGTTTATACACCAACCCGGCGGCGCCGGCGCCGGCCAAAACGGCAATGAAAATGCCGCCCATGCCGCCAGTTTCCGGCGGCCTCAGTGAGCCACGGGATGGAGGAGTGCGAGCACCGGCAAGAGCCGAAGAGGCGGCAACAGAGAGCCAAGACGTGGGGACGGATGCGGCAACAGAGAGCCAAGACGTGGGGACGGATGAGTGCACCGAGCAGGATTTACGGGAGCTTTGCCAAAGAGACGAGATTTCCGAAGCAGACCAGGTGTTTTTTGCTAAGCGGATAGTGGAGCCCTACCCGACTTTGAGCGGGCCACACCAAAAGTTCATTGGCACGATCGTGCAGGGGCTCAAGGCGCAGGAGAAGACGGCGCAGCTCAAGGCACAGATATTGAACTACATGATGGTGCACAACGGTGTCAGCACGTGGTGCGTGCCGTTGAAAAAGCTTGTGGAGGTGTCAGCACGTGTGGGCCGTTGAGCTTGGAGGTGTCAGAAGACCTCACCATGGTCAGTATTCAGAAGACCTGGCATCGCACGGATTCAGAAGACCTGGCATTGCACGGATTCAGAAGACATGGCATTGCACGGATTCAGAAGACATGGCATCGCACGGA